>CM067364.1:44044829-44577329 GCA_034401795.1 Chaetoderma sp. LZ-2023a
ATCATCATGGAGCGTCTCAGAATTATAGGCAGTACATAATTAGCAACGCTTACACTATTATTAGTCAAAAAGCTCACTATCTTTTAACCCTTTAACTCTCTAATGGTCAAGCCGGTCAAACCCTGCCTCTGCATTGGTCTTGAAGAATATCCATTTACAGGCCAAGAGAAGACTATTTTTGAAAATTTACCACCGGAATGCCTGGCTCGTTAACCGAGCCAGGAATTCCAGTGATAAATTTTCAAATATAGTCTTCTGTTGGCTTTCAAATGGACATTCAATAAGCAAATATTTTGAGTTTCTTGACCAAATTTAACCTTTAAAGGGTTAATGCCACTTAATGGTAAGAATTAGTCACGAGAATCGAAATCTCTGTTGTATAATATGAATGTCCTTTTGCAAGCCAAGAGAGGATTTTTGGAAATTTATCACTGGAATGACTGGCCCGGTTATTGACCCAGTCATTAGTTTCTCCCCCCCCCCCCTGATATCATCGATGGGGACTATAGAAACAGGCCCCCATCCATCCATCCATCCATCCATCCACATTTAGTTTCCGTTCAATAACTTCAGTTGGTTTGAATGGATTCATTTCAAATTTGGTATGCCAACTTCTTATGACACGACAACGGTGGGGTATGCATATCAGCGAAATGTGTCCAGACCCACCGAAATAATCCCCCTTTATTTCTTGAAAAATCATAAAATATGTGGTTTCCGCTAGATAACTTCAGTTAGCGTGAATGGATTCATTAAAAAAATTGGGCTTGGACTAAAAAGCCCTGGTCGGGAAACGACTGTGACCAGAACTGGTCTTTTATTCTAACTGGTGAATTTTCAAAAATATTTTCTCTTGGCCTGTATTAAATGGACATTTCTCGGGACCCTGCAGAAGCAGGGTTAAATGGTTAAGGAATTAGAAATATCTTAAATTGGAGTGAAATATTTGAAGACTTAACAGGCATCAATATACAGTCTTTTTGCGTCCACAATGCAGGTGAATGATGGCTGGTGCATTTGCATTTGTGATTCTGGGTGAACATGGACAGTACATGTACATTTCTAGCTAATATGCTATGATGCCTATTTATGTGCATATAGATCCTTTGCTGTGATGCTATAATCCCAACATTAACCCTTTAACCCTCGAATTTGTTCCAAAAAATTTAAATTTTCTCAAAGAAAATGCCCATTTGCAGTCCAAGAGAAGACTATTTTTTTAATTTACCACTGGAATGACTGGCTCGGTTATCGAGCCAGTCATTCCAGTGGTAATTAAAAAAAAATAGTCATCTTTTGGTCTGCAAATGAACATTTTTCAAGACCACTGCGGAAGCCGTTTTTCGCTGATATGAGTGTTAAAGCTTTAAGCGCACAATGCACCTGTAGAACAAATTTCCTACCTGTATTACTAAACCCTGGTCTTAAGAGGTCATATTTTTTTCACAATTCTCGTGTTATTTATATAATTCCGTTGAACTCATGGGTTGCAGAGGAATACAGTACACCTCGCTCCCATCCCACATCCACAATATTCATTACCTGGAAAGATATCCCGATAATAGAACTAGTTTTCTTACCGTGGAAATATCCAGACTCTTGGCAGCAAATATAACTAATGATTGACAGACTCCGGGTGATATTTTCATGACTGTAAATCAGTTCAATAATAGCAGCATACATGCAATGAAATCTTATTATCCATCTTGAACACTTACTCACAAGATGGTGGGGGAGAGGGGTTGTGGGGGTGTGTGTGTGGCTTCTGCAGTGGTCTTGAGAAATGTTCATCTGCAGACACAGAGACGACTTTTTTTAATTTACCACTGGAATGACTGGCTAGATAATCGAGCCAGTCATTCCAGTGGTAAATTTTCAAAAATAGCCTTCTGTGTGTCTGCAAATGGACATTTTCTGAGAAAATTTTCTTGAACAAGTTAGAGGGTTAATTATCATGGCTTGTCAAGAAATTTGAAATAATAATGAATGTGAATTTATAGGCCAAGAGAGACTATTTTTGGAAATTTATTTCTGACTTAGGCTTAGTGTTCGAGCCAGTCATCCCAGTCGTAAATTTTTTTAAATAGTTTTATATTGTTCAGTAAATAGACATTCCTGAAGACCGCTTCAGATGCCTATTTTGGCCAGCTTGATATTTAGATGTTTAAATCTAGCCACTGTAAAAAGCAAAATTCATTTGCCCATCAAGTCATCAACCAATCAATATTAACTGGCTAGATGTCCAGCATAGAATACTTTTATTGTCATAAACAATAACTAAAATGCATTTGACACACATATTAGTGACATTAAAATAATATAGCAACAATATTTCTCGTAGAATGTTTAGAGAATACATTGCTGTTTTAAATCATAAACATTAGATTACTATTAAAACTGTGTATTAGTGAGCCCTTTTGAATGGCCCATTAAGTGGCCATTATAGGCCAGTCTTACTTAGCATACACTGTTGCATTGTTGGCAGATTGAGTTTCTACCTGACCCTTTATAATCCTTTAACCCTCATGTCAGCCAAAGATGGCTTCCGCTGTGATCTTGAGAACTGTCCATTTGCAGACCAAGAGAAGACTATTTTTGAAAATCTGCTGTGGTTTTGAGAAATGTTCATTTGCAGACAATGAGAGGACTATTTTTGAGATTTTACCACTGGAATGACTGGCTCAATAACTGAGCCAGTCATTCCAGTCGTAAATTTTCAAAAATAGTCTTCTTGGTCTGCAAATGAACATTTTATATAAGAAAATTTAAATTGTTTGAACAAATTTGATGGTTAAAGGGTTAATCCTTTCAGAGATAAAGTCAAAGCATCTCAATCTCAGGACAACAAAACAGGAAATCAGTTGAATATTTAATATATGGAAACCATTGCCGCCATAGGCAGCAACAGCACCCAGTCAAATTAGTTTCAAAATATTCAGCTTACCTGTATAGTTTTCTGAAAATTGGTGGTCAGGGAGTTCAGAGATCAATCGACCCCATCACAGACGAGGTGTGGGTGGATCTTAGATAGAGAAGGGCGGGGCATAGCTAAAACTGAAAAGGTCCATTACCAGGTAAATAATACACCTACATGCTGTATATGTGTGTTTTGTTGTGTGGGTTCTGAATACATATGTATTTACTTAGCAATATGTTTCAGTAATTATATCACCTATGTTCAACCTTCAGATTTAATTTGCATATACCTGTAAGGTACCAGAAGTAGACTGTCATTATCAGTTCCAGGTGTTGTTAACCCCCTTTACTCATCAGGTATTTCAAGGGGTGGGTGTGTTTAAATCCTGATCATAGACAACAACCATAAATCTACAAGTACTAGATAGAAAATGTTTTGTTTTTTTAATTAATACTTCTATTACTGGTTATTTACAAGTCTTATCACCGGAAAGTTTCAAAAATATGTTTTCCAGTAAGCTATGTTATTGACGCAGGTTTAATTGAGGATTCCAGTTTATCCATCAGTCACATGACGTCATAATCAACTTACGTGATGTGTAGGATGATGTCACAAATGCTTAATTGATGATGGACTAAGCATTGTTGTACGAATTGTATGACATGTCTACTATTTAATAAATATGCTGGTCCATATTTTGAAACTAATTTGACGCGGCGCTGTTGCTGCTTATCACCTAGTCAAATTAGTTTTAAAAATATTCAACAGCCTACGTGTAGTTTTCTGGAAATTGATAGTCAGCCCAACACAGGCGAAGTGTGGGTGGAGCTTATTTAATGTGGGCGGGGCATAGCTAAAACTGGACTCCCCACGTTGTGTTACTTCAAGATTACTGTTGCTTTAGCCCTGATCACTGTGACGTCAAAATTTTTAATTTTCAAATGAAATTAAAAGATGAACTGGTGTTTTCATTTTTCAACAAATTCGGTGCACGATGTTGCTCTCATTTGGTGCAAGATGTTGGTGTCTATCGTCCACCCAGATTGTTGAAAAATCTACACCAGTTTCTTTGCTATTGACAGTAAAGGATGGAATATTGACATCAGAGTGATACGGGTTAACATTTAAGCCGGCCAGACTAAACCCTACATTGTAACGCACACAGAGGAAAATGTAGGCGATGTATAATTTAGACTAAACCCTAAACCTATACCGAATAAAAATGTAAGCAAGGAATAATTTAGACTGCGCCCTAAAGCACAGACTAAAAATGTAAGCAAGGAATAATTTAGACTACGCCCTAAAACACAGACTAAAAATGTAAGAAAGGAATAATTTAGACTAAGCCGTAACCCACACAGACTAAAAGTGTAAGAAAGGAATAATTTAGACTAAACACTAACCCACACAGTAAAAATGTAACCAATGAATAACTTACACTAAACACTAACAGACACAGACTAAAAATGTAAACAATGGATAACTTAGACTCAGCCCTAACCCACACACTAAACATGTAAGAAAGGAATAATTTAGACTAAGCCCTCACCTACACAGACTAAAAATGTAAGCAATGAATAACTTAGACTAAGCCCTAACCCACACAGACTAAAAATGTAAGCGGTGAATAACTTAGACTAAGCCCTAACCCGCACAAAGTAAAAATGTAAACAATCGATAACTTAGACTAAACACAGACTAAAAATATAAGCAGGGAATAATTTGAACTAATCTCTTTAATGCTTAAATTTAGTCAGGAAACTTGCTTATTGAATGTCTATATACAGACCGAGATAAGGCAATTCTTTTGAAAATTTAACACTGGAATGACTGGCTTGATTCATTCCAGTGATCAATTTTCAAAAATGGTCTTCTTGGCCTGCAAATGAACATTACTCTAGACAACTCTAGAGGCTGGTCTTAGCCAGCTTCGTAGCGAAAGGCTTATACATTACCCACCAGCAGGTTTGAAAGACTCAAAATTTAACCCTTGGTTTTGAAAATCAAAATTTTTACTTAGTTAATATCCATTTCCAGGTCAATAGAAAAATCCTGTGTGTCCCGGCTTGACCAGTAATGAGTTTTATAAACCCTTTTCCAGGCTTTAAATAAGCATGAAAAATATGATGTCTTGTGAGGACTGGTTTGGAAAAAGTACGGGAAATGTTAATTTCACTAAAATATGGTTCTCGCTCTTCTGTAAATGTAGATAAGATTTTCTTCAGCATAATTCTCCAGCCTCATCTACTAATTTCGATCTTTTCCTTAAATTTTACATTTTCAATCAGACATTGATTGAAAATATGATATAATGTAATGGGTCTTAGAAAGTTTCTAAGATGGTAAATGGTCTGTGGAAAAGGTTTGGAATTTCATTCTGTAGAACTGATAGTATTAACTGTTACTCGAGTCTTGAGATTTATCATGATACTCACTTACGAAGCCATTAGCCATGAACCTCACTTAATAAACCAGTGACTATTATCGCTTACACGTGCTGCTGGGAACTTAAGCTCAACACATCTGATGCGATAATAATCATGATATGTGGAGAGGGTATCATGGGAATATTAGTTCACCTGCACACACCCTGCTGCTTGAAACATGAAACACTTAATGAACAAGCGGACATATATGCTATATTTATTGTACAGAAACAGATTGCTTAACCTTTTACTTGCCAAGCAGGCCAAAACCGGCCTCTGCGGTGATCTTGAGGAATGGCCATTGAGAGGCCCAGAGAACTCTTTTTGACAGGTTTGTCATCATGACTGGCTCGAAAAACGTGTCACGGTGTGCTTGCGTGCATGTCAGTGCTTGGGTTTGGGTAATGGATATTGGTAATATAATAATTATTAATGATATGAATATTGCACGATACAGTAATGCCTGTCTTATGTGACCACCTTATATGCCCATAGACTGCATAGAATACCAGCCGTTAGTCACTTGCAATAAGCAGGGTTCAAGATTTTAGACTTTATCGGAACATATTTTTTTGGTTCCATGATCTGTGGTGATGGGAACCTGCCGAAACCAAATTTCATTTCCGTGAATAAACCATGAATATAAGTTACAATAAATTACGAACATGGGTAACTAATTTTGAGGTCTGTGATTTAGCTCACATGGTACCGACACGCTACCATACCGACACACTACCGGTTCCATGAAATATTGAGGCCATTATAAGGCAGATGTAGAGTTTAAGGATTTTTTCTACTAACCCAGACGGGATAGTGCATCATCAATTTTACTATCCCCAGCAAATATCACCAGCCCAATGATTGTAAGCTCAAAGCTGATCACTTCTTTAATGCATTCACTGATGGATCCCTATAACACTCATTTCCAAGGCAATCATACAGAGAAGCTTTTGAATATTTTGAACTTAATTTGTCCAAAAAGCTGTTGCTGCCTGGTGCGTAATTGAACTTAATGACATTATAAGTGTTTTTTCGTATTTCCTCTTTTTGAGAGCATTACTAACCCAGACGGGTTAGTGCAGGTGTAGTTTTACTAACCGGTATGAAATTCTACTATCCTCGGGTTAATGGGTCAGTGTTAAAATCGAGCCCTGATAAGGTATGATTTTCTGCCACCAACAAATAGTGCTTCCAGACTCCTTTAAGTGCCACCAAGGCTGCCAAAAAACAGCCTCTGCAATGGTCTTGAGAAATGTTGATTTGCTTAACCAAGAGAAGACAATTTTTTAAACTTTACCACTGGAATGACTGACTCGATAACCGAGCCAGTAATTCTAGTGGTAAATTTTCAAACAGTGAATTTTCAGCCTGTAAATCACTATGTGAAACTTCTTGAGGATCCTTAAGGGTTAATGAATAACCAAGCCACCCACCTGCACACCCGTTGGCTCCTGGTTTCTCTGGGACAGGTTTAACATCAAATAACCTTTCCACTTTATCCGTCCATCATATGTCATAACCAACTATGTGACATGTATAATTACATAATAATGAATGATGTTATGAATCATGTAGCTGTATCAAGTATCACGAATGCATATTTGAAGACTGGACTAGGAGTTGTTGTACAAATTGTATGTCTGCTATTTATTAAACACAGGCAGCATTACAGCGCCCAGTCAAATTAGTTACAAAATATTCAACAGCTTACCTATATAGTTCTCAGGAAATTGATAGTTAGGGCATTTAGGGATCGATCAATCCCAACACGGGAAAGTGTGGGTGGAGTTTAGCTAGAGGTGGGCAGGTGATAGCTAAAACTGGAGATCCATTGACAGAATGAGGTTGCACTTGGTATGATGCACAATCATCATTATCATCATCGTAATCACCAGCCAGTGGCGGATTAAGGGGGGGGGCTGGCTGGGCTGCAGCCCGGGGCCCCCAATATTTTGGGGCCCCCAAATCAAAAACCATTATCGCATTTAACCAATTTGAACGTTTTAATCCCAGTATCTCACTTTTGCAACCACGATACGCCATAGGCAGCACCAGCACCCAGTCGAATTAGTTTCAAAATATTCAACAGCTCACCTGCATAGTTGTATGAAAATTGATAGTCAGGGAGTTCAGAGATCGATCGATCCCAAAACGAGCGTGGTGTGGGTGGAGCTTAGATAGATTGCATGGCTAAAGCTGGAAAGACCCATTGGAATCACACTTCCTGTGAGTAGCATTATAAGGGGCCCCTACAACTATTTAGCCCTGGGCCCCAACTAGGCTTAATCCGGCTCTGTCACCAGCCAGTATATAGCAGCCCAAAATAACAACCTCGATTGACTACATGTAATATCAGTAATTGCGGATCTAGATATTCAATAACATAGAACAGAAGCCCACAGCTATTGAAGCTGACATAATCAAGAGATTGAAGGGAAAGTGAGCGTTTGTGTGTACACAGTATTGGCATGTCTAGCTTTCCTGCTGTCAGACAGGTTATTACAATTACCACTGATCATATAAATGTCTAGTATTCATCAAACCTGTCTGTAACAGCCACCTGCTTGCGGGGCCCAGAGGTGGATTCCTCACCACATTTAACCCTTTAGCCCTCGAATTTGTTCAAGAAAATTTCAATTTTCTCATAGAAAATGTCCATTTGCATACCAAGAGAAGCCTTTTTTTGAAAATTTACTATTTACTACCGAGCCAGGCATTCTAGTGGTAAATTTTCAAAAACTTCTCAAGAGCACTACAGAGGCCAGTTTTGGCCGGATTGACCATTAATGGGTTAATATGGAAGCAGTTTTATTTTGTATGCAAAAGCTATCTACTATATATAATGCATTTTATTTTAAAACCTAACTCTTAAATTTGGTTTAAACATCTTATTAGTGTGTCTCCCACTTGTAATGATTTACAGTAATTTAATTAATCAAGTGGCGGGTACATAAGATCATGATAGACTAAATAATTTAATAATAAGTATAACTAGTCGTTAAAAAATTACTTGTAGAAATTAGAATAATGAAAAAAGGGGGGCAAGCTAGTAAAAGAAAGTAGAGTAGAGTAGAATTCGGGCTGATTTTCACATTCCTGCTCGCACCGCGTGGTGATGGGTAGCGTGCGGTGGGCAAGGGTACAATTTTGGGTGGACGATTATGGGAGAATGAATATCAATTAAAATGGCCAGTATCGGCAATGTATTGGCAAAATTGTGTGGATACTATAATATTCGTGTCTGTGTTGAGATTTTCATTGCCATATAGCAAAACTTTAGCAGTCAGTGAGTTAATGGGAATATTGTTTAGGCCTAATTCAGTATAAAATATTCTTTGGTTATTGTATAGTGGGCAGTGGAAGGTATAGTGTTCAATTGTTTCAGACACCTCCATAACAACTTCTTGTGGGCACCTGGGTGACACTTAAATTTGTTAAAGAAACTGATTCAGTTATCGAGCCAGTCATTCCAATGGTAAATTTTCAAAAAATACGCTTCTCTTGGGGTGTGAATGGAAATTTTCTCGAGACTACTGCGGAAACCCTTTTTGGCTGACTTGTGAGTGCTGTTAGATGGCCAGCTCTGTCCTTTCTGGTCAGCTTTTGATATGGAGGATGACCCACACAGTGTCCATTATAGTCAGGTTTAGCTGTGTCTGGATGCTGAGTATTGGCGGGGTGGGGGGGGGGGGGGGGGGTGTTGAGTAGTACATCTTCTTTATAGATCTATGTAGTTATCTTGAAAATGGGATTCTGGGAATTCAGGATTCAGCGTAATAAAATCGATTCAAACACACTTAAGTGGGTGGAGCTTAGCTAGAAATGGGTGGAAGAAATAAATGTACCAGTACTGTATAATTTGGTAATTACTGGTACATATGTATATATGTATTTCCGAAAATGTTGGTCCGGATCAAACAATTTCTACATCCCGGAGTGGTAACTAATATTTCTTTATTATATATATATATATATATATATATATATATATATATATATATATATATATATATATATATATACACATTGTCATGACTAATTATATAGAATATAAACACGTGTTTTGGTGGGCCTTAGGCAGGGGTCGAAATAAGGCCCTTTTATGTGCACAATGCAGGTAAAAAATGGCTGGTGCAGGTAAATTTGTAATACTGGGTGCGCAGGGTGGGTGCACATTTCTGCCTGATAAGCTATAATGTTAACCCTCTCCGACAAATTCCTGAAAAAAGGAAATTCTTTCCGATATAAAATTAATTTTGTTGAATATTTTGAAATCAATTTGACTGGAAGACGGTGCTGCCTAAGGCAGCAACAGCTTCCAGTCAAATTAATTTCAAAATATTCAACTGTTCCTGTATGGTTGTGTTTCTCAGTTTCAACTGAGATATAGAGAATTCATAGGTGTCGGGTGAAAGGATTAATTTATGTGCGTGTAGATTTTTTCCTGTTCCGGCAAAATCCAAATGTTAGATGCATTTTGCGCATGTAGAACAAAATTCTTATTTCTACCCCTGGCCTTAGGTACGTTCAGCACTTTTTCAATTTAGACAGGCATGCATTCTTGTCAGATGGTTAATGATGCAGAGTATGTTAGGACAAGAACCTGATATCCGCTATTATTTGGATGGTTTATGGAATTTGTGTTTGTTTATTAGCTCACCTAATCCACCTAGTCCATCAACTTTTCCTTTAAACGACTTCTTCTCAAGAACCACTGGGCCGATTTATTATATTTCGCAGGAAGCATCCTTAGGGCATAGAGATTCAAGTTTGTTCAAACGAAGCCGATCGTCCAATTGGGCCGGTGACCATCTTGAAAAATCTTGTCCGAAATCGCTTGGGGGATTGATGCAAACCTCATGAAATATGATTTAGGGCAACTGCTGAACCAAGTTTGTTCAAGGGAACTTGATTGGTCAAATGGTTCGACGGCCATCATGGTTGACCTAAATGACTTCTCCAGAACCACTGAAGGGATCGGGACGAAATTTGGCAGATATGATTAGGGCCTAAGAGCCATTAAAGTTTGTTCAAGAGAAGTTGATCCGTCAAAAAACATGGCTGCCGTGGGCCAACCAAAATATAGCGTGTTTGGCGGCCATATTGGATTTTTTTATTTGATGGATGTTGAGGCCGGAATTGGTTTTGTATGTGTTTTACGGTATTCTGATCACAAATTTGCAATTTTCGAAACTGTCGGATAAACAGTTTGGCGGCCATCTTGGATCATTTTCCCACCAAAAGCTCCCATAGTAAAGCAATGGGAAGTTTAAAATGTATTCTTCTCAAGAACTACTAGGCCGATTTCAATTATATTTCACAGGAAGCATCCTTGGTGCATAGAGATTTAAGTTTGTTCAAACGAAGCCGATCGTCCAATTGGGCCGGCGACCATCTTGGATTTTGGCCGATTTTTAGAAACGTCTTTAAAGATCTTCTCTGAAACGGCTTATGGGATTGATGAAAACCTGATGAAATATGATTTAGGGCAAGAGCTGAACCAAGTTTGGTCAAGGGAACTTGATTGATCAAATGGTTTGGCAGCCATCTTGGTTGACCTAGTTGTAGCGAAAATTACTTCTCCAGAACCGCTGAATGGATGAGGCCGAAATTCGGTAGATATGATTAGGGACCAAGGGCCATTAAAGTTGGTTCAAGGGAAGTTGATCCATCAAAAAACCTGGACACGATGGGCCAATCAAAATATAACATGTTTGGCGTCCATATTTGATTTTTTTTTATTTGGTGGATTTTGAGGCCGAAATTGGTTTTATATGTGTTTTTGGGTATTCTGATCTCAAATTTGCAATTTTTGAAACTGTCGGATAAACGGTTTTGGCGGCCATCTTGTTGATAAAGAGCATTCTAGTAGAAATGCCTATGGTCCTGGTGAGCGATACAGGCAGTTTGGGCCTCTTGTTTATTTCACGACTGACTCAAATATTAAACCTTTAAACCTTTCATTAAAAAAGTAAATTCTTGACAATGTAAAAAGTTAGTCTGTCGAATATTTTGAAATCAGTATAACTGGAATCCGTTGTTGCCTTAATTTCAAAATGTTCGACAGTTTCCAGTATGGTTGCTTTGAAAATGCGATATGGGGAATTCATCGGTGCAACAGTTAAAACTCGAACTACCCAAAAATTGCTTCTGCAAGTAGTCTTCAGGAAAGTCCTTTTTCGCAGACTTAAGAGAATAGAATTTTTGAAAATTTACTCTTGGAATGACTGGCTCAGTAACTTCCAGGAGTAAATTTTCGATAATAGTCTTCTTTGCCTATAGATTGTCATTCCTGAGGATTACTGCGGAGGCATTTTTTCACCTACTTGACCATTATATGAGTAAGTTGACACAAGAGGATTTAAAGAGGGATTGATTGAATAATGCAGGCTGTGTGTGTCAAGACATTTGCTCCCTTTGCAAGTATTTATATAAAAAACAAGATTCTATTCATCTGAGAGTGTGTATTCTGTTTATATTCTGTTTATAACCTGTTTTTGTGTAAAGAGAATCCACATAAAAGTCTCTCTTCCTGATACTCATGTGTATATAATGGAGCATTGTGTCTGGTCAGGCTGATCTCTTATATATACACATATATCACATTTACCCTTTAATCTTCAAATACTTTCAAGAAAATGTCAATTTTCTCATAGAAAATGTCCATTTGCAGACCAAGAAAAGACTATTTTTGAAAATTTATGACTGGAATGATTGGCTCGATTATCAAACAAGTTATTCCAGTGGTAAATTTTCAAAAATAGTATTCTCTTGGTTTGCAAATAGACATTTCTCAAGACCACTGCAGAAGCCATTTTTGGCTGATATGAGTGTTAAAGGGTTAACCCTTTATTCCTCAAATTTATTCAAGAAAATTAAAACTTTTTCCTAAAATAAATTAATTTTCAGTTTTAAAATTTATCACTGGAATGACTGCTGGCTATCGAACCAGTCATTCCAGTGGTAAATTAAAATAATATTCTTGTTCCTCTGCAAAGCGACATTACTGAAGCCGTTTCTGGCCACCGTTGTTGTTAAACCATTAATCCTTGAATATGTTTTCAAAAATTTCAATTTTCTCATAGAAAATGTCAATTTTCAGAGCGCAAGAGAAGACGATTTTTGAAATTACTGGCTCGGTTGCCGAAAATATAAAAAATAGTCTTCTCTTGCTCTGCAACTTGACATTTCTCAAGGCCATTGTAGAAGGCGGTTTTGGCTGATATGAGTGTTAAAGGGTTAATGTGTTAAGCTTTTAAATCATACAAGCCAAAAACAGCAAATACTTTTTGAGACTGTTCTGGTGAATGGTTTTAAAATAATTTGACTGGGAGCTGCGTCAGGTCTGTCCCAGTCCTGAATTAATTAAGAAATATTCAACAACTTGCCTATGAAAATATATAGTTTCCTCGTAATTGAGACATACATGTAGGGTTTTAGTGCAGATCGCAAATCCCCCCCCCCCCCATCTCTCTCTCCCCTCTCCCCACCCTGGGACATGGAGCCTAATGTAAACATTGTCTCGCAATCATATTGGTAACTAACATACCAAATTTGGTTGTATTCCACCAACTGTGACTTTCTACCTGCACCCACTCCCCACCCCCACCTTGACACCCCGCCTTGACAGTGGAGCGTTATGTGATTATTGTCTTGCAGTCCACATTCATGTGAGTAACTCACATAACAAATCTGATTGAATTCCACCAAACAGTTTCGAAGGCGATGGCGAGATGAATGGATGCACAAAGGTGATTGCAATATCCCATCCGTGTAGGACGTGTAGTGATATAATTAAACAATATTGTAAAAACTGATTTCATACTCTAGAAGTTAGCCATTTTGATATGTGTATTTTTGTTTTGCATAAATTACAGCAATTGATTTATCATTCAATTACCAGTTTTAAACCCACCATATCGTGACAATTGTCCCGCTTATCTTTGTTCCGTTAAGCAGGAATAGACACTTATACATAATTATCCCGAGTCTATTTCCTGATCCATTTCTTGTGCGATTTCTTCTGCCTGTTTGGACATCAGTCATTCAGGAAGGTGATTTCACGAATAGGGTTACGAGAGTGAGCAGAGAGACCTATACATATTTAATAATGACATCGTTGAAATAGTCATCTGTCGGATGTTATAAGTGGGTGAGTGAGTGAGTGATTTGGTTTATATGGTGATTGCTTAAACCATGAAAGTGTGGACATGATTCGTGAGACAACAGGGCGTAAGACAAGGATGTAGGCATTAGGCAGCTATGCACATGTCTTAGTGTACATGCGCACGTACAACGCGCGTGTGCACACACACACACACACGCCAGGGCTTCGTTTCTAGAAATATGTGGTGGGGTTTAACCCTTTAATGGTCATATTTGGTCCAAAAAAATTTAATATTTTCTTATTGAATGTCCATTTTCCGGTCAAGAGAATACAATTTTAGAAAATTTATCTCTGGATCGAGCCAATCATTCCAGCGGTAAATTTTCTAAAATTGTATTCTCTTGACCTGTAAATGGACATTCCATAAGACCATCGCAGAGGCCGGCTTTGGCCGGTATGACCATTAAAGAGTTAAATTGCTCGCGATGATCAATGCTAACTGAGCTAAGCGAGTGATCAATCCTCTGGTAGAATTAAAATGTGAAAATCTATCAATAACATTATGTTTAGATCAAAATATTCACATTTGGGTTTAAGATTTGAGATGAGTGATTAATTGCTCCCCTGCGATGAAAAGTTAGAAGAGCGAGAGTGATAGCTCGTCTCAGAAATGAAGCCCTGACACACGTATGCATGGCACACACGCATGCACACACATGTATACACATCATATGTGTGCGTGCACGAACTGCTGTGTGTGTGTGTGACTGTGTGTAGATGTGTGCACGTGCATGTGAGTGTGTGGTTTTTTCCTACCTGAGCTGTATCTAAAAAAACTACCGATCTGATTTGGCTCAAACTTTAACAGAATAAAGAATCTTACTGTGAGATTACTTACAGACTTTGACCATAATCCTGATTACAAACATGATCTTGATCGATGGATCTGATTTGGCTCTGATTTTAGCGCAAGAATGCATGTGACCGTAGATCATTATATATTTTAATTTTCATCCTGTCTGTCTGCCTGCCTGCCTGCCTGCCTGTCTGTCTGTGTCTTAACAAGTCTAAGGGAAGGCAAGTTAACGCTTTAACTCTCAAATTAGTTAGAGAAAACTTAAATTTTCTCGTAGAAAATATAAATTTGCACACCAAGAGATGACTATTTTTGACAATTTATTACTGGAATGACCGTGTTAAATTTTCTCCTGGGCTGCAAATGGACATTTCTCAAAACCACTGCAGAAGCCGTTCTTGGCCGACTTTAGTGTTAACCTTTGAACACTCATATCAGCCATTAACGGCTTCTGCAGTGGTCTTGAGAAATGCCTATTTGCAGACCACGAGAAGACTATTTTTGAAAATTTGCCACTGGAATAACTGACTCGATAGTCGAGCCATCATTCCTGGGGGGTAAAGTTAAAAAAAGTCCTCTCTTGGTGTGAAAATTGGCATTTTCTATGAGAAAATTGAAATTTTCTTCCAGGAATTTGAGGGTGATAGAGTTAAAATAGGGATATGATTGAGGTAAGATTTTGAGGGCCATTGCAAACTTTGTAACCAAACACTGATAATCACCCATGCCAAGGGTACTAAAGCTTAACTCTCAGACTGAACTGCAAGCCACCAAGCAATAATTTCAATGGGCAATAGCTCAACCTGCTGAATATTTTGAAAACAATTTAACTGAAAGTTGTTGGTGGCTTATCCACCAACAATTTTCAGTCAAATTGTTTTCAAAATATTCAGCATATACAACGTTAAACCGCATGGAAAATGTAGTCTGAAGGCAGGCGGTTAGTAAACCTCTAATAGAGATGGATGTGTATACCATGTCTATTGTCATGGAATCCCAACATCTCATCTTTGAATCTATCCTGACATCCAGGATGTAAATATTATTGTTATTCTAGCTATGACAACCCCAACTATATGCTATGTACATGTCCACTTATAGCTTACAGATCAGAGAGCGCACATGTCCATTATTGACCAGCTAGCAGACCCTCCAGAGACTTGACCAGTTAAGATTGATTGTCCATATAGGGACAATATTGGCTGAATAGTGGCCATTCAAAGCTCTCTTTTTGTATTGCTGGTTTTCACATGAGATCTCACTGAGGCGGTGTTTCCACTAGAGTGCTAATCCGAAATAAGACAAAAGTAAGTCCGATTGAACGCAAATATTTATTTATTTGTCATAACTTCGTTAAACGTAAATACTTACACGAGTAAAACGATTGGACTTCCTTCGGATTAGCTAATCTAATGTGAATACGGCCTAATACTCATGGTCCAGTGTGACAAATCTGCCCTCTAAAGTGGTGTTTAGATATGTCCATTTGAACTCAAATGAAGACTATTTTTAAAAATGTTACCACTGGAATGGATGGCTCGAATCAGTCATTTCAGTTGTAAATTAAAAAAAAAAATTGTTGTTGATCTGCAGATGGACATTCACTGACCAAAAACTTCTTGAGGAATCTTAACCTTTAACCCTCGAATGTGTTCAAGAAAATTTCAATTTTCTCAGAAAATCTCCATTTGCGCAGACCAGGAGAAGACTATTTTTCCAACTTTGCCACTGGAATGACTGGCTCGGTTATCGAGCCAGTCATTGTGGTGGTAAATTTTCCAAAATACTCTTCTCTTGGTCTGCAAATGGACATTTCTCAAAAACCCAGCAGAAGACATTTTTGGGTAATATGAGGGGTAAAAGGTTAACGTATGACATATGATGTTTGTTGAATATTTTGCATGAATGACTTTCATTGCTAAATTACTTGGAAACTTCAATTTGATGTTAGTATTATCAGTACAATTCACCTTTCCAGAGTATCCATCCATCTATCATCTGATGTCATAATCAGCTTAGGATGACATCATAGTCATTATGTCATCAATGATTCTATTCGTCTGTTCTTTAACGCTTAATAGTCTAACACGTTGTATGAATTGTATGTCTATACTATTTAATAGACATGCTGTTGAATATTTTGAAACCAGTATAACTGGACGCTGTTGCTGCAATAGGCAGCAACAGCGCCCTGTCAAATTAGTTACAAAATATTCAACAGCTTACCTGTACAGTTTTCTGAAAATCGATAGTCAGGCAGTTCAGAGATTGATCGATCCCAACATGAGAGAGGTGTGGGTGGAGTTTAGCTAGAGATTGGCGCATAGCTAAAAATGGAAAGGTCGATTACATGTAGCTCCATGCAGATATATAATACACAGTGTGATGTGTTTATTTCCTATTAATTAACTGACTTTCACCTGGCTATTGTTGAGGCTGCTGTCGACTAGATTGTTCTGTCTATATACGGTCATAAAGACCTCACTCCATAATATGTCAGATTCAACATTACGGTGGCCAGAAATGCTAATAATCTGCTCTTACTCACCCACCATACTACACAAGATTTTCCCATATATGGATAGAGCGAAAAAGTGTGTCGCAGGACCTGATGGATTTCCATGACAACGATAACAGAAGCCATTAAGTTGTGATTTATTACCCTCTTATTTTGAAACGCTGTATCCGCTGAACAGGTATGAGTGAAATAGCATCTGTCGACCACAATATAAGCCCATAATGATGAGAATAATAATAATAGTAATAATTATGCTGAAAAAAATATTGAACAAAGTTATTCATAAATTGATGTACTAATTGCATTGACGCAAATGCCTTTAACCCTTTAATGGTAAAATTTTATTCAGAAAATTTCAATTTCAATTTACATGGCGTGATAGTTTTTGAAAATTTGCCACCAGAATTACTGGATCGATAGCTGAGCCAGTCATTCCAGTGGTAAATTTTTTTTTTAAATAATATTTTGGTGTGCAAATTGACATTTCTCATGTTTTTTTCTGACTTAGCGAGTAAGTGGTTAATTGTCCAGCAAAATAATGGACATTGCAACACAACAATGAGTGTTGTCAGTAAACTATGACTCACCAACTTTCCTTTAAGAAAATGAAATGAAATCCGAAAAACAACTTGACCCTTTAATGGTCAAGTCGGCCCAAATTTACCTGTGCAATGGTCGTGCTGAATATCGATTTGTGGGCCAAGAGAAGACTATTTTTGAAAATTCACCGCTGAAATGACTGGCTCGATATCCGAGCCAGTCATTTCAGTGTTAAATTTTCAAAAATAGCATTCTTTTGGCTTGCAAATGGACATTCAATGAGAATATAGTTTGATTTCCTTGAGGAAATTTGACCATCGGGTTACAAACCGGGGGTGGGTTGGGGAGGGGTGTGTGTGATTGGAAGGGTGGATAAATAAAGTTTATGGTTTATAGCAGTTAGGATTTATAGCTGTTGTGAAAATTATTCTTGTAGGCACCATTAATGTTGGCAATTTTTCTCATTCCAAATAATACTCTACCTGTCAGGTGTGACATTATTACAGAATTCAGATAGCTAACGTTATTGCTCCCTCATGTTATAAATATAATAAAGATAGTTATGCTATAAAATTGCGAACATATTCAATATTTTGTAAACAATTTGACTGACAGTTATTGCTGACCATTGTCTAATACAGCAACAGCTTCTACACAGATTTCCACACAAATAATGATATCTGAATGTTTTTGGTTATATCTGCCTTGATATATGATTATTTGGTGTTTAGAATGGCTAGTGTTAACATGGTATGACTCATACAGGAGTATCTAGGCTCGATTCAGCTGATGCTTTGACCATGACTGAGTTAACCTTTTATTTCTCGAATTTATTCAAGAAAATTGTAATTCTCTCATAAAAATGTAAAGTTGCATAGTATGTGAAGATTATTTTTGAAAAATTAACACTGGAATGACTGGCTCGGTTATCAAGTCAGGTCATTTTAATGGTTGCTTTTCAAAAATAGTCCTCTTGGTCTGCAAATGTCTTGGGAAGTGTATATTTGCACACCAAAAGAAGATATTTTTTACAAATTTACCGCTGAAATGACTGGCTCGATAACCGAGCCTGTCATTCCAATGGTCAATTTTCAAAAATAGTCTTCTTGGTCTGAACATGGACATTTTCTTCGAGCAAAAAAAAATTTTGTTGAAGAAATTTGACTGTTTAAAGTCACAAAACAGTTGAGTACTCCAAAGATATGATAATATTTTACAATATAGTTACGACATAGGAAATAATATTTTAACTATTTTGAAATTAATCTGCCTGGAAGACATACCGGTACAGATAATCACTGCTGTCTTAGGCAGCAACGGCTTCCACTCGCTTCCACTCAAATTAGTTTCGAAACATTCAACAGATTTCCTGTATAGATATTTTGAAATTGAAATAAGCAGATTCGATATAAGTAAAAGGGTTAAAATTGGTTAAATGCGTTTTGCAAATTTTTAAATGTAGAGCGGAATAATAAGATGGTAATTTTCTGGTGTGAATGGACTTGCAGGTGTTAAGTGAGTGCAGGGATAGGGGTGGTGTGTGGGTGCTTGGTGGTGAAAGTGTTGTGAGGCGGTAGGGTGGGGGAGACGGTGGTGAATTAGATAGATGTTAGGTGGGTAATGGGAGGGAGTTTTTCTTAGAATATGCATGATAAATGCTTATTGCCAGCAAATATATTTAATATTAACCCTTTCACCAATGAATTTCCGATATCTCATTTTCAACGAAAACTGTTGAATATTTTGAAATTAATTTAACTGGAAGCCATTGCTGCCTTAAACATTCAACAGAATGTTAAATTTAAGATTGTAAAGAATTTAATGTACTTTTTCAGGGATATGTCAGTGAAATGGTTAATTTTAATAATAATTTTGAGCACAATAGTTAGGATCTTGTTTGTGTGCTTTGAATCTATTTCACCATGCATGCACACGTGTGCATTCGTGCACATCTTGAAATGTAGCTATTAATGTCATTATGTATGGCCATCATTCATGAGAAGCTAGTAGTTCTCACAACATCGAAAAGTCTGTCATGAAGCGTATGAATTGTGTGTCTGATGAATTTACAATTTAATAAACATTCTGTTAAATATTTTGAAACTAATTCAACCACCAGTCAAATTAGTTTTAAAATATTCAACAGCTATGTGTATAGTTCCCTTGAAATTTTGATTCTGGGAATTTGCCTTTCAAAGTATTAAATTTATCGATTCCAACAAGCAAATTGGTGGAGCCATGGGTGATATGGGTGGAGCATAGCTAGACATGGGTGGAGCATAGCTAGAAATGGGTGGAGAATAGCTAGAAATGGATGGAGCATAGCTAGAAATGGGTGGAGCATAGCTAGAAATGGATGAAGCATAGCTAGAAATGGGTGGAGCATAGCTAGAAAATGGTGGAGCTTAGAAATAGGCAGAGCGTGGCTAGAAGTGGGCAGTGCATAACTAAAAATGGGTGGAGCATAGCTAGAAATGGTTGGAGCAGAGCTAGAAATGGGTGGAGCTTGGCTAGACATGGGTGGAGCATATACATGTAAGTAGGAATGGGTGGAGCATACATGTAGCTAGAAATGGGTGGAGCATAGCTAGAAATGGGTGGAGCTTGGCTAGAAATGGGTGGAGCTTGGGTAGAAATGGGTGGAGCTTGGCTAGAAATGGACAGAGAAACAAACAACATTTTTAACACATAGACAAACAGGCACTGATATGTTATCCACTTGTGCCTACAATGTCTGGTTGTAACAGTAAATATTCAACCAGTCTAGTGATAAATAAACAGCCAATAAAGATCTCATTCCATATTTAATTTTCATGGATGACTTACGCTCGTGGTTTACAGACAGAAAGAAGACTATTTTGAAATTTACCACTGAAATGACTATTTCGATAAGTTAAATATTGAGCTGTGTCATTCCTGTGGTAAAATTTGTAAAATACTGTCCTTGGTCTGAAAATGGTCATTTCAGAAGGGTTTTTTGACCGATTTTGAGTGTCAAAGGGTTAAATAAATATACTATCTATGTTAGGCTTTTTTAAGGTTTTTTTATCAGCTTAAATATATATTGTTAGTACTGTCAGTGAGTGGGGATCAAGAGTCATCATCTGGTCACGCTATTTATTATGTTGCCTGTGTTGTTACTTTCTAGGACACGATGAGTTTTCTCGCTAATATAGACAATAGAATGATTCAAATTCTACATGTAGCTATGCGCAGCCCATTTCTAGCTAAGTTCTGGCCACTTTAAATGTGTGTTGGAATCGATTTGAAACTTTGAAACCTGAATTCCCAGAATCTAAAATTCAAAGTAACTAAATTGTAAGCCGTTAAATATTTTAAAACTAATTTAAGTAGATGCTGTTGTGGCAGCGTCATCTCCCAATAAAATTAGTTCCAAAACAGTCAACAAATGTTTAGTAAAGTGTAAATTCCTCAACTACATACGTTTGAATTTCATACACGGTAAAGTTTGTTACATTTCTAAAATCATATTTCCAATTCCACGCAGGTAATTTGTTGAATGTTTTGAAATTAACTTTACTGCAAGAGATGCATCAATAAACTTCTGGTCATACTAGTCTCAACATATTCAACATTTAATATGTTATGTTTTAGATAATGAAATCATAGCATCTGTCCTGCATAGTTTGAGTTAATCCTTGAATCCTAGAATTTTGTTCAGAAATAGAGAATCTCAAACTCGGTCACTTTTCATATCACTATTATGGACCGAGTTGAAAATTATCAATTTGCACGAGCTTTAGCGAGTGCAAAATTGATAATTTTCAACGAGGTTCTTAATAGTGATATGAAAAGTGACCGAGTTTGAGATTTTATTTATCATATAAACTGTAATTTTGAAATATTTGCCAATAGTTGCTGATGTGACTTATCTGATTTCTCATTGTTGATTTTCGTGAAATCGATACCCTACTTGATAACAGATACTGAATGCACAGCAAAATATAGTGACAAACACAAAATCTGGCGATGTCAGCCGTAAACTACACTTTTCTTCTAAGACTATCGCAGAGCCACGGCCATCAATCGTTACTTCGCTGCCAACTGATAAACTGTCAAACGATAACATTTTGCGATGACGTTCATGAATGACAAATCGTAGTAAAACAGTACCGCGTAGTAATCCCTACGCATCACGCTCACATCAATCGATGTTTTAATTGGTCGATTTAAATGGGTTGCGCACCCAACAGCCAATGAAAATACTCCATTGAATATGGCACGTGTGCTCATATCGAAAAATATGGAACGGGCTAGAAGGCTTGTTTATATGATAAATTTAATTTTTACATTAACAGGTTTCGCACAAACTTGAAAAGCCCTTGACTTTTGTCATCTGCCTTAAAAAGCCTTGAATTTGAAATTTGTCTTGAAAAGTACTGGAATTTCACCCATCCGCCTTGAAAATCAACATTTTCCCCCATGTGATTGTTACTCTCTGTAAAACATTCACGTACCGATGTAAATAAAGATTTAAGAAAATTTGATAGGCAAAATCTATCTGGAACCGAGTAAGTTCCAAAATTTAAACTAATTTGAAATGTTCTAAAGGTAAGTTGTATGAAATTTTGCACCAGTGTCGTTCTGAGCCCTTGTGAAATCAACTTTTTTAGTCTTGAAAAGTCCTTGAATAAGAAAACCTGCCAGCTGTATGAAGCCTGATTAAAAAATGTCCGTTTGTAGGCCGAGAGATTATTTGTGAAAATGTTCAACTTGTTGTCTTGATGTGTTTTGAGTAAGGAATTCTGGGAGAATATGTCTTGCAGTCAGGCCTGAATGAGTGGCTCGGTTATCGAGCCAGTCATTTCTATAGGAAATTTTAAAATATCAAATTGGTGTTGTCTTAGCCTGCAAGTGGACATGAATTAACTAAGCAGAAATTTAAGTTTTATTAAATATTAACCAGTGACAAGTTAAATTCCAGCTTAACTCTACCCACTCTGACGTCAAACCTCTAAATTTTCAAATTAAATTAAAAGATGAACTGGTGTTCATTTTTCAACCAATTAGGTGGAAGCTGGTGCTGTCGTAGACAGCAACATTGCCCACCAAAATTGTTGAAAAATGTACACCAGATTCTTCGCTGTCGGACCAATAAGAAATAGGATTTTGACATCAAGAGGGGTAAGGATTAAGACCTCCTGCTGCCACACAGATGACCTTGCATGGCCATGCATTACACATTATACTCTTCCTACCTCCTTACTTTAAATCTGAATCAATCCTTACACTCAGGTAATGATAATCTATTCAGATATAAAGTTTGCCAGTGTGACATTGTTAGAGCTTCTAAAAGTGGTCTTATATGGATTATTTTTTTATAGTCACAATAGACCGTTCTTTTGATATAGCAGTCACATAATAAAACCTTGTTTTGCAAATATTTACACAGTGCAACATTTACTTGACCAGCAAACACTGAAGACACTGATTTCATGCTCGTTAAGATGATTGTGTATATGCAGGATTGAGGGGGAAAACTGCACACCTGCATAATACAAATCTTGATATATGCAGTACATACAGGCCTGCACAAATTGCATAACCCAAGTTTTTTCGTTCATGCAACGGTTACGCAAATATTTTTAGCGCAACCCTTTCTGGGGTTAACCATTTAACCCTCAAATTTGATCGTGAAAATTTCAATTTTTTTTTATAGAAAACGTTCTTTATGTTCAGAGTATTTTTTTGAAAATTTACCACTGGAATGACGGTTATCGAGCCAGTCATTCCAGCGGTAATTTTTCAAAAATATTCTTGGTCTGCAAATCGACATTTCTCAAGACCACAATAGAAGCCATTTTTGGCTGATATGAGGGTTGAAGGGTTAAGCAGTTTTCTTTACTAAAATAAATTTACATACCCAAATATGGGTTGCTCACATTTTCAATTTGTACTGGCATGACATGTATGCTTGATAGGTGAGCCACTGAATGACATAGAACTCTAATGCGGATAAAAAAAAATGACTGGTTCCACTAGCTCCACATCCTTAACCCAATTCCAGAGTACCCACCCATCATATGACGTCATAATCAACTACGCGATGTGTAGAATGGCATCATAATGAATGACATCGATAGGTAGGTCATGAACGCATATTTGAAGACGATGCTTTGTTGTACAAATTGGATGGCTTTACTATTTAATAAATATTCTGTTGAATATTTTGAAACTAATTTGATTGGGTGCTGTTGCTGCCATAGGCAGCAACAGCACCTAGTCAAAATAGCTACAAAATATTCAACATCTTCCCTGTATAGGTTTCAGGAAATTGATAGTTAGGGCATTCGGGGATCGATCAATCCCAACATGACGAGGTGTGGGTGGAGCTTAGCTAGTGATGGGCGGGGCATAGCTAAAAATGGAAATGTCCATTGGCATTAAATAGTTTGGATAGGAAACCTTCCTTCTCTCCCCACCCTCTCATAACTCCCCACCCCCATACCCCACCCAACCCAGTTTTATACATCGATTATATAATTAGACATCTTGAAACATACTGTTGTGAATTTAACCCTTTAAGACTCATATCAACCAAAAACGTCTTCTCCAGTGGTCTTGAGAAATCTCCATTGGCAGACCAAGTGAAGACTATTTTTGAAAATTTACTATTGGAATGACTGGCTCGATAAGTGAGCCAGTCATTCCAGTGATAAATTTTCAAAAACATTCTTCTCTTGGTCTGCAAATAGACATTTTCTATGAGAAAAATGTAAATTTTCTTGAATAAATTTGAGAGTTAAAGGGTTAAACAAAAAGATACTCATTTGTACATGTCTTACATTAACTCTTTGGTGGTCACGGCGGCTTCTGCACTTTTCTTAACTGTCTCGCTCCTGCAAGCCACAAGACAATAATTTCAATGAGTAAAAACTTTTGACTTAGCCACCAACAACTTTCATTCAAATTGTTTTCAAATTATTTAGTAGGTCCAGAGATATAACCCTTGGAATGTGTCATCTGCAAAAACGTAATGGTTAAAGAATGTCCATTTGCAAGCCATGAGAAAAGTCTGTTCTGATAGTTTATAATCGCTGTGACGCTTGGCTCCATAACCAGGGGAGTTATTTCAGTGTTAAATTATCAATGGTTGTCTTCTTGGCATGCAAATTGATGTTTACTGAGAAGAAATTTAGAATTTCTTGCCCATATTTTACTATTAAAGAGTTAACCTGCATTGTGTGCCTGTCAATTGCTTGCTTGTCAATTGTGTGCCTGCCAATTGGGTGCCTGTCAATTATTCTTTCACCCGACTTAATTATTAGAACAATTACCATCGGGTGGCGCCCCCCCCCCAAAAAGACACATGGCCCAAAGAGACACATGACTCAAATACAAATAATCTTAACAACTAACCCTCAAATAATATTTCAAATTTCTCAGATAAAATGTCCATTTGCTGACCAAGAGAAGACTATTTTTGAAAATTTACTATTGGAATGACTGGCTCGGTTATCGAGCCAGATATTCCAGTTGTAAATTGTTAAAAAATAGTCTTGGTCTGCAAATGGACATTTCTCAGGACCGCTGCTGAAGCAGTTTTTGGCTGATATGAGTGTTAAAAGCTGGTTTGACATTGCTCAGTCATAGCTTTTAAACAGTTGCATTCTCATTCGCTTCACTCACCATGGTGGCAGGATATATGTAAGAGGTTTTGACATTATATATTTCTTTTTATATTACACCTGTCTAGACTCAACAGGTACCTGTATGTCAATGTGCAAGAAAAGAAAGCACATGTTATATTTAAATAAATCCTGAATGTTATGTACATCATAATAATCTATGTCTGTGTTTATACCATTTAACCCGGCCTCTGCTATGGTCTTGAGGAATGTCCATTTGCAGGCCAAGAGAAGATAATTTTGAAATTTTTCAGTTAATGTCTCCGGCAGTTACAATGAAATTTAAGTGTTGACAATTGTCTCCTCACAGCATGTCATGATCATACCATCATGGCACTGACAATTGACTCGATGGGTGGGGAGTATGGATGGGTGGGAGCCGGCCATGGCCCATGAGATATGTGACTGGTCTCTTATAAAATAATGGATGGATCCGATCTGTCACTCAAGTATATGATGTCATAATCAATTAAGTCATATGTCAGCTGACGCCACAAAGGTAATTAATAATGTATCTAGGTCCGTACAGGTGTACGAATTGTATGTCTTTGTGATGTATTTATTATTTAATAAGCATTCTGTATATGCAGCAACAGCGCCCAGTCAAATTATTTTCAAAATATTCAACGGCTTACCTGTATAATTACCTTGAAAATGGGATTCTGGGTTCAAAATATAAAAATCGATCCCAACACGTGTCAAGAGTGGGCGGAGTTTAGCTGGAAATGAGCGGGACATATGCAGAAATGAATGTCAGTATTTGATACCATGCTGGATATATTCCATTGTTTGCTTCTGTTGCAGGGATTATTATGACGCCCTCGAAGAAAGACAAAACAACACACATCAAGATTGAGCGAAAGCGAATGAAGAAAGTCGATAATACGGCCATCGCTCATGTTGCGGGTGGACAGCACTCTGGGCTAGTGGTCAATAAACAAGCTGAAGGTTAGTGATGACCATTCTTATGGTGGTGGTGTCGTTGATTGTGGGTTTGGTGGTGGTGGTGGTGTCATTGCTGGTGGATTTGATGGTGGTTGTGCCATTGATGGTTTGAGGTGGTGAGGGTGGTGGTACCATTGATGGTTTGAGGTGGTGACGTTGGCTGTGCCATTGATGGTTGGAGGTGGTGCCATTGATGGTTTGAGGTGGTGAGGGTGGTGGTACCATTGATGGTTTGAGGTGGTGACGGTGGCTGTGCCATTGATGGTTGGAGGTGGTGACGGTGGTTGTGCCATTGATGGTTGGAGGTGGTGGGTTAGGGTGGTGATACCATTGATGGTTTGAGGTGGTGATGGTGGTTGTGCCATTGATGGTTGGTGGTGGTGCCATTGATGGTTTGAGGTGGTGATGGTGGTCGTGCCATTGATGATTGGAGGTGGTGATGGTGGTCGTGCCATTGATAGTTTGAGGTGGTGATGGTGATTGTGCCATTGATGGTTGGAGGTGGTGATGGTTGTTGTGCCTTTGATGGTTGGAGGTGGTGGTGGTGCTGTTGATGGTTGGAGGGGTAGTGATGCTGTTGATGGGGTTGGTGGTGGTGTCATTACTGATGGATGTGATGGTGGTGGTGCCATTGATTGTTGGCGGTGCTGCCATTGATGGTTGGAGGTGATGGTGGTGGTGCCATTGATGGTTGGAGGTGGTGATGATGGTGGTGGTGCCGTTGATGGTTGAAAGTGGTGATGGTGGTGGAGGCATTGATGGTTTGAGGTGGTGATGGTGGTGGTGGTGTCGTTGATGGTTGGAGGTGATGGTGGTTGTGCCGTTGATGGGTGGTGGTGGTGCTGTTAATGGTTGGAGGGGGTGATGGTGGTGGTGCCGTTGATGGTTGGAGGTTGATGGTGGTGGTGGTGCCATTGAATTGATGTTGGTGGTGGTATAATGTAGTGAAGATTGTGGTGCCGGTGGTGGTGTTAGTGACGCCTTTGATAATGGAGTTAGTCGTGGTGGTGCCATTGATGATGGTACAATGCAGGAGTGGTGATGGTGCCGATGGTGGAGGGTGACTGTGTTCTACAGCTGAAGAAGTGAAAACTTCTTTCAGTTGCGATCAGTTTTTCTTCAGCCTTCCACTGTGTCTTGTCCACTGTGGGCGTCCTAAACCACTTTAGGTTCTTTCTCATCTTTAGTGGTAGATTATGATCTTTGAGGTCTGATTGCAAAACACTTATGGGTAGTATGTTGCTGTTGTGGGGTCCTTTGAGTCCCTGATAGCAGTTGCCACCTATGACTGAAAATTCTAGTGCTTTCTGAGCAGACTTATTTTCTGGCATTCGAATAACATATCGATACATAGACCATCACCGTTGCTCAACCCGCATAGAAAGTGGCTTTGTGTTACATAGTATGTAGAGTGATGTATTTAATATTAGATTTAATGGAATATGTTTAAAAGTCCTTTAGCAGACCAAGTGAAGGTTATTTTTGAAAATTTGAGATATCTCGACCACTAAAGGGGTATTAGGGAAAATTGAATGGATTCACTTCAAATTTGGTGTAGTGATCAATCATTACGACTCATGATTTCTTGATCATGACTATATACTGTATAATAATCCTGAATTAACCCTTTAACACCCATACCAACCAAAAACGGCTTCTGTAGTTGTCCTTTAAGTTAGAAATGTCCATTTGCAGACCAAAAGAAAATTTATCAGTGGGATGACTGGATCGATAACCGAGCCAGTCATTCCAGTGGTACATTTTCAAAAATAGTCTTCTCTTGGTCTGCGAATTGACATTTTCTATGAAAAATTTTAATTTTAAAAACGAATTCGAGGGTTACGTGTTAATGCTCAAGTTTTCTCATGAAAATGTTTGCTAGATAAATGCCTATTTGGAGGTAAAAAAAAGATTCTTGAAAGATTACCTCTGGAATGACTGGCTCTGTTATCGAGTAGTAAAAGTTGTAAAACTTCACAAAGATTGCTTTCTTGTGACTTGCAAATGGGCATTCTTCATGACCATTTCAGAAGCCGAGTTTGTGTGACTTGACCAATAAAGGGTTATGGACGAGTCTTCTTGAGCCAGTCCTTATTTACTGTCAATAGGTGGTGTCTTAATCAGCCTTTAACACTTAAATTTGTTCAAGAAAACGTCAGTTTCTCATAGAAAATGTTCATTGGCAGACAAGAAAGGATCATGTTTGAAAATTTATCACTGGAATGACTGGTTCAGTTATTTAGCCAGTCATTCTAGAAATAAGTTTTTAAAACATGGTCTCTTTGTCTGCAAATAGCCATTTATCAAGATCACTGCAAAACGGTTTTTGGCCAGCCTAAGTGTTAAAGGGTTACTGTAAAGAACGTAATTTGAATTCCGATGTCTGTGTATGGCAGTAACTGTGAGGGGGAGAGGCTTAGGGTGCAGGGAGGGTGAGAGTGGAGGCAGTGTGTGTGTGTTGGTGTTGTATGAGTGCTTCCATCCGTCCAGCCATACATCTGAATCTGTCTCAAAAACTACTCATTCGATTTGGCTTAAATTTTCACACAACAAAGAAACTTAGCATAAACTAGAATTTCTAGACTGGCTGGGATCTGGATAAAAAAACTGCATCCGGATCGGATCAGATTCTGGATACATATATATGGATGTCCTGGAAACTATTACGCACGAAAAGGTGTAATTGTACGTTATGATTCCACAACTTTGGCTGTGATCCGGAGAATCTCGAAAATATTTACAATGTGACAAAAACAGAAGATTTGCATACGCTAATAGAATTGTGTGTGGAGGGCACCTGGGGACCCTGATCATATTCTGGCTCCAGGAGTTATATTGTTACGAGCATGTTTTCCTATAGATGTTTATTTTGTATTTTCAGGCCAGGAGGACCCGGATCTGACATCGAAGCCGCAGCTTCAGCTCGGCTTCACCTGCTTCATGATCGATGCGAAGACACAGAATCATCTTGTGGTATGTACTAATGGACAGTTTTAGCTATGCCCCGCCCATCTGTAGCTAAGCTCCACCCACACCTCGCTCGCATTGGGATCAATCGATCTCTGAACACCCTGACTATCCTTTTCCAAAAAATTACACAGGTAACCTGTTGAATATTTTGAAACTAATTTGACTGGGTGCTGGTGCTGCCTAAGGCAGCAACAGCGCCCAGTCAAATTAGTTTCAAAATATTCAACAGCATGTTTATTAAATAGCAAAGAATTACAAAGACATACAATTTATGCAATGTGTCGGACTCTGAGATTTGATGACGTTCTATATGGAACCCTTTGTGACGTAATGATTGTGACGTCATCATACACTTGCAGAGCTGATTATGATGTCATACGAGGTCAGATGATGGATGGATACTCTGGAAAGGTGAATTGGCATGACAGGGCTTCAAATTTGACATGATGAGCCAGTGGCCAACAAGGAGTGATAGAGATAAGGAAATTGCTGGTCATGCTTTGTTTCTTACGATTCAGTAATTGATTTTATATTACAGTACAACTCAGAAATACGTTAAACGAAATGTTGACTTTCTTGACTTTCAATTTGCAGAAAATAATACAGGGAAACTTGTTGAATATTTTGAAACTAATTTGACTGGGGGTTTGGGTGGTGGTGTCGGAGTCAAATTTAATTTCAAATTATTCAACGACTTGTTTATTAAGCGGTAAAAGCATACAATTTGTACGTGTCAGACAATTAAGCGTTAAGGACGGACTATTTAGAATCATTCATGACATCATAATTTCATGACATCATGATTATGATGTCATCCTACACGTCACATAGTCATATGATGGCTGGGTAAGGTGGAAAGGCCTATTGGACTGGAAGTCATTCACGCCCGAGGCAGCATCGGCTTCCAATCCAGTTACATTAAAAATATTCAGCAGAACATTTCTTACTACATGTAACTTAGACTAACATGTTTCTGTCTTTGTTTTTGGAAACATGTTAGCCTATTTATGAGCAGTATTGTGGCTCTTGTAATAGTACAGAATTATGCCATTTTTAGCTCAACAAGTGAAAAATGGAACAAGTGAGCTTATAACATGGGGTAAAATACATCTGTCCATCCATCTTCTGTCTATCAACCTTAGCGTTAGCCCTTTAACCAGCGATTTCGTTCAAAAAAATTTCAATTTTTCATAGATAATGTCCATTTGCAGCCCAAGAGAAGACTATTTTTGACAATTTACCACTGAAATGACTTGAGCCAATCATTCCAGAGGTAAATTTTCAAAAGTAGTCTTCTCTTGGGCTGCAAATCGACATTTCTCAAGACCACTGCAGGAGCCGTTTTTGCTGATATGAGTTAAAGGGTTAAGACAACTTAATTTCAACCAACCACCATGTAGCTGGAATGACCCTAAATTATGGTCGGTTTACAAGATTCTGATTGACCAATTATTCTTTTGGCCAGTATGGATTTTCTGAATATTTATTTTGAAATCAGTAAAAAGATTACTCATTTCCCCAATTGTCAAATTAATTTCAAATTTAATTGGCTTGAAATTGAGATATTGGTATTTTTGCATTCAAATTCTTGATGCAATGCGTATCCTACATGTATAAATAGATCATTCATTCATTCATTCATTCATTCATTCATTCATTCGTTTGTCCGTCCATTCATTCGTTCGTTCGTTCGTCCATCTGTTCGTCCATCCATTCATCCGTCCATCCATTCATTCTATTATCACAAGATGGCAGTTCCTTAGTGGTTTAATGGTCAAATTTCATTAAGAAAATAAAAATATTAGCTCATTAATGTCCACTTGCAAGTTATGAGAAGACTATTTTTGTAAATTTAGCACTAGAATGACTGGCTCCGTTAGCGAGCCAGGCATATCGTTAGTAAATTTGTTTAGAATAGTCTTCTCTTCGCCGGCAAATGGACATGCCTGAACACCACTTTAACGGCCATTTTATCTGGCTTCATCATTAAATGGTTCAAGCAGGTGGGAGAAACTGAGATATTTAGCTGCATGAGGCAGTTGGTCCCCAGCAAGTTTAAATGTAGTCGTTTTATGGATCTTTTAAATAATTTCAGGAAAGCAGAAAGCTGAGATTTTGGTACATAGATGATACAGATTACCTAGACCAGGTGACCACCGCGTATGAGTTTTTCAAAGAGCTAGTTCGACCAGAGAATTTTCCTAGAGGTAGACTAAAATAAACAAATTTTAACTAGATATGGTTAACACACTTTTTAACTCATGAGATTAACCCTTTAATGTCTATATTAGGTCAAGAAAATTAAAATATTTGCTTAGTGAATGTCCATTTGCAGGCCAAGAGAAGACATGCCAGTGGTAAATTTTAAAAAATAGTCTTCTCTTGACCAGCAAATGGACCTTCTCCAAGACCACTGCAGCGGCCGATTTTGGCCGTCTTCATCGTGAAAGGGTTTATCTCAATTAAATATCCCGGATGTACATACATATAGAATCGTATCTGAATAATTCTTATAGTACATGTCATAAGTCCAGCTATGCTAATAAATATCATATGGTATAATATTACAGGGCTTAAAAGATTGGCAAAAGTATCAAAATTTAACACTGAGCGTTGATTTATGGGAACCCCGGCGTAATGATGTCAATATAGGAAAGGTGTATTAATAACCTTCAAATTTCATCAAGAAAAATTTAACTTTTTCATAGAAATTACACATTTGAAGACCAAAAGAAGATTAATTTTGAAAATTTACCACTGGTTATCGAGTCAGTCATTTCAGTGGTAAATTTTCAAAAAATGAGTTCTGTTGGTCTACAAATGGACACTGCAGAAGCCATTTTGACCAGCTTTAATGTTAACCATATAACCCTCAAATGCTATAAACCTATGACCCTCAAATGTCTCTTAGAAAATTTCCATTTACAGACGAAGAGCAGACGATTTTTTTTTATTTACCACTGGAATGACTGGTTCGATAACGGAGCCAGTCATTCCAGAGGTAAATTTTTAAAAAATTGTGCTAAGTTTTAAAAAATAGTGTTCACTTCATCTGAAAATTAACATTTCTCAAGAGCATTTCTGGCTGTTATGAGTGTTACCCCTTACCACTCTGGTGTCAATATTCTATATTTTACTGCGTCAATATCAAAGAAATTGGTGTACATTTTCCAACAATTTTGGTGGAAGATGTTGCTGTCTACGACAGCACCATCTCCCACAAAATTTGTTGAAAAATGAACACCAGTTCATCTTCTAATTTAATATGAAAATTTAAAATTTTGACACCAGAGTGTCAGCAGAGTGGTTTAAGATGATGCTAAGAATCAATCTGATCCACTCACTGTTTCCAGAGATATAGTCATTTGTATTATATCCACAAAGTTGTATCCAACTGTCGACATTCCAAACCTTTGCGAAAAATTAGTCACTTCGCTGTGCTGATGCTAGTAGCATTAGCAAGATGGCTGGTCAGCGGTCATTGCTTTATAGGCTTATTCTCAGCTCATGAAATTATGCGCCTATTTTTAGAGCAGTTGTTGCCTATGTTCTACAGATTACACTGGCTTTATCAAGAAATGTATGAAACAGATGCAAGATGGCCGATACTATCAAGCCAAGAAAATACTGCTGGACATTCAACAGCTTGACCATCAAGACGCACCAATGAGTCCAAGTAAGTGGTACCTGAGATCTCTTATACTGGTATTCTGGATAGATGAAGGGTCCATTTGTCTTCAGATGCTTTGGGGAGATGGAGGGTCATTTAGGTTCTTACGATCCATGATGATCGTGGCCGCAATGGAGGGATCTGATCTGTCACTCAAATATCTGTCATGCTCAATTCTGTCACTAGTGTCTCGTGACCGGACGCCGCAATCATAATGACAGATATCTATGTTTTGAAAATTAATACGTCTGTCACTCGTATTCGGATTGTATATCTTTAATAAATTTAGAATTTAATAGACCGTCTGTTGAATATTTTGAAACTAATTTGACTGGGAGCTGTTGCTGCCTATGGCAGCAACAGCTCCCAGTCAAATTGCTTTCAAAATGTTCAATCACTTACCTGTATAGTTACCTTGAAATTTAGATTCTATGAATTCAGGGTTCAAAGTATATAAATCGATTCCAACACTTGCGCAAAAAAGTGACGAGCTTAGCGAGAAATTGGCGTGGCATAGCTAGGTACGTATTCCTGAGAGATGGTTCTGTGCCGATACAGCGAGAAACAGCATTCAGCAATATTGCTTCCAAAATATACACCAAACTTTCTTTCTTATGCTGACTTTTGTAACAAATAACTACAATTTAACATGAAGATGATATTGGTTATGATTATCAAATCATCTATGTAAGATAAAGAGATAAACCAATATGTTTAGAACATTGTCAATCACAGGTGTTGCGAGGCATTGTAAGTGAATTCTGATACTGTTCAAAGTAGTAACACATTCCTGCATAAACAATTGATTCACAGAATTATATATGAATAGTGACAGCATAGAAAGCTATAGAAGTGTATTAATGGTTACCAGTAAGACTTTAATTTTATGGTCAAACTGGTCAAAGGCGGCCATTGCAGTGGTCTTCAGGAGGGTCCATTTGCTGACCAACAAGACTATTTTTGACAATTTGCCACTGGAATGACTGGCTCGATCACCGAGCCAGTCATTCCTGTGGCAAATTGTCAAAAATAGTTTTCTGTTGACGAGCAAATGGACATTCACTAAACAAGTCTAACAAACCTGGTGGAACACATCTGTATGTGAAAGCATCAATATTTATCAGTTTAATGTTTACAGGTACTGCTGTCTTTGAACATGTTATCACATTTAACACACTGTTTAAAAAAAGACATTGAAAAATATGTTAACCCTTTAAGGGTCAATTTTGATGTAGAAAATCCAAATATTGTCCATTTTCTGGCAAAGCGAAGCATATTTTTGACAAATTTACCACTGGAATGAGTGGCTCAGCTTGCTCAGCCAGTCATTCCAGTGGTAAATTTTCAATAATATCCCTCTTGCTCTGTAAATGGACATTTCTCAAGACCACTATAAAGACTGAATTTGGCCGGCTTGACCATTAAAGGGTTAAACGAGTTAACATGTTATCACATGACCCAATCTTTAAAACAACAAAGACATCATTAAAATCTCTCTTAATTCTTTCTTCTGTGCTCCTCTCTTGCTCTCCTCCGTCTATCTCAAGATGCCTTTTCTGTAGGTATGTAAGACCAGCGTGAAAGTTTGGCTGTTAGAATTGAGCTGCTATTAGTTAGTATGATGATTTATGAAAGTTTGACAGTGTTCTTGATTTCAAGGTGTCTGTTATTTAACTCTAACCATCAAATTTGTTTTAAAAATTTCAATTTACTCAGAAAATGTCCAGTTAACAGACCACGAAAAGACTATTTTTGAAAAATTTACCACTCGAATGACTGGCTCGGTTATCGAACCAGTCATTCCAGTGGTAAATTTTCAATGATAGTCTTCTCTTGGTGTGCAAATGGATATTTCTCAAGACCATTGCAGAAGCTGTTTTTGGCTAATATGATGGTTAAAGTGTTAACTTAGAGTTAGCAATTTCTTGGTATTTCAGTATCAGTGATGTCAGTGCAACTAAACCTATTTCTTATTTTTGAAACAAATTTTACTGGAAAGTTTTGCCACTTACAGCAACAACATCTTTCAGTCAAATTAATTATCAAAATTATCAGCAGAATGTTTTAATCCCTTAATTCCCAAGAATTGACATTTGCAGTGGTCATAAGAGATGTCCATTTGCAAGTCAAGAGAATAATATATCTTTGAAATTTTGCCACTGAAATGACTAGCTATGTTATGGAGTCAGCCATTCCAGTGGTACAATTTCAAAAAAATATTCTTATGTTAGCTTGAAAATGAAAACTAACCAAGAATTGTGGTTTTATTGACCAGTCTTGGCCATTAAATTGTTAAACTGGAATTTTATTTAATTAAAATTATTTATTTCTGGTCTGTGCATTTGAAATATTTAATAATTTAAAAGGTGTTTCTTTGTCTCTTTGACAATGTGTGTGTGTGTGTGTGTGTGTGTGCGTGCGCGTGCGTGCGTGCGTGTGCATTTGAGAGACTTTGTTTCTAAGCAGTTAACCCCTTACTGGTCAACCCAGCTAAAAGCAGCCTCTGCAGTGGTCTTGCGGAATGTCCATTTGCAGATCAAGATAAAAAAATTGTTTGAAAATTAACTATTAGAATGACGGGCTCGATAATCGAGCCAGTCATTCCAGTGGTATATTGACTAAAATCATCTTATCTTGGCCTGTGGTCATTCACTGAGCAAATTTTTCAATTTTCTTGGAATGCTGACCATTAGAAGGTTAAATTAATGTTTATGCAATAATGCATTGCACGCTAGAAATCTAATCTGAGAGATCCTTACATTAATACCCTTAAGAAATTCTGTACAGTGTTTTCTTAGCTCCTAAATTCTCCAGGCAATCGTAAATCATGGAAACAGTAAAACTATTAAAACTAAAATTTATTAAAATCAAATTAAAGGTGCATATTCACAGCAGAATGGTTCAAAATAAAATTGTTAAAATTATGTACATTTAGAGGCTTACATTGTGTGCCTAGATGTAATGAAACGAAATATTTTTTAGCATATAATGATTTCATTACGTATAAATTAATATAATTTTTTAAGTTGTCAAATTAAATTAGAGGCACGAGCCCTAATTCAAATTCACAACTAAACCTACGAAATTTATTTATATGGAATGAAATCATATGTTAAGATTTATTTCGTTTTATTACAATGAGGTACAAAATTTAAGCCTCTAAAAGTATATAATTTCAAAAATTGTATTTTCAAGCATTGTGGTGTGAATGTGCACCTTTAATGAAAGTTTCTGGGGTATAAAGTGTTTTAATGAGATTATATATTTTGAGACCAATGTTTTATGTCACTCTTAGGCCTTCCTCGGGTCAATGCAAAGTTTTACCTCCCTGGTCTTTTCCTGCGATACATAAAAAAGAGAATACAAGTAGTTTTTGCATTTTACCTTCAAGTTTATTGTTCCGTAAAGATCTTCCATTGAAAAAATCTGCACCACGCTGTAGTTATAATGCTTCTAGATTTTTAACATTGCATGGCAAATTTATAATCCAGTCGGTCATATTATTGTCTCTAATACTTTTTGTTCAGTTATTAAGGACTAATTTAATGACCACCTAATACTGATGTCGATAAATGGCAAATCAGTTCCGATAACATAGAAAATGTCCGCGATTTAAACCCGAATAAAAACATTCTGTTACTGGTGGACCTAAATGATGATCTCCTTAGTACGACAAACCACTACCTACGCGACATTATTACCAGTTTTGGCTTTTATCAGCTAATAACAGAACCAACCCGCCCTGTCTCGAATACATTACTTGACCCTATTATAATTAACAATATTAGGATTGTCGAAGATAGTGGCATTCTTGCACCTTTTTGTAGCGATCACACCTCAGTACATATGACCATAGCATCCTGCATACCCAAACAGAAATCATTCAAGCGCCATATATGGAATTACGCAAAGGCTGACTGGGTGAAATTAAGAAACCACATATCTAATGCTCCGTTGAATACCCTTTCCGACGAGCATGACATCGATAGCTGGTACCAAACCATTACTACAAATATTACTAATGCAGCCAATGCTAGCATAGCAAACAAAACAGTCACCATCCACCCAGATGATAAAGCCTGGATGTCTAGCAAAATTAGACACGAGATGAGAATTAGAGAAAAACTGTATAAGAAAGCAAATAAAACCAAACAAGAACAGGACCTTGCAAATTTTAAGAGAGAGAGAAATTCGGTCAACACCTTAGTTCGGACAGCCAAACAAGAATTCAAAATCAAACTGGCAGAAAAAATACAAAATGGATGCACAGGTTCCAAACTGTGGTGGAAGTTGAGCACGTTTTTCTTGTTTGACACTAACTCCAATTTTAGCGATACACCCTCCTTAAAACGTGGTGACGGCTCATTTACCTATGACTTTATTGAAAAGGCTAATCTTCTAAATCACTATTTTTCAAGTATTGCGACAATTGATTAGTCAAATGTGGAATTACCCCCTTTATCCCTATATACAGAACACTTCTTAAATATGATCACAATAACGACTCAAGACGTTCTACATATACTTTCTAAGCTGGATACCTCAAAAGCTTTCAGTCCCGACAGACTAAGTCCTAAACTATTAGTCATGAGTAAAGAAATTATAGCTCCGATTCTAGCACGTTTCTTTAATTACTCACTCATAAATTCAAGATTTCCCACCCCCTGGAAAATTGCCAATGTAACTCCAATTTTTTTAAATGGGAAAATGGACTCATGCACAAACTACTGCCCAATATCTCTGTTGAGTTGTCTTAGCAAAGTCATGGAAAGAACTGTTTTTAAATACTTTTACAACCACATTAGAGCATAGCATCACTCCATTAGGAATACATGTATATACAGATATTGCCAAAGCTCTAGATGAACAAAAAGAAGTACTGTTCTTATTTTTCGACATTTCAAAAGCATTTGACCGAGTGTGGGATCGTGGCCTCCTGCAGAAGCTGAAACAATTTGGCATCGCTGAAAATCTACTTTCATGGTTTGAAAGTTACCTTCATAATCGCTACCAGCGAGTAGTTATAAATCTACATTGCTTCGATTACCATGTGGAAAATATAATAGCAAATGTCCAGCTCAAGCTTTCATTACTCAAATGACTAAAATATATCTTAGACCATGAATGTCTCGAAATCATGTATAAGAGCTTTATTAGGCCATCGTTGGAATATGCAGATGCTGTCTGGGATAATTTACCACAATATCTTGTTAACAGACTAGAAGACGTACAAAAGGATGCTCTTAGGACAATTAGTGGAGTGACACGTAGTGCCCACATCGAAGATTTGTATATAGAAACTGGCATAGAAACGTTCCCACCGACGAGAAATTCACAGACTAGTCAAGTTTTACAAAATTGTCAATGGGATGACGAGCGAGGCCTTGACTGATTATCTCCCTCCACTGATACTAGCATGTAATCCCTACAATATCCGATGCTCGAATTCTTTCACCCCAGTTAGATGTAGAACGGAACTCTATCGCGAGTCGTTTTTCCCAGCATCAGTACATGCCTGGGACACCCTTCCAGCGCCTGTCACTATGTCTAATACCCTACCAGAATTCAAGACCAAACTAAGAGCAATGTCCCGTAATCACAGTCCCCCTCCGTGGTCACCCTAACCACTCAGCAACTTCTATATGGCCACGCTGACGTTGATGTAGAGTTAAACCTCACGGTTTCCACCATTCTATGTCAATATATTACTGACACCTGTCGGTTTAAATGACCTACAGTAATTTCAAACACCACTCATGGATTGTGTCGACAAATCCATAGCCGCGGAAGTTTCTGGATGGCCATGCAGTGTGGACCAGCACTGGAGACTACAGCACATCGAGCTCCTCCTTTGTCCTTATACCGCCTTGTGATTCGTCAAACCATGCTTTTCTCCTCCCGAAGATTTTATTCTGTCATCATTCGGCTACCTACAACATCTCCTTCCTCTTCTTCTTCCTCTTATTATTATTATTATTATTATTAATGTTATCGTTGTTATTACTGTTGTGATGGTTGGCAATATTATTATTTAATGTAATATATTTGTATGTAGGTTGGAGACACGCTCATAAGACATGTCTTATTGTGCTCCCACATAGACTAAAAATAAACCTTGTTTAAATCAAGGACTAATCTTTCACATGCTATTCAAATGATTCACCAACGTAAAAATATTTGGGCATGCGTTGAAATTGTACGTTTTATTTATTGGGAATATTCTTGACTTTGTTATTAAAGTCAGTTTGAGGCATTTTTCATATCACTATATTTATATATCTTTTAACCCGTTAATCCTCGAATTTCTTCATGAAAATTTCATTGAAAATGTCCATTTGCAGACCAAGAGAAGACTATTTTTGAAAATTTACCACTGGTATGACTGGCTCTGTTATCGAGCCAGTCATTACAGTGGTAAATTTTCAAAAATAGTCTTCTCTTGGTCAGTAAATGGGCATTTCTCAAGACCACTGCAGAAGTTGTTTTTGCCTGATATGTGTGTTAAGGGGTTAATCCATACACCTAAATGTATTAGTCAAGCTGGCCACAAATACCTTCTACGGTGGTCTTGATTTGTAACTAAGAGAACAATATCTCTTAATCCTTATCACATGAATGAGTGACTCGGTTATCAAGCCAATCGATTCCACCGATAGGGTTTCTATCGTATTTTCTTGGTCTACAAATCGGCGTTTTCAATCACATAATTCTATCACTTAATGCTTTAATCCTCAAATTTGTTTAAATTTTCTCATAGAAAAGGTCTTATTTGCCAACCAAGAGGGGATGATTTTTGTAAAATTATCACTGGAATGACTAGCTCAGTTATCGAGCCAGTCATTCCAGCAGTAAATTTTCAAAAATACTATTCTCTTGGTACGCAAATCAACATTTTTCAAGACCACTGCAGACAACGTTTTTGGTCAGCTTCAGTATTAAATGTTTCATGATTATAATATAAATAATATATCTATAAGTATATGTCTAGACACACGCTAACACATTCCTACAAAGGACAGGTTTATAAATTGTCAGCTGAAAAAACCTCATTAATAACGTGAAAACAATTTGACTGAATCAGATAAATCGAAAACTAAATTACTTTCAAGACATTTGATTATCATTTACCTGCATGTATGGAAACTTTGGCCATCTTTCTTGCCACCAATACGATATTGAGAATAGCCTGAAATAGTGATCCAAATTTTTGTCTGCCGTGTGGAAAACATTTTAGTAACTCTGTGGCTTTCTATAGTAAAACATCAACCTCTTAATGCTCAAGCCAGCCAAAGCAGTGACCAAGAATATTTTTGAAAATTTATCACTGGAATGACTGGCTTGATGACCAGTGGTAAATTTTCAGAAATCCTAATCTGCATTCCATGGTTAAAGCTTTAATGGACAATGACTGGATTCTGCAATGTCTCGAGAAATGTCCCTTTGAGAAGACTATTTTAGAATTTTGCCACTGAAATTACTGTCTCGATACCAGATCCAATCATTCCTGTTGTAAATTTCCATAAGTTGACTTCTGGAATGTCTAGGCTTGCAAATGTACATTATCTATGAGCAAGGTTTAAGAGCGCAGTACACTGCAATGATTTTCAGTCAAATTGTTTTCAAAATATTCAGTATATTCAATATTTACCTCCGTAGAAACCACCAGTATGCTTAGAATTCAGTAGAAAATGGTTAACATTATTAACACTCTGTCCTCCATGTCCCACCCGCTGTCCCCCATGTCCCACCCGCTCACAACATTTGCTATGCTTTGTGACATTAGATAGATGTGCCTCTAATCGCTATTCACCCTTTAACCCATTAAACCTTGAATTTGTTCAAGAAAATTTCAACTTTCTCATATAAAATGTCCATTTGCAGACCAAGAGAAGACTATTTTTTTAAATTTACCACTGGAATGACTGGCTCGGTTATCGAGCCAGTCATTCCTGTGGTAAAAAAAAAAAATAGTCTTCTCTTGCTCTGCAAATGGACATTTCTCAAGACCACTGCAGAAGCCGTTTTTGGCTGATATGAGTGTTAACTGGGTAATGGTCAAGCCTTTCAAAGCGGTGCATGGTTTTGAGGAATGTCCATTAAAGCGCTAAGAGGATACTATTTTTGAAAATTTACCACTGGAAAGACTGCCTCGATAACCGAGCCAGTCAGTCCAGTGATATATTTTCAAGAAATACTTTTCTCTTGGCCTTCGAAGGGAGATTCACCGAGCAAATATTTCAATTTTCTGTCAAAATCTTACCCATTAAAGGTTTAATTAACTCATTTAATTATGATTACCCTAGCGAAAATATTAAACTGACTGAATATTTTGAAAACAAACTGACTGAAAGTTGTTACCATAGTAGCCACAACTTTCAGTCTATTTGTTTTCAAAATAATTGACAGTATATCTCCTATCGTGGAATAACTGTATATAGATGAGATTAATATAACAGCTATGCTGTAGTCTAACTAACACCATCTTGTTCTTTGTGTCTCTCTTCTAACCTTCGCCGCTTCTCTTGCAAAGGTCAAATAGATGAACTTGGTAAGTATTTTAAGTACGCATGTCTTCCAATTTATTCTTACTTGTTATTTTTATGAGGTTATCTTTCCTTGAACCCCAATGATGATTGCTTTGCACATTTCAATGTTTCTTTTTCAGACTTTTTGAAAGTATTTTGTCTCTAATTTTTTTTATTTCTACCCTTCAAGTTGTCTTTGTGTGTCTTCTCTTTATTTCTGTCAGTCTCTACCTTTTATCACATATAGTTTGCTTTATGGATTTGCATGTAATCAGATGGGTTGGGGGTGGGGTTGGGGATAAGATGGACAGACAGCAACCAAATATAGCTCATTTATATGCACAGTTCTATTTAGCTTGTTAACCCTTTGATGGTCATACCGGCCAACATGAGCCTTTGCTATGGTCTTGTGGAATGTCCATTTACAGACTAAGAGAATACAATTTTAGAAAATTTACCACTAGAATGACTGGCTCTGTTATTGAGCCAGTCATTCCAGTGATAAATTTTTTTTTAAATGTATTCTCTTGACCTGTAAATGGACATTCAATAAGAGACCATTAAAGTGTTAAGTAACTATTTACGGTTGACGTTTCCAGCAGAGCCTGCAACGTAATATGTCAAAAGTATCTCAGTTGTGACCTAGTTAAATTCAGTTTGCTTAACATCCATGAAAACTTGGGCACGGGCTATGATTTCATCACTTATTCTTTATCACCAAACTTACCTTGCTACAGGACAATACCTGTTCATACTTTGTTCTCTATCAGGTAGAGGGATCTCAACATTTAGGGCACATTTCAGCCGTTGGCTTAGGGCCTGTGTTGTAGTACTGTTTTCGAATTATCTATATATCGGATAGACTGTCATTTGTTAGCTCTGACATGTCTGACCTCCAGATATATTCGTATCACAGTTGTATCTCACCCACACACTTGTCATACCACTATAATAATATGTAATAGAAAATTTTAAATACCATTTTATTTCATAGTCCGGCTCAGAACTAACTTCATAAAAGAGATTCTGAATATTTTGAACATAATTTGATACGACGCCCATCGTTGCCTAAAACACTGATGGTGTCTAATCAAATTAAGTCAAAAATCTAACCTGTTTTTGTTTTGGAAACGTTTTAACGTATTTTTGCACTGTGCTGTAATTTGGTCATTTAACGCTGACCACTCAGATGTCTATAGTCTATCTTTTACTCTGTCAATAGCAAAGAAACGGGTGTACATTCTTCAACAATTTTGGTGGACGATGTTGCTGTCTACGACAGCACCATCTCCCACTAAATTTGTTGAAAAATTAACACCAGTTCATCTTTTAATTTCATTGGAAATTTTTTAATTTTTGATATTAGTGTGGTACGGGTTAATCAGTATTCTAATTGTAGTAAGTAATGTCACAAATAGTATGATTGCACCATTTCTTCTTCCCTTCCATCTCATCAACCATCTATCTTACTTTTATCACCTTTGCTAATAATGGATCCAGTGTCTCGCTTGCTTCCTCCTGCACGGAGCTTGTAGTAACCAGATCAATGATGATTCCCAGAGTTTTGGTTAAACGTTGATATCAAAATTATATCTGTTAAAGATATTACCGGGTAAAATATTTTAAAAGTTCACATGTTTATACAAATGTGTGTGCATGTACATGTACTTACGTATCCAGAGATTTGAAACGTGACATCAGTGCAATGGTATCAACAGTTCAAAAGTTATCCTATTACACGACTTAGTTTTCCTTCTTTTATTCACTTTTGGTTCAGGGTTTTATGTCCGTTTGTTGATGAATTGATTTCTATATTCTATTTGATTTTATTGTGATTATTGCGTTTGTTATTTCATATGAATCAAGGATACTCTTCACAATGATTTGCATATGAATAATGAATTAATGATACGGTTTACAGTGATTTGCATGATATTCAATTATGCTGTTCACAATGATTTGCATATAAATCAATGACACTTCACAATGATTTGCATATGAATAATGAATCAATAATACTGTTTACAGTGATTTGCATGATAATCAATTATGCTGTTCACAATGATTTGCATGATTATCAATGACACCCTTTACAATGATTTGCATGTGAATCAATGGCACCCTTCACAATGATTTCCATATGAATCAGTGGCACTTCACAATGATTTGCATATGAATAAAGGGTCAATGGTAGTGTTTACAGTGAGTTGCATGATAATCAATGATGCTGTAAACAGTGATTTGCATATAAATCAATGACACTCTTCTCAATGATTTGCATATGAATAATGAATCAATGATACTGTTGACAGTGTTTTGCATGTGAATCAATGACACTTTACAGTGATTTACATATGAATCAATGACACTTTTCAAGAAGAAACAGTCATTTCTTACTCAGGCAGCAACAGCGTTGTCAAATTTTTTCAGAATAATCAGCAGGCTTTCTTTTTTGTTAGCTAGCAAATGCATACACAATAAGTTAGGCCTTTATGATATACGAAATCGAGACCCAGTCTCAGATATGCTCGAAGATTCTGTTCATGTCATTGTCAATCAGGAGGTAAGCATATTGTATTCACCATAGGCATGTCAGAGGCGATCTTGCACGTGCTGGTGGACAGCTTGATCTGGGTGAACATATTTCACTCTGAATACGATATAGGCCTAACAATTGTGCATACACTTGCTTGCAAACAAAACAAGAAGTCAGAAGAAAGATTTGACAACGCTGTTGCTGCCTGAGTAAGAACTGATTGTCAATAAAGTTGCGCGAAATATCTTCAGCAAGTCGTGCAACATTGACTACACTGCTGATTATTTTGAGAACAATTTGATTGAAAGTTGTTGCGTCAATGATTTTCAGCCAAATTATTATCAAATCTTTATCTAGTGACAATTGTATTATCAGCTGATTATATTGACAGCCACTTGACGGGGAGTTGTTGCTGCTATAGGCAGCAACAGTTTTCAGTAAACTTGTTATAAATATATTTGTTGTCACTTGCACCATAAGAAATATACACAACTGGTATTGAGCTATGCTATGCACATCTATGCGCTCGCCTTGGAAGCCAGCAGAGGAATGACTAGCATTACGAGAATGGTTTTATACAAACAACTGCTCACCGGCGAAGACAATAGAGTCTAAAATAATGGAGCCAGCAAATATCTATCTAAAATGGCGGCTGCAGCTCTAGTTAGTTAAGGTGTCAATAAATTAACAAATAGTCATAAATTTAGCTATGGTATGTATCTTTTAAGAATAGATGAGAACTGTAAGTGCTAGATTAAATGTATACATTCTTGGGACTGTTCTTCTTGGGAATGTCCTGACTGAAGCGAAGTCAGATACACACCTGCATGCATACTCAGGCCCGCCTACACAATGGTGAACAGAATAACTGTCCTATTCCTATTTTTCCTCTATATCCCCCACTCTCTCAACGCAGTCGTTCTCCTTCCATTCCCATGCCTCCATCTAAACCCTCTCTTTCCCCTCAAATCCTCCCGCCTTCCCTACCACCCACCTCTCCCTCCCTCCCTACTCTTCCTCCCTCTCTAGACCCACTGTCCGTCCCCTCTATCATTCACTCTCTCCCTCTCCTTCATTCTCTCTTCCCTCCCTCCTCTCTCCCTCCATCCCACCCATCTTCTCTCCCTGTCATTCATTCTCCCTGCCTTTCCTCCACCCCTCTGCTCTCACTCCCTTTCTTCTTCCCTGCCATCTCTTCATTCGCCCTGCCTCTGTTCGCCCCCCTCCTGTCCCCTAGTGGTCAGTCTTTATGCTGATCTCTATCAGAATAACTGTCCTATTCCTATTTTTCCTCTATCTCACTCCCACTCTCTCCCACTTTCTCTCTCTTCCTCCCATCCCCATGCCTCCATCCAAACACTCTTTCCCTCCCTCACTCTCTCTTCCCCCTCCATCCTCCCGCCTTTCCTACCACCCACCTCTCCCTCCCTCTCTGGAGCCACTGTCTCTCCCCCTGTATCACTCACTCTCTCCTCTCCCTCATATCTCTCTTCTCCCTCTCTCTCGCACCTTCCCTCCCACCCATTTGCTCTCTCCCTCTCACGCATTCTCCCTGCCTTTACTTCACCCTCCCTGCTCTCACTCCATTTCTTCTTTCCCTCCCATCGCTTCATTCGCCCTGCCCCCCCCCCCTCTCTCTCCCCTAGTGGTCAGTCTTTATGCTGATCTCTAGCATTTTGAAATGTTGGATATGAATTTGAAACGAGCAGTTAATTTAACACTTTAATCCTTGAAATTCAGGATCTAAATTTCAATATTACAGGACAACTATTGAAAAGTGTGACACTAATTTGAGTGGAACCTGTTGCTACCCTAAACAACAACTCCCAACCAAATTAGTTTCTAAATACACAACAGAGTAAAATGTGCAACAGAGTAATTCCCTACATTATAAAGAATTTGTCACTTGTGGGGGTGTAAAGGCTAACATTAACTTACATGTACACTTCTTTCATGAAGTAAGCATACATTATATTATAACATCTTAATGACAAATGGAAAACACTTAGTCTCTCAAAACTTAATCATCATTCGTAATGAATGCCTACGCTTCACAGTGAGTCATTGCCATAGTATCTTAATTCATGTCATTATCTGTATTTGACATCATAGTGATAAATCTGCTCAGGTTATCCAATGCAGGATTTAACCCTGTCTTGACGAATCAAACCAAAACCGGCCTATGCAGTGGTCTTAAGGAATGTCCATTTGGCGGCGAAGAGAAGACTATTTTTGAAAATTTACCGCTTGAATGACTGGCTCAATAACCGAGCCAGTCATTCCAGTATTAAATTTTCAAATATAGTCTCTTGGCCTGCAAATAGCCATTCAATAAGCAAATATTTAGAATTTTGGAACAAATTTAGTCAAAAGCTGGTTTTAAATTCTTTCTTGATCACATTAGTTAACACTTTAATGGACAATCCGGTCAAAACCTGCCTCTATTTTGGTCTTGAGGAATGTCCATTTGCAGGCCAAGAGAACACTTTTCTTCTTTTTTTTGACCACGGGAATGCCTGGCTCGATAACCGAGCCAGTCATTCCAGTCGTAAATTTTCAAAAATAGTCTTCTTGGCTTGCAAATGGACATTCATTGAGAAATATTTTGATTTTCTTGAAGAAATTTGATCATCGAAGGGTTAAGGGAGATAGATCTAATTAGAGGGATCCATTTCTAGCTATGCTCCTCCCTTTTTTAGCTAAGCTCCACCTACTTTGTATGCATGTAACTTGAATTTATTTTAACACTGAAACCCGAATTCCCAGACTCAATTTGCAAGCAACAATACAGGTAAGTAGTTGAATATTTGTGTTGAATATTTTAAAGCTAATTTAGCTGGTAGTTGTTGCTGTCTATTGCAGGCAACAACTTCCAGTCAAATCAATTTTTAAATATTTAACATAATATTTATTAAATTAAGTAAAGCCATATAATTCAGATAGTGTCGTGTCGGACCTACGTCATTTCATTGCGACGTCGGCTAACAAGTGACATATTTTGATTAATATGTCAGATACTTCAGTGATTGGATCCCTCCATTGTTTTGACGATCTCCCCCATCCCCCCCCCTAAATATATAGCGATTGCTCCTGTTATCCCCACACATTTTGAAAAAATTGAGGGTATATTGCAATCACCTCAGTCCGTCCATCTGCCTGTCCATGCAGCTGTGTCCTCCGAAACCGCTTGGTGAAATTCAGTCAAATTTGTTCTGTGGGTTACCCATGTGATTGTGGACTACTAGACCACATTTTCATTTAGGCTCCACCTCCAGGATGGGTGGTGGTGTGCAGGTCAATGTTTACCGAATTTAACCACATTTGGTATGTTAGGTACCCATCTGATTGTGGATTGTGAGGCAATGTTTACCCGGGTAAGGAGGTTGGTAGGGTTGCGGTGGGTAAAATAGTAAAGTTGGCGGAATTTAACCAAATTTGTTATGTGAATTACTCATCTCATTGCCGATTGATTGATCTGGGGGTCAAGGTCAAGATGACTCAATGGAACCCAATTAAGGGTGTTGTTTCCAGTTCATAACTCGGGTTGTTGCCAATCTTTGGTGGGATGTTGCTCTCAGGGGGCGAAGAACCTTTTGACATTGGACATGTGTTATAGTCACGCTCGTTGTGAGCCAATTACCGAAATGGAGGGATCTGATCTGTCACTCGAGCATCTGATGCCATAATCAATTACTTCACTAGTGAGCTGATGTCAAAAATCATTATGGCGAATAACTCGGTCATGAAAGTCTGTCAGGAACTGTACGAATTGTATTTCTTTGAATTTATAATTTAATAAACATTATGTTAAGTATTTTAAAACTAGTTTGATTGGGAGCTGTTGCTGCCACGTTATCAGCTGCTTACCTGTAAAATTACCAAGAAATTAGGATTCTGGGTATTATATAAATCGGTTCCAACATGCATAAAAAGTGGATGCAGCATAGTTACAGATGGATCGCGTCATTGTATTGTTCTTCTAGACGGTAACTCAAATTCTCCTGTAAGGATTTTCATCAGACGCTGGTATTCATTTTAGGATCAATATGCCATGGTCATGATCACCCAATTATAGACATTTTGTTGCATTTCCTGGTGATAACTCATTCTAATAAAATGATTTTTATCAGACTCGGTGACTTGTTGCCCTCAGTTGTCCAAAGGTCACGGTCAGGGTGACTCAATTACAAAAATTATGTTGCATTTCTGAACCGTAACTCGAGTTCTGCTCAAGGCATGATCACCAAATTTGGGTATGGCATTGGCATCAGGAATCCAATGAATGCCTTATTTTGGGGTCAAAGCTCAAGATCATGGTGAGCTAATTGCAGAAATTGTCTTGGTGCAGATGGATGTGGGGGGTGGGGCAGAGAGCTTGGGAATATCTAATTGCCAGAATGGCGAAGTGAGCTTATTTCATGGCAACCATTCGTCCGTCTGCCCCTTAACTTTTGCTTTAAAATGTATCTCCCAAATCGCTTGGCGGTTTTTAATCAAATTTGACTAGAAGCATCCTAGTTATTCCAGTGGTCAATTTTAAAAAATAGTCTTATTTTGGTCTGCAAATGAACATTTTCACAGACCATGGCAGAGGCTATTTTTGGCCGGTTTGAGTGTTAAGTGAGTAAACTCTTAATATATCCGTTTCCATGAATTTCTCTTCCAGGAAGCAACAAAGTCGATAATCGTTCCAACGAGGAGATCGTGCGAGAGAAATTGCTCACCATACTAGAGTCTGCCTATCCTAACATTTTAACTATTGAAGACTTAGTGAGGTAAGGTCTGATAGCTAGTGCAGCTCAGAAATAACTTAACAAGTTTTCAATACAAGATAAAACTTATTGTTGAATATTTTGAACATAGTTTGATTGGAAGCAGTGGCTTCCAATCAAATTTCAAATTCAAGCGCAAAATATTCAACAGAACATTTCTTACATCGTGTTGAAAATTGTACGAACTCCATGTAGCATGTTTCTGGGGTTTTTTTTAAACATGTTAACTTATTCTATTCATGTCTTAACCATTTGACTCTGAAATTTGTTTTAAAGACATTACATTTTCTCATAGAAATGTCCATTTTCAGGCCGAGAGAAGACAATTTTTTAAAATTTAGCACTGGAATGACTGCCTCTTCTTATATATATATATTCTTCTTGCTCTGCAAATGGACATTTCTCAGGACCAATACCGAAGCTGTTTTGGGCCGACTTGAGTGTTAAAGGGTTAACTCTACACAGTAAACTAGCCAAGAATGTCTTCCAAAGTGGCCACGTGAAATGGCTCGGTGCATCCTCCAGATCATTGTTGAAGCTGTATATGACATGCTTCCCTAGGATAGGGTTGAAGAACTGTGGTTAGGGTTACATCAATTTACCTGCTGTTAGTTATTATTTGTCTTTCTGCGTGTCTCGGTGTTTATCATGTCATCTAAATTTTGGAGGTGCCAAGTATGGGGTCTGGGGTCCACAGCTAAAATCTGGGGTCCCGCATTGTAGTCTGGTGTTCCAAAGCTTGTAGTATTTCTCATCCACGCTAAAATTAAAGAGTACCAAGGACTTAAAACTATGAATTATAGCGGTCCTATGCTAGATTTTGTTGATATTTTTCTGCAAAAAACCTATCAAACTACTTAGTATTACAGAATCATAAAAGATTTTCAGAGTTCTGATGGGACCCACTGCCACTACTTTTGGGGTCCCAAGCTGCATTATACCCTCAAAAGGACCCTTATGAGAATCTCTGCTGTCTCTCGATTCACTTTGAATATTGGTGGCATATTGCTTTAATACATAACTAGGGACGATATTTAGCAATTTTATGGTGCTTATCCAAATGATGTTGATTCAATTTCTGCTGTTCGATTTATAGCTCTTGAAAAACACTATCATTTGAAAATTGTGGCAAGAAATTTTGTGGTGCATATATCCCTTTCAGCGATGAATTCCCTGGAACTCGTATTCCATGGCAACCATATAGGAAAACTGTTGAATATTTTGAAATTAATTTGACTTGAAGCTGTTGCTGCCGCTGCCTCGGGCAGCAGCGGCTTCCAATCAGATTAATTTCAAAATATTCAATATAATGAGATTGATATCATAAAGAATTTTCTTTTTCAGGGATTTGTCGGTGATAGGGATATTATCATGGTTACTGTGGCAATAGTACATGTATCCATCAGCATTATGTGTACATGTATTGTATGTTGATGATTCACGTGTCATGTTTGATCGTGATGCCACTTGGAAAACATTGTGAGAATGTTTGGAAAAAACAGTATTATGTTCCGTAGGAGGTGCAAAAAATTGTTTCAATACGTCACTGTTAGAGCGCTCTGTAACAAAACTATTCAACATGGAACGATAATTTTTGCTAAGAAAACGGTATCCCAGCATCCTTTGCGTGATATGCTTATGACGTTATAAACGCCTCTGTGATCTATGACGTTGTTTTGCGTGCAATTACATCACGGATTAAAAACATCTTTTGGTTTTCGCGAGTCAGCTCCAAACATGTTTTGCGAAATAGCAGAGCGCTCTAACAAAATGTATCGTTCCTTAGGAGAGGCAGGTTTCTGATAGGAATCCTATCATTGGACAAAGAATTTTCTTCTTGACCCTTTAGCACTCATATCAGCCAAAAACGGCTTTTGTATCGTTCTTGAGAGATGTCCATTTGCAGACCAAGAGAATACTATTTTTGAAAATTTACCACTGGAATGACTGGCTCGATAACCGAGCCAGTCATTCTGGTGGTAAATTTTCAAAATAGTGTTCTCTTGGTCTGCAAATGGATATCTTCTATAAGAAAATTTTTTATTTTCTTGAACAAATTCGAGTTTTTAAGGGTCAAAGGAAGACATGTTTCAATTATGAGAGCCGTATTTTCTGAAAGTTGTAAATTTTGATGAGATTCTTGCAACATTTTGGCTCATCTTACCAGAAAGGCCATGCTAGCTTATGCCATGGCAACCATCCATCAACTTTTGATTTAAAAACTATCTCCTACACGACTTGGTAGATTTTAGCCAAATTACGGTGGAAGTAGTCATGTTGGTAAAGCTCCAGTTCAACAGCTATTCAGAATTTAAATTGATATACTTTTCCAGTGGCCATCATAGATTTAAAAAAAAAAATTTGAAACTCCTAAACCGTTTGGCAGATTTTAATTCAATTTGGTTGGGAAAAACTCTGATTATCTGAAGATTTTCCAGAGATCTTTTAAAATATATCTCATCCTAAACCGCTTGAAAGAAATTAGCTTTATAACAATTAAGAATGGGCGATTTTTTTTCAGCGGACATCTTAGATTTCTCTGAAAATACTCTGGCGTGTCTGGAAATCACTTAAAACGTATCCTCCTAAGCCTCTCAGTGAATTTTAACCAAACGTGGTGGGAACGATCCAGCCGTAAACTTCAGAGCTCCAATTCAGCATTTTGATGGATCAATTTCTTTTGAGCAGCCATCTTGAATTATCAAAAAAAATGTCTAAAATGCCTTAAAACATATCTCCTAAACAATTGGGCAGATTTTAAACAAGTTTGGCTTATCGGATCCTATTGTGTTGGGACCAGAGCTTCTATTCAGAATTTTGATTGGTTAATTTAACTTGCATGCGACTACATGTAGCTATATGTAGTTCCTGCGGAGTTATTTCACTTTGTCTATGTGACTAATAAAGCAAGGTACGTACTGGTCATGGAAATCCTGGAAAGTCATGGAATTTGACAATTTAAATTCCAGGCCTGGAAAGTCATGGAAAATCAGTGTTTTTTGTCATACATGTACATGTACGTCATGGAAAAGTCATGTAAAATAAAGAGAAATCTGTTGGCACAAATCACCTCTATTCAATAATTACAATAACGGTTTATCAAGGCTGTAGCTTGGTTTTTGCAAAAGGCAATATTCAGACATTTTATAGAATAACTCAGATTTTATTTTTAGCATGTTTTACGCTACGTCATAACCACAGATCTTAATAATAATTCTTGGAGGTCATGGAATTTGTTAATTTTGGTCATGAAAAGTCATAGAATTTCAAAAAGTCATGGAATTTCAAACACTGAAAGGTGTACGAACCCTGTAAAGGCTTAAATTTACATAAACTTATCTCTATTTCAGAATTACTGCTGCCGATGAAGTGTTCATCCGTGAATTATTGATGGAGTTGAAAATGAGAGAACTTGTTAAGGAGATGGAGAATGGTGGCTTTGTCCGCCTTGTTCTTGATAATAAAACAGGTAAAACGACCAGCAGTAGGCTTGAGGCACGATTACGTGATTAGCCCTTACTGCTCTGGTGTCAATATGATATCTTTTACTGTTTCAATAGCAAAGAAACCGGTGTGCTTTTTCAGCAATTTTGGTGGATGATGTTGCTGTCTAACATCTTCCACCAAATTTGTTGAAAAATTAACACCAGTTCATCTTTTAATTTAGTTTGAAAATTAAAAATTTTGTCACCAGATTGGCAAGGGTTAAATCGAAGATCACGATTATGTTTTAAATTGTGAATTTATATGATTAAAAATTAAATAATCGAATAGTCGTGAATATTTTCTATTGCATAAAATATTTCAAAAATTTTGTTTTGTCATTTTGATTTAGATTTCACTGAAGCCTGGTTTTGTGCAACTCAAATGAGTCTTTTCTCTCTTTTTGGTTAACTCTCTAATCATTGAAATGCCAGTTTCGCAATCTCAAGGGAACTAACTATGCAGAAAAGCTGTAAAATATTTGAAACTAATTTAACTGGAAGGAGTTGCTGTCATAGTTTCAGAAATATTCGACAGTATAGTTGTGGCATCAATGCGGAATTTGTGGTATCTAATTCTTCAGGACATCAGACGCTGTATAGCCCTTTAACCGCTAAATTTGTTCAAGGAAAATCAAAATATTACTAAATGTCCATTTGCAAGCAAAGAGAAACTATTTTTGAAAATTTACCACTGGCTCATTTATCGAGCCAGTAATTCCAGTGACAAATTTTCAAAAATAGTATCCTCTTGATCTGCAATTGGACATTTCTTAACAGGAAGTCAGAAGCCAATTTTGGCCCGCTTGAGGAGTAAATGGTTAACCTTTTAACACCCATATCAGCACAAAAAAACAACCCGAGCTTCTGCACTGGTCTTAAGAAATGTCCATTTGCAGACCAAGAGAAGACAATTTTTTTTAATTTACCATTGGAATGAATAGGCTCGATAATCGAGCCAGTCATTCCAGTGGTAAATTTTCAAAAAATAGTCTTGGTCTGCAAATGGACATTTTTAATGAAAAAATTAACAATTTTAAAACATTCAAGGGTGAAAGAGTTAAGGTGTTAAATGAGATGGGTTATTTAGTATACATCTCTCTATGCGTGTATTTGCCTTACAGAGGTGCAGATGGTCAAACAAATGCCCACGATAGCATCCAATCAACAGCCAACTGTCGCCATTATTACTGCTATGTACTACGAGAAACTCGCCGTCGACGCCATGATGGAAAATAAAACCACGTATATGAGATATAAAACTGAAGGTTAGTACGTATGTCTGCTTGTCTCACTTAGTGTGTCTATTTATAAATACCACAATCTCCAGGGTCAAGTTCGACTCGCTAACCATAGTCAGTTTCATGGTTTACTGATCATGCGCAGTTGCTATGCCCAGTCGAACTTGATTTTAGTCGACTATAGTTCGCTGGTACCCGGTTCCCTATTCAATTACTATTGCAGAAAATTTGGAGCCGGGTACCAGTCTCCATTTACCCTTCTGTCGTCTGTTTTAATGAGCTACGAAAATTGGTTACTTTTGCCCGCTAAGACGTCAAAAAGCGCCCATATGGCATAAAGTGGGAAGGATTATGGGCTTGGGAACATCGACATACAATGGGAAAGCAGAATTTCATCAAACCTAAGTTATTTAGTGAAATATTTACACTTTTATATGCATTTATTCGTGGCAAGCGATCAGTGTCAGCCATTTTGAAATTTATGCAAATATCGGACTAACCATCGGGTGCTCGGTTGACTATAGTTGACTAGCTAGTTAACTATTTGAAGTTCGACTGGTAATCTAGTTAGCTATAGCTAACTATGGTTAGGAGTCGAACTTGACCCTGGATTCCAGAGACACATCACTTGTCACTGGAGGGATGCCCTCTGTCACTCAAGTACCTGGGGTTATGTTCAAAATACACCACGATTAAATGATATAGATCCATCACAAAAGTGGCAAAGATTCATCAGTAATAGATGAATCCAGTTTTAGGTATGCTCCGCCCATCTCTAGCTTAGCTTCATCCACGCTTTACCCATGTTGTGATCGATCGATCGCTGAAGTCCTTGACTATCAATTTCCAGAAAACTATACAGGTAAGCTTTTAAATCTTTTGAAACTAATTTGACTGGGTGCTGTTGCTTTCTAACAGTTGCCTTGAAATTTGGATTCTGGGAACTCAAAGTTAAAAGTATATAAATCGATCACAGCACGCAAAATGTGGTTGGAGCTTAGCTAGAAATAGGCGGGACATAGCTAGAAATATGTCCATCCATCAGCACCAAACATGGGCAAGCGGGTCATATCAAATACTAGATCTCTTCTGACATCTCATGATTAAGCAACTTTGTTGGCTTGTTTAGAGCTGCTGACTGGTTACTTGTTTGACAAGCATCTTTGACCCTGCCAATTTGGCATAGATCTGCATTTTCTCGCCATTTGATTTTTTCCATCCCCTGAAATGATCAAATGTTACTAAACTGTAACTATAACACATGCCACAAGTCACTGTATCAGTCGCTAGTTTAAACATGGGTAACTTGAACAAGCCATATATGTTTAAACAATTACAAGCAATAGAGAAAGCCAATCTATCAATCAATCATTTGACGTCAAAATCAACTATGTCACATGTAGGCTTACGTCAAAATCAGTTATGTCATGAATGACAATCAAGTCCGTCATAAGCGCTTAATAGTCCGTCAAATTGTACGAATTGTATGTCTTTTCTATTTAATAAACATGCTGTTGAGTATTTTGAAACTAATTTGACTAGACGCTGTTACTGCCTATACTGGACAGCGCCAAGTCAAATTAATTTCAAAATATTCAACAGCTTACCGGTGTTGTTTTCTGAAATTGATATGCAGGGATCGATCGATCCCAACACTGGCAAAGGGCCGGCGGAGCTTAGCTGGAGATGGGCGGAGCTCAGCTAGAGATGGGTGGAGCTCAGCTAAAACTGGATTCATCCATTGTAGACTACCTACCCCTCAGAGAAATATAATATTACTCAAGATGAGGCAGAATCTGCTACTGTTGGAGTTTTCTTTGAAACAATGTGTAGCTGCAGAGTTAGACATGATGGGATGGGGGTAGGACCATAAATCTGACTCCCTACCTATTGAATCATTATATATCTTACTTGCCAGGAGAGTCTAACGTCTACACCATAGGCTATATAGGTGAACACAAAGTGGTATCGACAAAACTGCCTGCTATCGGGCAACATCGTACTGCTCAAATATCATCTGGCAACACTACCACTAGACTTCTCGGTAAGTAGAAATTTACTGACATGTATCAAGTTAAAATCGTAACCATCTAGGAGATTTTGTTTGAGTCTAATTACAGTAGAGCACAGAAATAACTTAGTATATAGTCGTGTTAAATAGTTTGAACATAATTGTTGCCGACACTTCCAATCCATTTATGTTCAAAACATGCAACAGAACATTTCTTACATTCTGTTCAGAATTGTACTAATTAAAATTCTCTTTGATTTGGAAACATGTAAACGTATTTATAAGCTGTACTGTACATAATATAAGTGCATGAAGGCGGCTAAAACCAAGCCAACTCGACTGAAAGTCATTGTTTCCCCATAATTTGGTTACAAAGTAGTCTGCATGGCTGTTTGGCTTCCTATCTGCCTGACTGTATCTGTCTGTGTACTCATCGGCCTATCCAACTGTGTGCCTGTCTGTACATCTGTTTGTCTACTGGAGAGATCTTCAACAAACTAAAATGGGATGTTGCTTTTGAGGTCCTGAAAAATCATCCTGATTTTTATGTCGAAGGTCAAGGTCATTGAAAATAATGGAGTGATGAGACTAAGAATTCTCTAAATACTTGTTTATTAACCCTTGATGGTCAAAATTTATTAAGAAAATGGAAATTCCTGCATTGTGAATATATCCATTTGCCGCCCAATAAAAGACTGTTTTTGAAAATTTACCACCAATGACTGGCTCGGTTATCGAGCCAGTCATTCCTATACTAAATGTTCAGAAATAGTCTTGTCTCTTGGCCTGCAAATTACCATATGAACGTTAACAGTCTATATTGTCATGTATTTGAATCTATTCTATGTAACTGGTCATAAAAATCGCACTTTATCCTCCGCAGGTACATTCCAAAATGTTGACCATGTGTTTTTGGTCGGTGTAGCCGGCGGTGTTCCTCATTATACAAATTTCTACAAACACGTACGTCTCGGTGACGTTGTCGTCTCACATTGTGATAATAACAGGAAAATCTACTATTACTGCAACAAGATCTTACAGGATAAAGGCGATTCTAACTTGCTACATTACGTAACAAAATCCTGGTCGCCAAAAGAACTAACGCTGGAAAAGTTAGCGGAGCAGATTAATAAAATACAGGCGTCCAATCCAGACTTTGCACCCTGGGAGAAGTACATCGAGGAAGGGCAGCAGCTGATGTATGGTCAAGAGGTTAATTTCACACGTCCAGACCAGAACACTGACCATCTGTACATGGATGTCGGTGACAACAACGTCATTGAAGTTGACCATCCACAAGCGCCGGATGGTGTTGTTTACAGAGTAGGAGTTCCGCATATTTACCATGGTGTTTTTGGTGCGGGGAGACCGAATGCACGATCGGACACTACTCGTCTGGATTTCGCGACAAAGTTTGACGTCCGTGCTTATGATAGTGAATTTGATCAGGTGTTAGAGTCCATTGATGGAAATCGTAAAGATAGTTTTATGATTATTCGTGGTGTTGCTGATTATACGGACGGTGCAAAACATAAAGAATGGCAGCCGTACGCAGCGATAGCCGCAGCTGCGTATATGAAAACCATCATTAAAGCTCTGTCCAATCCACAAATTGAAGAATATTAATAGTATTATAGATAAATATGTGTGGACAAAGATAGCAAGGCTATTCTTCTGCTCGCATCTTCTGAGGTGAGATTTCTTGTAATCCAATTGGTCCACTGATTTCTCTGGACAATTAAATTGGAGGAAACAGTTTCTTGTAAGAGAAAATTATACAAATAGAACTGTGTTCACAAATTGATGTTTCACAGTGTGTCATATAAGACTTCATTATATTCATTGTCAGTTTTACTGTCAAACAAAAATGGCTTCTGCAGTGTTCCTAAGAAATCCATTTCAGTCGAATGGAAGACTACTTTTGAAAACTTTCGACTGAAATGACTGTCTCCGTATATTGAGCTCAGGCATTCTAGTGGCAAATTTTCGTGGTATTTAAATAGACATTTTGACCATTTTCTTTTTAAAACTCGATGATTAACCATTTAACACTCATCTCAGCCAAAAATGGTTTTTGCAGTGGTCTTGAGAAATGTCCATTTGCAGACCAAAAGAAGACTCCTTTTCAAAATTTATCACTGGAATAACTGGTTCAATGACCAAGCCAGTTATTCCAGTGGTAAATTTTCAAAAATAGTCTTCTCTTAGTCTGCAAATGGACATTTTTCCATGAAGAAATTTTCTTGAATAAATTTGATGGTTAAAGGATTAATGTGAAGTGTCTGACATTTGAACTTAACCATCACTATTATTAACACACATGGCTACTGGTCACAACTGTTTACCAGAAGGGTATAGTAACAATTATGGTGAGCTGCCAATCAATGGTCAAGATGCCAGTCAACATGGTCAAGATCACACCACATATACAGTGTATGGAAATTAAATTTTTTAATTTAAAGCTAGTAATTGAACCTTTAACCCATAGAATTCCAGTATCTCAATTTCAAGGCAACAAATAACTGGAAAGCAGTTGAAAATTTTGAAACTAATTTGACTGGGCTGTTAAACTCCCAGTCAAATTTATTTCAAAATATTCAACAGAATATTCCTTGCATGATTATAGATTTGTCATTTCTGCTCGGCGATGGTGAATGGTAAAAGAAAATAGTCTTAAACATTCAATAAATAAATATTTAGAATTTACTTTTTCAAGAAGCTTGATAGCTCTTATTTTGTCCTGACGTGAACTTGTGTGTGAGTTTGAGTCTGGAGACACGGTTTGCCCCTTCCTTTTATACTTTTCCAGATGCGGCTACATGAAGGGGTGTGACCGCAATTGATTTTGTCACCGGAATAGACAATCACACGGATTGGTAACCTCCTCTACCTATTGTAGTAAAACTATTAAATATTTAGAATTTCTTGACGAAATTTTTTCATTAAAAGGCTAAATTTACCACAAGAATAACTAGTGATGTTACTAAGGGAGTCATTCCAGTGACATATTTTCAAAAAGAGTCTCTTGACCTGCAACTGATGACCATTTCTCAAGACACACTGCAGAAGCCATTTTGTCTTACTTGAAAATTAAAATATCTTCCAACATGTTCACTGGAAACAATATACATAAATATATAAATATTCAAAAAGTTCTCTGCTTTTAGATCCTTGAAACTCCGATACTAGGATCTTGTGGTTGAAACATAAAAATAAGTCTAGGAATTTTGAAGTGTTTGCAGATATCGTAGAACTTATTGGCCTAAAATATTAAGTTTATGTATAGTTTTATCCGGAGAAATGTTTTTATTGCTGTATAGGCGTCTCGGAATCTTTGCTTTGTTATTATGGTATTATCATTGTCACAAATGATATAATTCTATAATAACCCTTTCACCGACAAATCCCTGAAAAAGTAATATTTTTTTTAGTGTTGAATATTCTGAACTTAAATTGACTGGAAGCCGTTGCAGTCAAATTAATTTCAAAATATTCAACAGTTTTCCTGTATGTTTGCTGTGAAAATGAGACAAGGGGATTTCATCGGTGGAAGGGTTAACAAATGTATACAGGTATGTATGTAAGCGGGCATTACATATGCAGACAGATTCACAGCATACAAGGCACCGATATAGACTGTCCTTGAGAAAATGGTCACACATTTCTGGAACACTTGTAGCTGCATTTATTCCATTAATGGTCAATAAAGTTGAAATATTTGCTTTAAAATGTCCATTTGCCTACCAAGAGAAGAGTAATTTATCATCAAGCCAGTCATTCCAGTGATAAATTTTCAAAAAATAATCTTGGCCTGCAAATGTACATTCCTCAAGACCATTGCAGGTATCTATTTGCCCATTTTTGGCCACTAAAGAGTTAATGTAACTGATTTACAATGGATTGATCTGATCTGTCACTCAAATATATGATATCATAATCAATTACATCACATGTAGGCTGACATCACAATCAGAATGGTTAATGAATGATGTATATAAGTCTGTCATGAACATTGAATAGTCAGTCATGTGTACAGATTTAAACTAATTTGGCTGGACAACCGGTTACTTGTAAAGTTAGCTTGCAATTGTGATACTGGGAATTGGGGGGTTCTAAGTATATAAATAGATCCCACATGTGCAAAGCATAGTCAGAGCGTATCTAGAAATTGGTGGAGTGTAGCTAGAAATGGGCGGGGCATAGCTAGATATCTACCCCTTTATTGATGCACAGACGTCTTATGTTTGTACAGTTGACTCTGTCTATAGCAAACTCTGTTTATTGGGGCATCAATATTGTGGTTCTTGAGTGCTTGAATAGTCAAGCAGGCCAGAGTCAGCCTTTGCATTAGGCTTGAGAGATGCCCAATATGCAGAACAAGATTATTTTTGAAAATTTCCTGCAGGAATTACTTGGTCGATTGTCATTCCAGTTGTAAATTGTTTAAAATCTGAGCAAATATTTGTATTTTATTGAAAAATCCTTACTATTAAAAGAGTTCTAATTAACCATTTAACCCTCATATCAGCCGCAAATGGCTTCTGCAGTAGTCTTGAGAAATGTCCATTTGCAGACAAAAAGAAGACTATTTTTGAAAATTAACCGAGCCAGTCATTCCAGTGATAAATTGGCAAAAATAGTCTCTTTGTATGCATATTGACATTTTCTGTGAGAAAATTGAAACTTTTTGGAACAAATTCGAACGTTAAACGGGTAAAGAGTTGTAATTTAGAGCCATTAGCCAATATGCCACCCAGCCTCACCCCTTACTCCCAAAAAGCAAAGAATATGTCAATTGATCGGTCAGAAGAGAGTTCATGTGTTTAGTGATCATAATGGTTCTCTTGAAGCTTGTTTTCCATGAAAGCGGTTTTAGCGTTAGCGGCTTGCCAGTAGGCTGCTGAAAATTGATGCCATTGATTTAAAATGTAACCAGATCCATGTAGGAGTGTAGCCAGATGTCCAGACCTGCACAGCAAATAAAATCGATCACTGCTCAATGTTTTTCAAATCGCAACACATGTATCAATATGGGAAGCAGAGAATTATATCAGTGCTCAAATGAATCGTTTGGCGGTAATTGCTTAAAATCACGTACATGGAAATAGATCTTGCTGCACGGCTAAAATTGCATGCATGGAAAACCAGCCTTAAACAGGTTTAATTTTATTATATCTGGACAATGGACCGTTCCAGTTTACACATCCATCATATGACGTCATAATTAACTACGCGATGTGTAGGATGATGTCATAATCATTTACAGCATGAAATGACTCGATTTAGTCTGTCGGATATTTTTAAACTAATTTGACTTGTTGATGTCATAGGCAGCAACAGCACACAGTCAAATTAGTTTCAAAATATTCAACAGCTTACCTGTATACATGTAGTTTTCTGGAAATTTATAGCCATGGCGTTCAGGGATCGATCGATCCAAACACGAGTGGGGTGTGGGTGGAGTTTAGCTAGAGATAGGCGGGGAATAGCTAAAACTGGAAATGTCCATTGAAAATTTACTATTGTACTTGTAACATTCTGTATTTAAGAATATTTTTATATCCATTTGTTTGTTACAATATTTTGTACGCAAAAGTGTTATTAACTACATGCTAGTTTGTTGCAAAGGTTAAGATGACAGATATATATTGTTGTTTGTTTTGTTGATATTATTTCAGGATTGTTTTTATTATTATTAATGTTTGATTTATTGATGTTGATTTTTTTTAAAGATAAAATCTAATCTTTTCCTAATGTCTTTAACCATTCAATTTGTTCAAGAAAATTTCAATGTTCATTTGCAGACCAAGAGGTCTTTTTTTTTTTTAAATTATCACTGAAATGACAGGTTCTGTTATCTAACAGTGGTAAATTTTTAAAAGTTTTCCTTGATCTGCAAATGGACATTTTTCAAGATGCCTGCAGAAGCCATTTTTGGCCGATTTGAACGATTACTGGTTAAAGAGAAATATGATTTGTGTATAACTTTTAACCATAACCATTAATGTTCAAATCCGATAATTTGTTCGTTTGCCTGAAATATTGAAAGTTAATTCCAGAGATGCAGGGGAGGGAGCCGACCTGTCACTCGACTATCTGACTTCATAATTAACCCTTTACTGACTAAATTTGTTTAAAAATTTTAATATTTACTTATTTAATGTCAATTTGCAGGCTAAGAGACTATTTTTTTTAATTTACCACTGGAATGTCTGGCTCGGTTATCGAGCCAGTCATTCCAGTGGTAAATTAAAAAAAATAATCTCTTTGCCTGCAAATGGACATTTCCCAATACCACTATGGAGGCTGGTTTTGGTCGGCTTCATCCTGAAAGGGTTAAATACGTCACATTTTAGCTGACATCACAATCAAAATGACGTGGCTCCATCACGAAACTCAAAATGTCCATAGATGTGTACAAATGCTATGTCTTTGATAAACATACAATTTAATAAATATTATGTTGAAAAGTCTGAAACTAATTTGACTGGGAGAACATGTCAATCAAGTTTCTTTCAAAGTTTCTTTCAAAATATTCAGCATCTTATCGAAATTATAGTAACCTTAAAATTTAGATTCTCTGAATTTGGGTTTCAAAGTTTCAAATCGATTACATGTGTAAAAAAAAAGTGGCCGAAGCTAAGCTAGGAATGGGCTGGGAATAGCTATAAATGTATCATTCCTCTATTCCCACTGAAAATGATTTTTTTTCACAGAATATATATAACGTTAAACCATCTGCTTACTTTCAGTATTGCATTGTTGTATCCCGTATCCTTATTTTTATATCATATTTCATGTATTAGCTGTATAGAGTCGTGTTTGGCTGGTTTTATGTACTGAATGGGTGTCTAAAATAGGTCTATTGTCATGCTTGCCAAAAATGGATTCTACAGTTTTGTTGAAAACTGTCCATTTGTAGGCCAGTTTAGATGACTAACAATTTATCACTACAATGGCTGTTGAGATATTCGAGCAAGTCATTCCAACGGTAAATTTTCAAAAATATAGTCTTGTCCTATAAATAGAAATTCTCGAAGCAAATGCTGGTTTTGATTTTCTTGACAATTAACCATTTCACCAACAAATTCCTTTAAAAATAAATTCTTTACAATTTAAAACTTATTCTGTTGAATATTTTTTTAATTAATGTGACTGGACTAATGGCTTCTAGTCAAATTAATTTGAAAGTATTCAACAGTTTTCCTCCATGGTTGCTTTGAAAATGAGAAATTGGGAATTCATCGTCGGAAATAACTGTTTTAATCACTAAGTTCTGTCAAGAAAATCTAAATATTTGCAATTGTATGTCCATTTTCCGGCCAAGAGAAGACTATTTTTGATGACAAGAATATCTGGCTTTGTTATCGAGCCAGATATTCCAGTGGTAAATTATGAAAAGGTCTGCTGGTTTTGTAAATGGAGATTCCTCAATGACTTTTTTGGCCGGCTTTGATGTAGTTTAAGTAAAAATGCCAACAGACTGGGTGAAAAAGACGTTTAATTTTGACATTTAAAAACCTGTTTTACTACAGTTGTTTGTTCTAATAATAGGCATTTTTGTTCAGACTTATCGATGAAATTCCCCACATATCACGTTCAAGGCGTTCAAAATAGTCCACAGGAAAACTGTGGACTATTTTGAAATTATTTTGACTGGGCTTCCAGTCAAATTAAATTCAAAATATTCAACAGGATAAGTTTTATAACATAAAGAATATATTTTTTCAGGGAATTGTCAGTAAAAGGGTTAAGCGATACAGGAAGGGGCGGATGATAGCGACCAAGATGATGTTCCTGTATGTGGAAAAGCAAGAGGCTTCATTCAGCAGGCAGGCCACGGTTTTTCTAGTAATACTAACAAACAATGCAGCTTTATAAAATATATGTTATTATAGTGCTTTCTTTAACCCTTTCATGAATAAATTTGGTCAAGAAAATTTAAATATTTCCTTATTGAATATCCATTTGAGAGGCCAAGAGAAGAGTATTTTTGAAAATTTAATACTGGAATAACTGGCTCGTTTATCGAGCCAGTCATTCCAGTGCTAATTTTTCAAAAAATTGTCTTCTCTTGGCATGTAAATCGTCATTCATCAAGACCACTACAGTGGCCGGTTTTTGCCAACTTCACCATGAAAGGGTTAAATAAGAAAGAAGCTTTTGTTGACGGTGTAAAAAAATTAATTTGCTGAAGTTTTTATAATTAACGAAGATGCTTTATTAAAATATATACTATAGCTCTTTCTTCTTTTTAAAAAAAGAAGCGTATGATGGCTGTGTGGAAAAAGATTTTATGTCAAGACATAATTGGATAATTTATTCACTGCTAGTATTATTATAGTGCTTAGATAATTCACCTTTCCAGAGTATCCATCTATCATATGACCTCATAATCAGCTAAGCGGCGTGTAGGATTATGTCATAATCATTTCGTCATAAATGATTCTATTTGGCCCATCTTAATAGTGTTGACACGCTGTATGAATTGCATGTCTCTAAGTACTATTTAATAAACATGCTGTTGAATAATTTGAAACTAATTTTACTGGTCACTGTTGCTGCCATAGGCAGCAACAGCGCCCAAATTATTCAATAACTTACGTGTATAGCTTTCTCGAAATTGATAGTCAGGGAGTTCAGAGATCAGTCGATCCCTATACGAGCGAGGTGTGGGTGGAGCTTAGCTAGAAGTGGGCGGGGCATAGCTAAAACTGGAAAGGTCTATTAGATAATTTATTCACCGCTAGTATTATTATAGTGCTGAGATATTGTTGTAGGATAGTAGTGCATGTATGACGGTAGAACAGAACTTATACTTTAGTAGATTAGTATGTAGAATTTCATACGCTGGTTCAGGGCTCACTATTTAAATGTATATATTTATTCGATCACCTAGTGCTGAATAATTACGTATTGTATATGTATATAAAATGCTCACCCACACACTGATATATTGTTAATTTTAAACTCTTGCTTCAATGGATGAATCCGATCTGTCAATCAAGTATATGAAGTCATAATCAATTATGTCTCATGTAGACTGAGGTCATAACCATAATTGACAGAAATACGCGGGAATAGTCCGTCAAGTGTACACATTGTATGTCTTTGATAGATTTACTATTTAATAAACATTCTATTGAAAATTTTGAAACTAATTTGATTTGGCAGTGTTGCTGCTAAATTAATTTCAAAGTATTCATCAGCTTACCTTGATATTGGCCTTCTAGGAATGCAGGGCTCGATCGATATCAACACGGGCGAAGTATGGGTGGAGCTTAGCTAGAAATGGGCTGGCCATAGATAAAAATGGTTGAGACAAAGCTAGAAATGGGCGGTGCATAGCTAGAAATTAATCCTTTTATTAGACTGAGAATACATGAAAGTCTGGCCGAGAGACCATCTACCGTTTAGGCCCATGTGATTCCCAGAGGATCTGAGCCATGTGGCCATTATAGACCAGTTTGATTGTCAGTGCTCAGTAATGTCATAAAAAAAATAGATTTTTAGCTCACCTGGGTGAACTTATACAATCATGATTTGTTTGTCTGTCGTCTGTCAACAATTGTGGCATGTTTCACCATTTGTTGTTGGATTAAAACCAAATTTGGCAGATATGTTCCTGTAGGCAGTATATGTTCCTGTAGGCAGTATATGTTCCTGTAGGCAGTATATGTTTGGGCTATGAATATGAAGTGGTCATGATTTCAGGAAGCAGAGTGATGGCCCCTGTTCAATATCTGTAGTTGTAGAATATTTTGTTATCAACATTAAATCTGGCCAAAAAACCCGGCTTCTGCAGTGCTCTTGAGAAAGGCCCATTTGCAACCAAGAGAAAACTATTCTTGAAAATTTACCACTGGAATGACTGTGGTAAATTTTCAAAAATGGTCTTCTCTTGGCCTGCAAATGGACATTTCTTATAAGATTTAAATTTTCCTAATTTCCCTGCAATGATACAAGAAAAATGTTGAATGATAGGACCAAACATCTCCCAGTCAAATTAGTTTCAAAATATTGAACGGAATATTCCCTTTATCCTAATGAATTTTATATTTGTGGTCTGTGTCAGTTAGAGGGCTAGAGCATTAACCTGTCAACGATAAGGCCCTGAAGAAGTAAATTCTTTACCATGTATCGCATATTCTGCTGAATATTTTGAAATCAATATGACTGGAACCCGTTGCTGCCTTAGGCAGCAATGGCTTCCAGTCATATTAATTGCAAAATATTCAAGAGCTTTCTTGGTTGTTTGCCTTGAGATTGAGATACAGGGAATTTACAGTTGAAAGGGTTAATATTATTATCCCCATTTAGAAGTCCCTCCAGTTGCTTTTTGTAAGGATGCTGGCAATATGCCCAGCTAAATTATGCAGGTATTGATTCTAGCTTGAGGCTGATGATAATGTCAATAATTTCCTGTCAAATTATCTCATAAATATGCATAGCTGTAAACAATATAGTGCTTTCAGTGGTGTACCCATGATGCAATGCACACAGTGTTCCTTATTTTCTATTGTTATGTAAATAATGAGGGCTATTCGTGCTAACAGAGGTATCTTATCTGTCACTCAAGTATCCGACTTCATAATCAAATATGTCAATTGTTAGCTGATGTCATAATCATTATGACATAAAGCTCTGTCACGGAAGTGTACAAATTGTGTGTTTGATGAATTTGTCATTTAACCGTTTAACACTCATATCAGCCAAAAACGGCTTCTGCAGTGGTCTTGAGAAATGTCCATTTGAAGACCAAAAGAAGACTATTTATGAAAATTTACCATTGGAATGACTGGCTCGATAACCGAGCCAGTCATTCCAGTGGTAAATTTTCAGAAATAGTCTTCTCTTCGTCTGCAAATGGACATTTCTATGAGAAAATTTAAATTTTCTTGCATTAATTTGGGGGTTACCAGGTTAATAAACATTCTGTTTAATATTTTGAAACTAATGTGACTGAGATTTGTTGCTGTCTCAATCAAAATATTCAATAGCTTACTCTTATAGCTACCTTAAAATTTTGATTCTGGGAATCATTCATGGTTCAGAGTTTCAAATCGATTCCAGTGCATGTACTAACTGGGCGGAGCTTAGCAAGAAAAGGGTGGAGCTTAGCAAGAGAAGGGTGGAGATTAGCAAGAAAAGGGTGGGGCATGGCTAGAAATGGATGCCTTCAATCTGAGTCTGATGATTAGGCATGTACAGAAAAAAATAGTTTTCTCTTAGCCTGCATGTGGAGGTTCAGTTATCAGAACTAGATTTTCTGGACGAATGGAGGAATACATTTCTAGCTATGGCCCATCCATTTTGAACCTACTTAAATTGTAATTTCATGAAAGACATACAATTTGGGCACTTTCGTGATAAAGCTACATTATTTTGATTGTGTGGTCAGCCAACTAGTAACGTAATGGAGGAGTCCAGTTTATCCATCAATCATATGATGTCATAATCAACTACATGACGTGTAGGATGACGTCATAATCAATTACATCATGAGTGGCATAGCTACATGTAAGTTCGTCACGAACGCATAATTGATGATGGACTAAGCGTTGTTCGTTTGAATATTTTGCAACAGCACCCAGTCAAATTAGGTTCAAAATATTCAACATCTTACCTGTATAGTCTTCTGGAAATTGAGATTCAGACAGTTCAGGGATCGATTGATCTCAACATGTGCAACGTGTTGGTGGAGCTTAGTTGTAGATGTGTGGAGCATAGCTAAATCTAGAGTCCTCCATTAATCATGGTGTCAGATACTTGAGTGACAGATCAGATCCCTCCATTTTGACCAGTAATTGATTAATCATTTATTGGTCATGATTTGCTGAGAGAATTGAAATTTGTGCTTAGTTAATGTCCATTTTCAGGCCAAGAAACAAATATTTTTTTAGAATTTATCACTAAATAGACTGGCTTGGTTATTGGGCCTCAAGTCATTCCAGAGGTCGATTTTCATAAATAGTTCTCCTGGCCTGCTGCAAATGGACTTCTCATTAGCATTGCGGAGGTCATCATGATGACTAAAGTGCTATAAGTCTACAGGTCTTTTGGTAGCATTGTTGGCTCTCCGTTTCAGACTGAATTAACTATAGATTCAAATTATGGATTTGTTTTCCTGACTGTTTATATGTATTAAAGATACAATTTAGTTCAACTAATTATTTTAAATGTAGCGTTTTTTCTCCTGCAACTTTGTATTGTGATATACTTTGAAATGGTTATGTATTCATAACCATTTCAATTTGTTAACATTCCTAAATTAGATGTTTTCCTTATATTGTTATTGATTGTCAGACCATTTTACTGATCACCTAATATGTTAGGGAGATTAACGCTAAGCAAGGATTTCTGCAATCTCACTTCTGATATATTCAAGACACATCTTCCCTTGCTGATGAGTAGTTGTTTGCCGAACACTAGTGGAGGTGGTGGTTGTGTGAATAAAGGAATCCTTTTGTAGTTACGACACGCCCATTTTTAGCTAGAAACTAATTTGATTGGCGATTGTTGCTGCCTATGGTGGCAACAGTTCCCCATCAAATTAGTTTCAAATTCGACTTTTGTGACAGACTGATTTTCATGACGGAACTACGTTATTTTGACCTCAGCTAATTAGTGACGTAATTGATTATGATGTCGGATACATGAGTGACATATTGGATCCGTCCACTCCCCATGAGTAACAGCATTGTTATGACAGTGGCTTCGTCCAAGGAAAGATTTCAGGATTTTCAAAAGAATTTATTTATCCAAGTCTCCTTCCTAATGTGCATGTTGTTTGTAAGATTCAAGTTTACTTATATAAATTTATGCGAGATTGTTATGCAAGAACACTTCCTAATTAGCCTTTTTCTTTGAATTACCAATGCAAATATAAAACATGCTTAAATATTTTGAAATTAATTTTACTGAAACTTGTTGGTGTCTAATGCGACAATAACTGTCAGTCAATTTGTTTTCAAAATAATGTAGTGTTGTTAGGCCTTATCATGTACTCTGTAAAAATGTATGGTATATTTTCAATTGCAGTATATAGCATGGACTATTTTAAAAAGAGTTTGTACTGTAGATCGCTTTCATTTCGTCATTCATACATCATTTAATGCCATAGACCATGTACTATAGTGTACAGTCATATTTAATCTTTCAAAAAAAGATTTAAATCTTAGAGCCATGTAAAAATCCATTCTAAATCTAGTATGAAGTGCTTTTTAATAAACATTTATTTAAGGGTTTTGCCATTTAAAAATTCAAGGCCTTGCGGTGTCATTATATGTCCAGCTATTATATATGATAGTAAAACCTGGCTGAAGGACCATCCTTCTTTAGCATGAACAATCGAGGGATCCAATTTATCGATCAACCATATGACATCATAATCAACTATGTCGCATGTAGGCTGGTGTCATTATCAATTACGTCATGACAGCAACATCACCCAGTCAAATTAGTTTCAAAATATTCAACAGCTTATCTGTATAGTTTTCTGGAAATTGAAGTTCAGGGTGTTCGGAGTTTGATCGATTCCAACACAGGCAAAGCATGGGTGGAGCTTAGCGAGAGATGGGCTGGGAATAGCTAAAACTGGATACCTGCATTAGTCACTAGACAGGTGGTCTCTTGAATGCAGGTGACTTGCTATTGGATAACTCCGTTGGGAGCAAAGGATCGTCGATCTTTAAGCCAGGTGATCTTTCAGGTGCTTTCTTTAGTGGTCAAGACTGATCAAGTAAATAAATATTGTGCCTACTAAATGGCCATTTGCAGTCCATGGCAAGACTAATTTTGAAAATTTGCCACTGAAATGGTAAATTTTCCAAAGTGGTCTCGAAGAATCTCAATTTGGAGGCCTAGAGAAGACTATTTTTGAAAATTTATCACTGCAATGACTAGCTCGATGATCGAGCCAGTCATTCCAGTGATAAATTTTCAAAAATCGTCTTCTAGGCTGGCAGATTGACATATTCGATAATAAATATTTCGATAATCTTGACCATTAAATGGTTAATGAGGCAGCATCATTTGGCGCCAATAAAGAGGTGGCCTCAGGAACAGGTTTGACTGTATATGGGCTGAATGAATATTCACTAATGCATGTACCTCTGTGTTTTAATATTCAAATAAACACATTCCTATTGCAATTATGCGTAGTTTTGTCATTATCTCCAGAATTCAGAAATGGTTAGTGATGTGCCTCAAGGATGTAAAATGTATACATTTGCTCTCCCCCCCCCCCCCCCCTAAAGGAAGCTTCATCATTCAAGTACCATATCCCTCAAGTTCCATTACCCATTTGTTAGTCAAATTTGATCAAGATCATCAGGTTAGTGAATGTCCATTTGCAGGATGAGAGACGACTTTTTTGGAAAATTTACAATTTGAATGACTGACTTGTTTATTAAGCCAGTCATAACCGTGGTGAATTATAAAGAAGTGGTCCTTTTGTCCTGCAAATGAACGTTATTCAAGATTACTGTGGAGGTTGCTTTGACCAGTAAAGGATTAATATGCATTTTCTTCATTAACTGATATATTACTCAGAGCATATTAATGAATCTTCACTGGTATGAGGATTAATGGCCCTGGAAGTGCTGTTATTTTTTCTGTCAATGGGCCTTTCCAGTTTTAGCATTCCCCACCCATCTCTATTAAAGCTCCACCCACACTTCGCCGTGTTGGGATTGATCGATCCCTGAATGCCCTAACTATCAATTTCCTGAAAACTGCAGCTAAGCTGCCGAATATTTTGTAACTGATTTGTCTTGGTGCTGTTGCTGCTCATGGCAGCAATAGCTCCCAGTTAAATTAGTTTCAAAATATTCAATAGAATATTTATTAAATAGTAGAGACATACAATTCGTACAGCAAGGCATAGTCAGTCTTCACATATGCCTATTTGACATACATATCGATGTCATTCTACAGGTTGCGTAGTTGATTATTAGCTCACCTGGCCTGAATGGCCAAGTGAGCTTATGCGATGGCGACCGTCCGTCGCCTGTGTGTAGTCTGTCGTCTGTCAACTTTTTCTTTAAACTACTTCTCAAGAACCAGTGGGCCGATTTCAATTATATTTGGCAGGAAGCATCCCTAGGGCATAGAGATTCAAGTTTGTTCAAACGAAGCCGATCGGCCAAAATCCAAGATGGCCAAAATGGCCGATTTTTATAAACACTTAAAAAAAATCTCCGAAACCGCTGGAGGAATTGATTCAAAACTCATAACACATCATCTATTGCAACGGTAAAGTTTGTTCAAGGCAACATGATTGGCCGATTTGCCTGGCGACAATCTTGGATGACATAGTTTTCGCAAAAACGACCTCCCGAACCGCTGAAGGGATAGACCTGAAATTTGGTAAATATGCATAGGGACCGAGGTCCATTCAAGTTTGTTCAAGGGAAGTGTGTACGTTAAAAAACATGGCCGCCATCAACCAATCAAAATTTAGCGTTTGTTGCTCATATTGGCTTTTTCGTGTATTTGATGTATTTGGATGGCGAAAATTGCTTTATATATGCTTATCAGTGTGGCGAGTTCAAATATGCCACTTTTGAGACTGTCGGATAAACGGTTTGGCTGCCATCTTGGTTTGTTTTCCCGCCATAGGCTCCCATAGTAAAGCAATGAGCCCATAGTAAAGCAATGGGGAATTCTTTAAACGACTTCTCAAGAACCATTGGGCCAATTTCAATTATATTTTGGAGGAAGCATTCATAGGGCATAGAGATCCAAGTTTGTTCAAACGAAGCGGATCGGTCAAAATCCAAGATGGCCGCTGGCCAAAATGGCTGATCTTTAGAAACACTATAAAAAATCTCCGAAACCGCTTGGGAATTGATTCAAAACTCATAACACATCATCTGTGGCAACGGTAGACCCAAGTTTGGCAGCCATCTTGGATGACCTAGTTTTCGCGAAAACGACTTCTCCCAAACCGCTAAAGGGATAGAGCTGAAATCTTGAAAATATGCTTAGGGACCAAGGGCCTTTCAAGTTTGTTCAAGGGAAGTTTGTTCTTTAAAAAACATGGCCGTCATCAACCAATCAAAATTTAGCGTTTCTTGGTCATATTGGCTTTTTTGTATTCGATGTATTTTGATGGCAAAAATTGCTTTATATATCCTTGTCAGTGTGGCCAGTTTAAATATCCCACTTTCGAGACTGTCGGATAAACGGCTTTCCTGCCATCTTGGTTTGTTTTCCCGCCATAGTCTCCCATAGTAAAGCAATGGGCCCATAGTAAAGCAATGGGGAATTCTTCAAACGACTTCTCAAGAACCACTGGGCCGATTTCAATTATATTTGGGAGAAAGCATTCATAGGGCATAGAGATCTAAGTTTGTTCAAACGAAGTGGATCGGTCAACCGCCAAAACGGCCAATTTTTAGAAACACTAAAAAATCTGCTCCGAAACGCAAGAGGAATTGATTCAATACTCATAACACATCATCTATGGCAACGTTAGACCCAAGTTTGTTCAAGCCAACCTTATTGGCCTATTTGCTTGGCGGCCATCTTGGATGACGTAGTTTTGCCGAAAACGAGTTCTCCCGAACCGCTGAAGGGATAGAGGTTTAGGGACCAAGGGCCATTCAAATTTGTTCAAAGGAATTTTGTAGTTTAAATTTAAGTTTATTTAGCATTTGTTGGTCATATTGGTTTTTTTGTATTTTAATGGCGAAAATTGCTCTATATATGCTCATCAGGGGGGCGAGTTCAAATATGCCACTTTCGAGACTGTCGGATAAATGGTTTGGCTACCATCTTGGTTTGTTTTCCCGCCATAGGTTGCCATAATAAAGCAATGGGGAATTCTTTAATCGACTTCTTCTCAAGAACCACTGGGCCAATTTCAATTATATTTGGCAGGAACAATCCTTAGGGCATAGATAGTCAAGTTTGTTCAAATGAAGCCGGTCGGACAATTTGGATGGCGGCCATCTTGGATGTTGGCCGATTTTAAAACTCATTAAATATTATCTAGGGCAACAGCTGAAACAAGTTTGTTCAAGAGAACGTGATTGGCCAAATAGTTCAGCGGCCATCTTAGATGACCTAGTTTTTTCAAGAACGACTTCTCCAGAACCGCTGGAAAGATCAAGCTGAAATTTGGGAGATTTGAATAGGGCCTAAGGACCATTAAAATTTGTTCAAGGGAAGTTGATCCATCAAAAAATATGGCTGCTGTGGCCCAATCAAAATGTAGCATGTTTGGTGGCCGTGTTGAATTTTTTTATTTTGACGAATCTTGAAGCCGAGGTTGGTTTTATATATGTGTTTGGGCATTCTGATTTCAGATTTGCCATTTTTTAAACTGTCGGATAAACGCCATCATGGATCATTTTCCATCTAGAAACTCCCATGTACTAAAGCAATAGGAAATTTCAAGTGTATTTGGCAGAAAACATACTTAGGGCATAGAGATACACGTTTGTTCAAATGAAGCTGGTCTGTAATTTGGCTGGCGGCCATCCTGGATTTTTGAAATGCCTTTAAAAATCTTTTCCGAATCCGCATGGGGGATTGATTCAAAACTTATGACAGGTTATTTACGGAAACAGCTGAATCCAGTTTGTTCAATGAAACTTGATTGCCTAATGCTTTAGCAGTCATCTTGGATGACCTGGTTTTCATGAAAACAACTTCGTATCCAGAATCGCTGAATGGATTGGGCTGAAATTTGGGAGATATGATAAAGGGACTAAGGGCCATTAAGTTTTGTTCAAAAGTAGTTGATGCATAAAGAAACATGGCTTCTGTTTTCTTGTTATAATTCTGCTCAACTCTGTAGGGTTCTACTTATTGTTGATGGCCTTTCTGGTTGAAATGCCTATGATGCAGGTGAGCGATACAGGCCCCTTGGGCCTCTTGTGATGTCATAGGATGTATTGATAAAGTGGAAAGGTCGTTTGGTCCATCCATTCGTCCATTCTATCAATTTGCCTGCACAAGAAGAGACCATGCAAGTACTCGCTGGCTTGTCTTCGCCTCATAATGTCTGTTTTATGAGAAAAGGGTGTGTTTTCCTGTAAGATGTTAAGGGCTGCATGACCATCAATGTCATTGTGTAATTTATCCACGAGGTCTATAGTGTTCATTCGAGACTGGAAAGGCTGGCACGTGCGCAAACTGAACAGTCTATGCGTGCCACTTTACTCCCTCACCACTTGTTTCAGGTGTGTCCCTAGACATTTAATATGTTGGTATAATTCTGGCTGTGGATGCTGCAGGCAGGGTCTCGTTACCTTCAGATACCCTAGAGTTGATGGGTGTCAACAGTGTACCAAACTTATCCGTGAGCGTGGGTGTGAGCATGCGCGCATGCTAAGATGGTCATGGGTGGTGCCATCAAGTTTAATGTTTGTGTGTACATGAGCATGCGTGTGTCTGCTTGTTGTGGCCTAGATGTTATAAGTTACTTATGACATGGCACCTATGGGTGACTCGTTTGCGCAGTAGCCGCATTCCTGTGAGCATCAATTTTCTTCGAGACTAATCTGTAAATTATGTGTAAATTAAAGGAAAATGGCAATATTACAAACCATAATTGCTTGGCTGATAGACTGTAACAATGGCAATGTCCCACATGGCAGCTTACTTTGTGCTTGTGGGTATTGTTAGTGTCTACTGTGCGACTGAGCTGTAATGGCTATGTCCTATGAAGCATCTTATATTGCGCTCATGCAGATATAACTTGGGTTATTGCTTACTGTGCCGTTGTGAAGGCACAGTGCAGGAGTTGATGCAGTGACACTATCTGTGTGTCTCCATGTATGCAGAAATTTGTCGCAACACAACTCTTCCGAAACTATTGAAGGGAATTCAAACAGATTTAGTATGTGACTTACTCATATGGGTGCGAAAAGACATTTACATTTGGCTCCACCCAAAGAGGTTGAGGAGATGTCAAATGGTCCAATTAATTGTAATGTAAGCCCTCTGAACTTGTTGGATGGCATCCAGTCCCATTTGGTATGTGTGTTACCCATATGATTGCGGAGTGCAAGAGGACGTCTAGATTTGGCTCTTCCCACAGGGCAGTAGGGTGGGTGGGAGTGTTAAAATATCAAGAAATTAATTTTAACGCAACTTCTCCAAAACCGTTGAACGGAATTCAACCAAATTTGGTATGCAAGTTACCCATATGATTGAAGAGGGCCACCATAATGTTTAAGGCAGAAATGGCTTCCATTAAAATTAATTTCCAAATAGTCAACAGAATAAATTTTATATTGTACAGAAGTTACCTTTTCAGGGATTTGTCTGTGAAAACATTCAGATACGTTTGAATGACATAACTGGTGATATCTAGTCTTGAGCCATACAAATTTCTCAGTTTATTGACCATTATATCTCCTGCCTAAATAAAATGATTGATAGATAAAGCGAACTATTCACACTTATCCGCCTTCAATATTAGATTAGACTGCACAAATTGACGAAAGATTCTTATTTTGGATCTTGTCACGAGTCGGACAAAATACTAAAATACCATCAAGTTTGCACAGGCATAGGTTCTAATGAATCAAGACATGTTGCATTAACCTTTCAATAGTACCAGACACATTGTCAAACCTGAATGGCATTTTAAATTGGAAACAGTTCGAATCATGCACAAAGATGACATCTTGACATACTTTAAATCCATAGCCATTTGCCAGTAACAATTACAAAGATCAAGGAAGCATAAGGAGCCCTATGCAAGTAAGGAATGCAATTCTCAACACGATCGAATTGCTTGCCTGAACTACGGTTCCTGGGAAATTAATATAACCTGGATACTCTCCCAGGAGTGTCAGTGTCGTAACAGCTTCAATCCAGCTTGTGCGCGTGTGCTCGGCAACATCCGTTGCTTCTTTGTGTCTTCCGAACATTAGTTAAATTAATAAAAACCTTAATAATAAACTATTGTGCAACTCAAGTTGCAACTCTTCATTACCCTGCTCGTGCCGGTGTATAGATATTTCGGCAGCCAACCGTTTTCGGCAGCTTGGAGTACATTTTCGGCAGCTTGGAGTACATTTTCGGTAGACCGTTTTCGGCAGCCCATTTTCGGCAGCCTATATTAGTGTGTGTTGTTTTACCTATATGTTACCCTATATCTATGTCGCTTTAACAGAGTCGATATAACAGAAATATATACTAATACTATACGTGTGTATTATATAGTAATAGTATATATTTCTGTTATATCGACTCTGATAGACTGAAATCCATAGCTAATTGGTGGTTGATGAATTTTATTATGTTTGTTTTTTCAGCCATGCCGACTCTAAGAGCAAAACGAACTAAGAGCCAGTTGCTGCAATGAAAGTCAAGCGCCGTGACGAATACGTGTGAAATATAATTTCATGTTATTTTGAAATAAAGACATAGGCCTATATCGATCCTTCTTTAATAAAGTGATTGGCCTCTACTCAATACAAATTTTAGTTCAATTGTATGTTATTAACCGGCTATGGCCAAAAAAATTTAAAATTCTAGAATATTTAAGGCTTAACATATTTGAAAAGCAACGTCAATTTGGAAAATCAATGTATCATGTAATTTGTGTATCACATGAAAATGATAATTTTGAAAATAATTTTTCGGGTTGAGACGTGGAGTAGATTTCCTCCAATTTTTGCTAAGATCTACCAAATAGCTATAATGTTTGAAGCAAATTTGGAAATGCTCATTAGAAAATATAAATCATTTCGAAAGTCCGCAAGAAACTCTTATCATGTTACGTCTGTAGTGGTCGAAAGATTAATACAGACTAACAAATGATCTGAATCACAAGTACGACCAACAATTGCACGTGCATTTTGATTTGTTGACGTTGTTTCTTAAAGCTGGTTGGTTAGAGCTCTTTCTATTGTACATGTGTATTTGTAATCCACGTCTGTGTGCATTCCGACCATTGTAATGGTTTCCTGCAATTAAAGCCGATGCTAGCTAGACTCGGCGGGTGATAACAATGTCCTCAGTTTATAATCCCTGCTGTTATCTTAACACCAAAAATGTTAAGATGCGATCTCTTGCGTGAATGAACAACACATTCCACTTGCACAGCAACTACTTTCAGTATGACGTACATACCTTGTAAGCAAATAACCGTTAACAGACAAATTAATTCCAAAATATTCAACATTTTAATTAATTGTAACAAAATTTAATTTCACGCACCTTGTACGCCCGGTCACACCGTACGCGACCATATATATAAATCTAAAGGAATTGTGGATATTTAAAAAAATAATTTGACTGGAACCTGTTGCTGGTATTGGCAGCATCAGCGTCCGGTCAAAATATTTACACAAATATTCAAACTATCCCAACAAATCGACTTAGTCAATAAGTGAACAGCTATCTAAAGAAAATAAAATAAAATATTGACAAATGTAAATCCTGCTAGATTTTTAGGAAAAAATTTGACTGGAACAGGTATTCAACACTGGTGGATCACATTGCCAAGTGGTATTGATTAGCAACGCGAGTTTACACACACACATGCTACTTATTAACAAGGAATTTATTTTCAAAATATTCAAATTCAGATTTCACCATATTACATGGCGGCGAACGTGTACGCACGTAGACACTCGCATATTCATTAAATGACCACCTATCTAAATAAAGTTTCTGGACATATACTTTGAAAATAATTTGACTGGAACCTATTGTGGACATCTGCAGCAACAGCTTCTGTTAAAAATAACTACACATATATTCACCAGATCCCGACAAAGGTGCCCTTTCGTGCAGGTTTTAAATATGTGATTAGGCCTCATAATTTATTTCTTACAAAAGACCTTGATCTTTGTTCTTTTTAAATCACGGCATTTCTTAAAATGAATAGTCATCTTTCTTATACGCTTTGTTTAACTTTCGGTAGTCAATACAGAACTTCACAGTACAATAGTTAATCAAGTTAAGTGATGGTGCGCCTTTTGGGCCACATGCTTGTTAAGTCTGTACCATTTGAAATTGCAGTGTCTCAGTTTTAGGACATCTATATAGGAAAGTTACATATTTTAAAAATAATTTGACTGAAAGTTTAAAAACTGTACAGAGAATATTCCTTACAGAATAAAACGAATTTGTCATTTCTGGTCTGTCTATGTACGGGTTAAGCAACTGGTAAATAAAAGGCAGTTGTTGTTGTCGTCAACAACAAATGATGATGATGACAAACACACAATATGACATAATAAAAGCAATATACTGCACTTCCGGGTTCATTACATGTGTATAATGCCTGCCATAACAAGCCAATGAATTGATGAATCCAGTTTCTCAGTCAATCATATGATGTCATAATCAAGTATGTGACATGTTGGCTGACGTCATAAGCAATTTAGGTCAGAAATGATGTGATATCCATCACAAACGCTTAATAGTCCGTGAAGTGGTACAAATTGTATGTCTTTAATATTTAACAAACATTCTGTTGAATATTTTCAAACTAATTTAGCTGAGCACTGTTGTTGCATTCAATGGCATACGTGCGTGTATAGTTTTCGGGAAATTGAGATTTATGGAGTGCAGGGATCAATTGATCCCAACACAGGGACAGTGTCATAGCTAGAGATCAGCGGGGCATAGCTAAAAGTGGATTCCTCCATTGAGTTAGGATGGTGAAAATTCAATAACAGATCTGTACATTATTTCCAGCACTCGATGATGACATAAAAGCAGTTGACAGGTTGGCATATTGGTCCTGAAGATATTATCATATCAATCTGGTGCTTAACTATGCTAGTTGTCCACAAGTCTAAATAGCTAAAAGAAATTATATTCTAATATTGTATCAGTTTTTCACAATGATCTATGTTAATCATTGTCAAGACTCACACCCTTAAGTCGTTCACTCATAGAATGCTTGTAGATGGGAAAGTAATTTCTTGTATTTGAAGAATATGTAGGTTGTTGATTTTTGGCCCATTTCATAACTGATTTATTTTCATTCGATTGTATTTATACGTGCAATACCAGGAGCTATCACTAGTTGATAATGCTTAAAGAATACAAAGACAATTGTCATTTACGACAACAGGCTGACTCACGAATAATATCTAATATATTGCCTGTTCAGTTGTCGCATACAACTATGCGTCATATGTGTATGTGTCATACATATTTGACCAAGTGGTAGTATAGCTTCCCATTTGAGTGAAATCTGTTAAAATTGGGAATTGAGGTTCTCATTCAATGCAGGTATTTTCTTTTTGCTAAACATTTTAAAAGGCTCATTTTGTATTGATGTAAGAAGTTTGAATTGACTTTATGCATGATAACAAGACTTCACATGTCAAGTTTTAAGTTAGCATATCAGCCCTAGCTTGAGTTGGTGTCATCTCAGGGCGAGAGAGATGAGGCATCTTATTCTGCATTGGTGATGACGAGATGGAGACGCTCTCCAAAGAGAATGGCATGGCGCCATAATGGGAAGGAGGCTGATGCATCTTCATCTTGATGAGTGCGCTCTAGGCATTTGTCTTTGTCCTAGTCAGTTCCATAGGAGCAGTCTGCTGTCTTGCAGGGGTTGGTCGATTATCCTGTGGAGGTGGAAAACTATAGTCGTTGTCATCTCTCTGCCGCTAAAAAGAGTTGTGGTTGATGTTGTCATAATATCGTGGTGAGTGGTTGACAGATATTGGTCACAGCAGGAGATGAAAATTCAGTTTGACAAAGCTCTCAAGATCTCTGTACTGAGACACACGGCAACATTAATCTTTGTAAATACCGAGGATGAAGACAAAGATCTGGACATATAGGGACCGAAATTATATGAGGTTACTTGGTGTATCCAGTTGTATATACACTTATAAATTCAGATGAATCATTCTTATAAGATGAATCCTCGTGTTCGAGACCCACATATCAGTCGCCAGTTGTAGTGGATCCATTCACCAGCCAGGTACAGTGTGGCTCATCCTCGACTTGGTTAGCTTGATGACCCGCTGAGTGGACTACTGTTCGTCACTCCCCTTGGCTATTGGGAATCTGGCAGTACAAATTGGTACACGCAGATCCATGCACCTAAGTAGTAGAATGTTCTCTTTCTTTACACACATCTGCTGAAGATAAGTGTAGAGCATGCAGGTGGCAATGGTGTAGCTATGGTCCTCTGCTTCTGCACTGCACAGTGGATACACTAGGGGGGAGGTGGCGGGTTGTGGTACTGATTTAATTCTGGCGGGTTGTGGTACTGATTGAATTCTGGCTAATTGCATTGTAGGGTTATGATCACGTAAGCAACTTCACCTTGACTGCAGCTTTTTTTACATATCTGTGGTCAGGATACACATTTCCGGAAACACGTTGAAAACTGCTCAGTTGTATGTCTAATGAATTGAGATATTTCCGTGTGACCTTCAGGGCCGGATTAAGAGTTTAATTAACTAATAATTGATCCAGTGTTATAGCCAAACCAGAAGGTAAGCTGGGAGCTCTCCCCAGATAAGTTTGAAATCTGGATGCAGTCCTGCATTTTTGGAGCTAAATATGGATCATTTTCATCAATGGGTAGGAATTTAAAAGCGTGAGTTGCCCGGCCTCCTCCTCCCCCACCCCCCACCCCCCATCCCAGCCTCAAATCTTGTGTACAAGCATCTCAAGCTCAGCTTTTTAAAATTAATTATACTATCTGCATTGATGTATATTCATGTATCAGTTATTGCTTTAGAGTGTGTCCTTATTTTGAAAATGATCTGTTATTAAGGTTGTGTTGATATTTGTACACTCATCATTTGGTGTTTACCATGGCAGGGTGCCTGAATTGATACGGTTTGAGTTTATCTCCTGTATTGTTGGGTTAGCCATCTTCCGATGTTCCCACCATCGTAAAAAGATTGACCATTTGCTTTTTATCACCCCCACCCCCACCCGCACCCAGAATCTGGAAGACGGGGTGATATAGCGATCAGCATGTCCGTCAATCTGTCCATCCATCCATTTGTCCATCCGTCCATCCATCTGTCCGTCTGTCCCTGTCTTGTCAACGCAACTCCTCCTAGAGGTCTCAATAGATTAACTTAAAATTTCGTCCACATTATCAGTATCATGTGCAGATGTGCATGTGCTATTTTCGTTTCAAAAAATTATTCATTACAGAGTTATCCCCCTTTAAATATCCTAAAGCTGATACATAGAATGCATTGCCAATCATTTCTTGTCCACGCAACTCCTAGCTGCGGTTCTCGTGGTTGCGGATCCCGTATCGCGTCTCTCCGGAAGGTACAAAGACCGGCCTCTAGAGCTGGTGGAATGTTCACATTCCAGTGGGGTCGTGCGACCATTGCTGCCGAGATTGAACCTCACTGTCTCATCCCAACTGTTGGTGTCACCGGTATCGCGGTCTATTACTAACTTAGAAGTCTGGACATGATGGTATAATTAAACAGTCACAAATAATTCACTATACAAAGAATATCACTCGTTTGACAGTAATGAGCAAATAATACAGTACATAGAGCTATCCGATGTTCTTTCTACGTGGTCTCGCCGAAGGTACCACATAGATCCGTAAATCCGCAGAGGTATCCCTGAGAGGGAGCACCAAACCGTGGCTGCTTGGTAGTTTAATATAAACTTATTACACCCCTAACACACACAAAATATTGTTGCTGCGAGAGGAAAGTGCCTCGCATGGGCTTCCGTCACAGGAAAATGCTTTCAACGTCGAAGCGGAGGAAAAAAGCTGGCAAAAAGGGACACTCTTTTGTTCAAACAAAAAGCTACGTGCTGGTCAATCCTGGTTTACGTGAAGACTGGCGGAATGATTTCCGAAGAATTCACAGGGCACCATCTTATGTAGGTCCAAAGATACTGTATTGGTAGTTTCCGCTTTATTTATGCGGGCCTTCTGCTACATTCTAACGTACCATTTGGTTATTAGATACGATTGCAAGCTTTGGGCGCAAGTGGCAGGGATTCCTACCTATCTTTTAGACATACATCTAACTGGCGAAGATGCCCAGCTTCCCGAAGGTTGCCCCGCCTAGCATTTACCACAGAAAGGTAGCGTGCATACGTGTTACGGAGCGATTGCTCCCGAATCATATGACGATCCGGTCACCATTGTCCCGCAACCACATATAACATCACTAGGACAATTTACAGTTCAGAAAAACAATTTTAGGAAGCGCTATATCGTTTATGGTGGGGAGTAAGCGACAGAGATCCATCACCAGTGTCCTTCCCGTAAGGGCATGGTGGGTTCTAAGACCTCACCCAGACGCTACAACGAATTGGATGAAGATCCGCATCTCATCCGTCACCCATGTGCTAACGGAACTAATATTTTATCTGTCATTAGGGTTAAGTTCCAGAATGCTCAGAGATGCACTGCAGGCCGGTGTCACAACATAATTAATTTCTTTTCGCAATGCTTCCTACATTGGCGGGGTAATCTATACTAACTAGTATCCGGAGTTACAGAGGGAGGTTTGTGTAAATTGGCACTTTAGTGATCACTGCTCAGAAACCGCCGATAGTTTCCCAGAGTCAGATCCTGCTAACGCGCCGATGGGGAGTCCAAACAATTATTAAGCTTTGTTGCTGGTGGATCGTGGAAAGAGACAATCACTCAATATTAATAAGAGGCCGTAAGGTAATTGGCCAATTTTACACAACCTAGCCGGTGCGTGGTGTTACATATCCACTACATCCGGAAAAGAGGCAAAAGATTGTCCCTAACCACTTTAAACCTATCCTATTGAGCTAAAACAGCCAGGGTTAGTCGGTAACATGTCAGGCTCGAGCAATTAGAGCATGATCAGCGAACTCAGTGTAAAATTGATGCTGGGCGAATATAGTGATGCAGATATAATGTTGCTGTATAGTATTACCTAGCGTACTGCGTCCTAGAGTTTGTATATAGAAACCAAACATAATAACTAGAATGGCTACTTGGCACATACACAACTAATTAATACAGTACTAACGATATATCACAGATCATATGACCTAACAGTGCTGTTAGTTGAGAGCACACGGAAATAAAGATAATATTTACAGTATGAAACAAAGTATAAAAATGCGGTCTTAAGAACGAGATGGCACATATTAGTTATCAATGCCTACTACGGAAATAATAAATGTTGCAATAGTATAGTTACTTGAGTACCTATTGGTCATCGGTACGGTAAGAGTTCATAAGTCACTGAAATTGATACGCCAATATGAAATAGCACGAGATGGAATGATCTTGACTGCAGGGAAGATTTCCGCAGGCAGATTTCCACAGGCAGATTTCCGCAGGCAGACATTTGATGTGGCACACTCTCATGACGGTGAAGAAGAACGGATAATTGGGATGCCCATTAGATAATCAATTCAGCTAATACTTGATTTAAACAGTTGTTGTAAAGTTCCCGTCCGGCGACGGCAGTTTGAAAGTTGGAAGTTGCCCATTAACAGAGAGGGCTATACTGGTAATTATATATGCATGTGCAATAACTGGGTACACGGTGCGGGATACGTCGCATAGCTCTTGCGGCACACTGAGCAGAGTCCCACCAAACTGTGGTCTAAAAGTTAATTAACACATGCGGCATGCAGCGCGGAAGTTTGATAGCACTTTTCAGCGTGGTCGGAAGATCCGGCGAGTTATCCACCAAGAATCAGCCCTATGTCCTGTAGAATCACATCGGGCCTGCAAGGCCCATCTGCAGGAAACTCCTCTGAGAAAGTTCCGGAAAGGGAGTTTTTATATTAGTTTATTGCCCCCGGATGGCCATCCTGGAGCTTCCAAAATTCTGTATCGCGGATAAGTCCTAAGACTGCCCACTGGCAGATCTCAATTCCGAATGGCACTGCTGCGATGTAGGTACCACAGTCAGTTAGCAGTTCTCAGGGCTTTATACGTGCGTAGTAGCGTAGTATCCTACTCAGGGTGGGTGGGGATGGGATGGGGGGGGGGTTAGCTGGGATGGTCGGTACCCGTCTGGTCGATCCGTGCTACAATGCTATCTGACTGTATGTATGGGTGTGGGCAGGTGTGCGTCTGTGTGTGCGAGCGAGCGTGAGTGTGTGCGAGCTAGCGTATGTGCGCAATGTGAGAGTGAGTGTGTGCGGTTATGTGAGCATGAGTGTTTGTACGTGTGTGATAATATCTTAAACTCTACTTTGAATCTTAGTAACATATACAATCATTTGTTTGTTCAATTATATATAATTATGTGTGTGTACGCTCATATTGTTACACACATATATAGCATATTATTACTGTGCTTGTATTGATAAATAAATTGAAATTCAAATTGATAACTAGTAAAGATTTTTGTGATTTCAGGATTAGAAGGGTTAATAGGTAAGAAGTGTCTTTTACCCATATTTAATATATATTTATATTATATATAATTTTAGGCCATATAATGAATCGCCTTCATGTTCTAAACGTATCCACCATGATTCAACAGACGAGACGACTAATTGTCCAGAAACAAGATCCAATCAGACAAGTCAGCAGGAAGATCTAGAATCCATCCAAACGTCAAGTGAACTGTAGCTCGTTGGATTACGTTCTGGTCCGCCGATAGATATCCGCCCATCGCACTGCAAGTGCATGATGACCAGGATGGCTGGTTAGCTGCGGATCTCGGGGTTGTGGATCCTGTATGACGTCTCTCCGCGGTGTGCAAAGACCGACTTCTAGAGCCGGTAGAACACTGATGTTCCAGTGGGGCTATGCGACCATTGCCGCCGAGATTGAACCACATGGTTTCATCTCAACTATTTGTGTCACCGGTGTGTCTATCGGTCGTCGTAATAACTACTGAAATGGGCTGGCCGATTACGGATGCTGATACTGGTGACGTGCGTGATGCAGATGGTGGCGTTGCTGCTGGTGCTGCCAGAGTGGAAACTGCAGGTACTGAAATTGAGGCACTAACATATTCATAGCGAGAGTAGACACGTTCTCTTGAGCTGGAGAGATTTCCGCAGCGGGTTTCCGCAGTTTGGCTCTGTACGCTGACTCCTCCAGGCAGGGTAGATACGGTACACACTCAGAATAGTGAAGCAGAGCAGTGAAGTAACATTGTAGCTCGCGGGGTAGTGTCGGGCCGTTCTGGTGTCTGGTGACGACTCGCCGCGTTGCATGCGTCTTGTTTGTATAGTACTTATTTATATTTCTAGTATATTGTTCTAATTGTTCCATTCTCTAAATTAGTATGGATAGACTGATTAGTTTCCGGTTTCTGGGTTACTGATCGCGTGCGATACTGCCCTATGGGTAACAAAGACTGGCTCCTAAGGCATTCCGGTGGGGCCGTGCGATCATCGTCACGAACATTAAACACTACAGTCTCATCCCAAGAGTTTGTGTCACCGGTATACCTGTCCATAGCAATTTCGTGATCTATGGACTTACAAGATTTGATTGGTGACCTAATTAAAATAAGTCTATACAATGATTTTCCATAAAACAGACCATCAAGTATGGTAGATAAAAATGAGCATACGAAAATACAAGACATAGAGACAGCCTGATGAACTTTTAAACGTGGGACTCCCGGATGTACCACACAGACTCGTATGTCCGCAGAGGTATTCCTGCAAGGGAGGCTCCTGTACACGAGATAACTAAGTAACTTAATATGAGTTATTATACCTCTAAACTGAAAGGAAAGAAAATTTTCTTTTATAGTTTCGAAAAGTCAAGTGCATTACATGGGCGCTACTCCTAGTGCTCGTTTGGGTGAGGAGTATTATCCTCACGTGGGCAGTCGCCACTGAATCCTTGCGAGAGGCAAGTGCCTCGCACGGGACTCCGTCACAGTAAAATGTTGCCATCGCTTAAAGCGGGAGAAGAGTACTGGCCAAAAACTGGGCCTACCCTAATATTCAATCAAAATGCTGTAAAGAAAAGACCATACCTAGTGAAATTATGACCATACGGTTGTGTGCTGTTTTATGTGAAGACGAGACAAGCGACTCCCGAAGGATTCCCACGTCACCGTCTTATGTAATTCTCAATATGCTGAATTAGTAGTTGCCACTTTTATTTATGCGGGCCTTCTTCTATGCCTAACCTAACATTTAGTTTTTAGAGACAAGAACTATTTTAGGGCGCAATTGGCTGGCGTCTACCTAGCTTTTAGATACAGCTGTCATTGAGAACGGATGCCCTAAGACATCAATACTGAAGACAGCGTGCATACATGCTACCTCGAAAGATCTCCAAACTGGGTAAGAAGTCGGACATCTTGCTCCGTAACCACACAAAACGTCACAGGACATTGGTTACTTTTCACAAAAGCAAGTTTAGGCAACTGATCTATCGTTACGGTGGGGGTAAGAGAGATGAACACCCAGCGTGAATGTCCTTCCCGTGAGAGCATGGCAGATCTTAATATCATGCCCAGACATTCTTATAGAATTCGGTGGGGATGCGCATCTTGCCCGTCACCAGGTCCTACGAAGCTATCGTTTTAACCTGACGTTAGGTTTAAACGCAAGTTGCCCAGTTATGCACTGCGGTGCGGGCGGATCGTCCAGCAGATAAAAGAAAAAAATAATTAAGATGTGTTTTCGCAGTGCTTCCTACCTTGGCAAGGATAACTAGCTACTAAGTATCAGAGGATACGCGGGAGATGTGTGTGACACCACACCGTGGTCATCACCACTCGGAAACCCTAATAGTTTCCCAGGGTCGGATCAGTCCATGGTGCGGATAGGGACATCCAAACAATTAAGAAGCCATAAGGCTTAATGGAACATGAAGAGAGACAATAACTTATAAACATGAGGCCCATTAGATATGTTGGCCAATTCTACACAACCTTGCCAGAGTACGGGGCTAAATTATCGCAACTCCCGGAAAAGAGGCGTACACTATGTGTCTCCTAACGAAATTGTCTCTAATCATTTTAAATCTATCCTATCGAGCTGAATAGAAAGGCTTTTAGTCCGTAGCATGCCAGGCTAAACAGAGTTCTAACACGGACAGCGACCTCAGTGAAAAATTGTAGGTGGCAGGAGAACTTTTTTTAGTGTGTTTTAATGTTATGATGCATGCTTTATTAATTATTTAGACAATGATCCCTCTTTGGTGCGGATAATTATTTTCCCTCAGAGAACACCCAAGCTCCAACGTACCACAATTAGAATACAGTAAAATGTATACAGGTTATATATAATCATGTAACTATACCTGACAAGAGTATAACAGATTAGTTTAATTACATTGTGCATCCCGGGAAAATAAAGGGATGCACATAAATGTGTATATATATATATATTAGTGGTATGCATCCTAATTATATGAGCGGATGTATACAGTGCGGATTCAGCACAAGAAGCTCTCGCTGCCCCAAATCCACCCCGTTGTAATGACGCGGGGTTTAAAAATAATAAGAAAAATAATATATAATAATAAAGTAAAAGGACTAGTTCATCAGGCAGCCCCAGCGTAGCTGAGATTGCATGACAGGATTATGACATATTCGTTATGGTGTGTTGTGTACTTATGTCGCACACGACGTGTTTTCAACACAGGAATCTGCAGCGATTATTTTATGGTGAGACACAGCTATGCAAGAATATTGCGCAGCTGTGTAGGATGACCGTAGTCAGCCTAGGGACTGGGTTTCGATTGTTAAAACATATATAATAATAAGAAAAGTATTTAAAAAATAAACATAATAATAAGTTCTGTGTTTCGCACAACTATTGATAAATCCTGCTGCAACCTCGGCAATAGTGTCCACAAACATCTGTGGTGATGTTTCCCCAGCGGGTCTGGGTACAGCGACTCATACAGGATGGATGTGGCAGGTGATCCTCCGCTGCCAATATATCACTACTATACAGGGCCATCTCTGGAAGGCTATAGCTGGAAGATGGTGCGGATGTGTCCATGGAAGCGCTGGTGGTGACGGAAATGATGACTGGTGACGTGCGAAGTGGCGGCGATGAGGTGACTGCTGACATCACTGTCGCTGTTGATGTGGTCAGTGTGGTTCATGCTGCTAACGGGCTGAGTGTGGTGAGTTGGATTAGCGGTCGCCAGAATGGTGATGTCTACGCGGATGCTGCTGCTGATGTTGTGGCGAATGCGGTGCTGGCAGATAATTTCTGGATCTTCATGGACTACAGAAGTTTACTCACGGTTGTCCTTGGCATGGCGCAGATTTCTTGTGAATGAGCTATGTGTCTCTTCCCGGCGCAAGGACCTTTCAGTGTTGTTATCTTCCGTATGGCTTGATCCGTTGGTGTACTGCTGCGCGGGTGTGTGGTGATGCTGGTTCACGATGCGCAATGATAAGGCTACAAGGAGATATAAATCTATCTGAAATGTCCTGTAATGCTTGTTCTGGTGCGGTCGTCGTAATAACTACTGAAATGGGCTGGCCGATTACGGATGCTGATACTGTTGACGTGCGTGATGCAGATGGTGGCGTTGCTGCTGGTGCTGCCAGAGTGGAAACTGCAGGTTGTGCTGGTACCGTTACTGCAGGTGCTGCTGGTGCTGATGATGCTGTTGGTTCCGTCGTGATGGTGGCGATGGTTGCATACCAGCTCAAGGCGTGCTGTGTTGTGGATGCGGTGGTTGCTGTTGCTGGTTGTTAGTGCAGGAAGTCTGTTGTCGCCATGTCGTATGTTTAGTTTTGGCCATCTTGTTCGTAGGGAGCACATTAATAGGAAGTCTAGTTTCGAAATGAGTGGCTAGCACTTCAACGTTTTCACTTTGTTCACCAGGCTGTAATGTAACTACAAGCACACAATGTTTATCCATCAACGCGTGGGTCACACCATAATGGATACCAGTATAAAGGTATTTGCAGTCCGTACAAAAAGCTCTCTGCATAAGATGGTCACGATTGACATGCAGCGTCAAGTCCCAATTACGGGAGAAGGCGCGCCTACATGGCTGTCCACTGAGCTGAAATATTGAACACAGATATTTCTTTCCAGAATGTGCTGGTGTCGACTCTTCCGAACTATTGGACAAGGCAAGGTTCTTGGCAAGTGGCATTTTATTTCCGCATATGAATGGCGGAGCGGACTGCCTAACATAATCTAATTTTTCTTAGCTCTCCATAACTTTCCTGGCCAAGTAATTATATAAAGAAGTGATAAATTAATAATAAGAAAAACAGCAGAATTTGGTTTGCGACATGAAAGTAGCCTAATGCTTGTTCTTCCCTTGTGTTGAGTTTTGATGGGAAGACGAAGTTTCAGTGCGTGAGCTCCTCCTTTTATACTTTTTGGTGACGTCACAGGAGGGCGGATGACTACACCCAAAAGTTCCAGGGTGATTCGGCCACGCCCTATAAGGAAAGTTTTGATTTATTAAACCTGGAGTCATATGAATTTTTCCTCCCGTGTAAAGGGAGTAGTTATAATTATAGGAAGAAATGTATATCACTTTCATCTCTACTCGACGGGAAAACAAGTCTGATCAACGTAAAAACTCGTAACTACTTATTCCTGTGGAAGCTCACCTCTTAATTAGGGTGAAGCGGTTTTACAGATTGGATGCTTATAAACTTGCTTGTTTTAATTTCAGGTTTGAGTGCCCGATGGGCTGTGGGAGAGCGCGGTGATGTCAGTGACAATTGCCCCCGACACCCCTCTCGCCTCTTCCATCACGCCGTGGTAGTTGCACGTTTTGGTCGGCTCTTGTGTTTAAAGCCTTTGATCCAATTTACTGGCCCCCGACACCCCTCTCGCCTCTTCCATCACGCCGTGGTAGTTGCGCGTTTTGGTCGGCTCTTGTGTTTAAAGCCTTTGATCCAATTTACTGGAAAATAGAAGTGTAAGTCACGTGGTTCTCTGTTGTGAAAGCACGTGGTTGATCAGAAACTTAGGCAATATTTATGTAATGGCGCAGTGTTGATGCTGATGAATATTCGTCGTTGATGCGAAAGATGGAAATATATGTTTTTAACTCTGTTCCTCAGAACAGCGTCCCTATATGCGCATCCCTATATGCGCGTGATCTTATACATGCATCTGTGTCCTGTCTGTAAGAATGTATTCCAGCCTGTGTCGATCTTGTGCGGGAATATGTAGGTAAGAGAATATTTGAAATTCTCCTTGATTTTATACTGTCGAAGTTTTGATGGCGCTTCATCCGCCCGTGCGCTAATGATCTGTATACACGGTAGAATGATGGTGTTCTTAATCAAAATTAGGACAGTATAGCTGCCTATAATTATTGTTTGGTATAAACAGATCCATTATTCACGGAAATTAAGTATACTAACTCCGCCAAGCTGGACTGTGTTTTCCGGGTGGGTGGACTGCCAAGCATCCTCCTCTGTGGGTAGGACAAGTCCCATCCCTACCTAGACCAAACGTAATTTATTATAACACAGCTCGGAAAATGCGTGCCACAGTTTACAATAACCATGCCATCGTATGGAGATTGGGAATGCAGTAATCATGAGTGTCTATGTTTCTGTCGTTGGTGATTTTCATTGATACGCATGGCTGGTTATCTGTGGATGATTCTTGCGCTGTTGTGAAGGGTGACATTTTTATTACTTCAGGCGGGGGGGGGGGGGGGGGGGGAGGAAGTAAGTGAAGTGTGGTGTCAACTTTATCGGACATGATGTATTTCACCCTGTAATGGCCGAGCCCGTGGGTGGGACAGAGTTACTTTAGAGTGCAGATGACGAAGAAGGGTGCTGTCATAACTTGAATCAACCCATTATCAAATTCATCTTTTCGGTAGCAAATTCCTACTCTTGACAGACGACAGACTGTGGGCATCTTGCTCTCTTAATAATATTGACTGTTATTACGTGTGAATGAAGTATTATGTTTTTTAACATGGGGGGGGGGTGTGGGGAGGGGTGGGGGAGGAGTGGTCATCTCCCATTACACGACAGTTGGTACTCTGTCGTAGTTTTTAAGTTCCAGGAAAATTCGAGCCGAGTGCTGAACAGGCTGCTTCCCTGCCCACCGCATGCGGGGGGGGGGGGGGGGGGGGTGTGTGTGAGGGGGTTGGTTGCTGTGGTGCGGGATGCCACCTCCTCTGTAACAGCGAACTCTCTCATATCTGTATATGGACAGTCTCCAGACGATGAGTGGAATGTGAAATGGACAGAACATATGATGTCCGAACTGGGTACATAGACGAGAGACGCATGTTGGAGATGGGGCAGTGGTGGTGCATACGGATGGGGGCACCATGGGTGGGGAGTGGTTGCACGATTTTTCGGCATGGATGGGTACACCGAGTTGTGTGGTTTTGCTGTTCTCCAAAACGAACGAAGGCCTCATCCGGCCTCTTCACTTCCATGCTATTCATTACATGTTCCATCTCACAAGAAGCATGGCCCGGGGCGGTCTCAGCTTCCGCTTGTGGTAACTCTATAATGGGAAGTATAGCATGAAGTGGGTGGGAATGGGAAGAGGTCGGCAGAACAACTTTTCCATCCTTCCCCTTGGACAAAACAAATGAGAAAGTCTTCAGATACGACTTCACCGCTCGGAAACCTTTGATAGTTTCCCAGGGTCAGATCCGATCAACATACTGATGGGACGTCCAAACAATTAAAAGCCATGCGGCTGGTGAATCGTGGAAAGAGACAATAACTTGATATATACAAGGCCCTATAGGTATTTGGCCAATTTTACACAACCTTGCCGGAGTGCGGGGCTACATTATCGCAACAACCGGAAAAGAGGCATACACTATATGTCTCCTAATGAAGAGATTGTCCCTAACCACTTTAACCTATCCTATCGAGCCAAATAGTAAGGTTTAGTCGGTAACATGCCGGGCTCAAGCAATTAGAGCACGGTCAGCGACCTTAGTGTAAAATTGATGATGGTGGGAATAAGTGATGCGGATATAAATTTTGCTGTATAGTATCTCCTAGCGTACTGCAGTCCAAAGTTTTCTACAATTAAACAACACATATTAACTGGATGGCTATCTGCCATATACAACTAACCAATGCAATAAGTAGATTATAATTAAATTAAGTCACTAAGTATCATAGACTGATAAACTTAGACGGTGTGGCTAGTTGAGAGCACCCACAGTAAACAAGAATAATATTCACAGTAATAAAGAAATTTTAAATTGTGGTCCTAAGACCGGGAAGGCACCTATTAGTCATCAGAACCAAATACGGAAATAATAATTAGATGTACAATAGTATAGTTACTTGAGTACCTAATAGTCATCGGTACGGAACAGGCTACTATGTTACTGAAATTGAGGCGCTAACATATTCATAGCACGAGTCGACATGTTCTCTGGAGCTGGAGAGATTTCCGCAGTTTGGCTCCGCAAGCTGACTCCTCCAGGCAGGGTAGATATGGTACACACTCAGTACAGTGAAGCAGAGCAGTAAAGTAACATCTATTAGATAGTCTCCGTAACTAACTCACAATTTATGTGGGAGTGAGAAAGTTTTCCGTCCGGCGACGGAAGTAGTAAAGTTGAAGGTTGGCCATTAACAGAGAGGGCGGTATACAATATCAAGCAGTTACATAACTTGGCACACGGTGTGGGATGCGTCGCATAGCTCTTGCGGCGCACATAGCAGAGTCCACCAGACTGTGGTAAAAAAGTTAATAAAAACAACACAACACGCAGTGCGTCGTCCACCAAGAATCACCGTAGCTCTACATGTAGGATCACATCCTGGGCTGCAAGGGCCCTTTCCGCAGGTGTTTCCGTTAGAAAAGTTCAGAACGGATGAATTATAAGCATTTACGAGTACTTAGTTGGTACACTATGGGAACGCACTCGCTTCCAATTCTGAGACGTGTTGTCAGGGAAGCTCTGACGCTTCTTATCGGACTTAGCCGATTTTGACGAGAAACCTCTCTCATTGCGTGCCCGCTCCAGCGAGCATGCTTCTATTTATTGCTGCCTAGAATTGCCTATAGGCGCGGCCATTTCGCGCAGGGGATTGTGGGGCTGTGTCTCGCGAGATCTCCATCGATACGAGATCTAATAATTCTCGGCGCGAAGACACGGCTCTATTTTTAGATTGCTAGATATCTCATAATTATGATCTTAATGCGCGTGATTCATGGCGAGTTCTCTTAATAGTTCTGGTCCGACTGTAATAGAGTTTGCGCGGCGATGACCGCTTAATTATTTTAATAAACAGCCAACGGAACTCCAAATAACTACTCTAAATAAGCTTCTTTTGCTGGAGGACTGCGTACAAAACATGTTTATCATTCCTTCTGCAGATGAAAGTACTCAGGCACACGCCCACTCGCAGCGTCTCTTATATGTCCACTTTAGCACTCTATCAAACTGACCACAAATGGCTTCTTGCGGTGATCGTGAGAAATGTCCATTTCCATTAGCTACTCGCCGGAGAACTTGTTTTGAAAGTTTACCACTGCACTGGAATGACTGGTTGGATAACCGATCCTATAATTCCAGTAGTAAATTGCAAAAGAAAGCCATAATGGTCTCTTGGACGGCAATTAGACATAGGACATTTTCTATGATAATGGATTTTTCTGTATATGACGTCATAATTATTTATGTCAGATGCAGCTGGACCTCACAATCAAAATATGTAATGAATGACGTATCTAGCTCCACCAGGAACATTGAATAGCCAGTCAAGTATGCGAATTGCACGTCTTTACTATTTAATCAACATGCTGTTGAATATTTTGAAACTAATTTGACTAGACGCTGTTCGAATTGTATGTCTGCTATTTATTCAACAGTCATTTTCTATGATAATGGCTGGGTTCGATCTGTAACTGAAGGATATGACGTCATAATCAATTACTTCATATGCAGGCTGACGTCACAATCCAAAATGTGTAAATGAATGGCGTATCGAGCTCAGTATTCTTTACTGTTTAATCAACATCGTGATCATACCGCCAGTCCTAAAGTGACTATCGACATGATCATAAGCGTTAAGTGCGTGGATCCATGGTTTATTAGAGTGCGCCGTGCGGCCTGGAACCTCTGTCTTCAGCACTCGAGGTTTCTGTCAAGGTTACCTCACCCTTACCTCCTTTAGTCGTCTCTTACGACACGCAGAGGATACGGAAGGTGTATTCTAAGCCCCACCTACAGGGCAATAGGTTTGGCCACATAATTTCACCGATATGGTTAGATAGCGATATGAACACGCTAATGAATCTTGAGTTTTCTACCACGTAGTAATTTCGTAATATTCAATTTAGTAGTCACGGACAGTTGTCAAATGCCAACAATTTACTATATTCGGTATCAGAATGTCTTTTCTCGATTTGTAATAATTTTTTTATATGTGGATGTATATAACTCAATATGAGCTAGTGCTTTTGCACAATTCTACCATCAAGTAATCTCATCGTAGGTAGTTACATATTCGCCGTATGGTCCTATTATAATATGGTTGGTTCACATTCACCACATTCAGATAGGTGTCGGTATGTCCTGGCATATCGCTCATAATGGGTTCGGCCCCAGGATGTCACCCATGTGTTTAGATATGTATAGGCATACACTTACGGAGTAGTGAGATTTAAAACTATCTACCATGAAATAATTTCGGCTCAAATTTAGGCCGATTCATGGTTTTCGTTGCACCCAGTCAAATTAGTTTCAAAATAGTCATCAGCTTACCTGTATAGTTACCTTGAAATTGGAAGTCTGGGAATTCATTATTCAGCGTATATATAGACATCGATTCCAACACGCAAAAAAGGGGTGTAGCTTAGCTAGAAATAGGCGTGACATACCTAGAAATGGATCTCTCTATTGAAATTGGCATGAGCAAATTGAGCATTACAGGGCTAATACCACTTGTTAATGCGTGGTCCACACAATATGGACCACTTGTATTAAGAGAGCACCCGTATTTATAGGTCACATATTTTAACAAGGCTAATCATAGATTGTAGACCCTTGCCATCCCGAACGCACATAAACCCGAATACAATACACTCATCCTCTGACGGAGCGAGGGTAATTAATACCACTTGCTAATGGGCCTTTTCAGGTTGTCTATCCATCATGTTACGTCATATGACGTCGTAATTAATTAAGTGACGCGTAGAATAATGTCATAATAATGACGTCATGACTGACACGTCGTACGAATTGTATGTTTTTGTTATTTAATAAAAAATGCTGTTGAATATTTTGAAAGTAATTTGACTGGCCGCTGTTGCTGCCATAGGCAGCAACAGGACCCAGTCAATTTAGTGTCAAAATATTCCACGGCTTACCTGTATAGGTTTCTTGAAATTTATCATCTAGCAGTTCAGAAATCCATCGATCCCAACTCGAGAGTGGTATGGGTGGAGTTTAGCTAGAGATGGGCAGGGGATAGCTAAACTGGAAAGGTTCATTGTATTAATAGACCACCACAGTTTTCAGTGTCCTATTGTCTGTAGTATGTTCAGCCCCATAATTCACCTCCCATATTTCCGAAAAATTTGGTCCCGTTCCCAGGATGATTCATAATAAGGAAAAATTATTTACCTCTCCAGAGTGACGTTGCCAGCGACCGTCTGTTAGTGCTGAAGAAGTGACCGAGATGGTCACGAAAGCTACACTCAAACAATTTCTACATCCTGGAGAGGTAACTAATTTTTCCTTATTATATTACCTCACATAGACTTGAGTTAGTCTATAAGCTAGTTATATTCCGAATCTAACAAATTCTAGATGAAGTAGTTTTAATATGCAAAATTTAGCTTAAATGATGGTGTATTCGTGGTTTTCGGTGCCCTACTTTCCGTAATATGGTCGGTTCCAGAACTTCGCTCACATAGACGTATAGAAGTTTGAATATGCTAGTTCATAAATTTGTTCCAATGTTGGCAGATCTGTGGTTTTCAACGCCCTACCGTCTGCAATATGTGTGGCTACATAATTTCACCCATATGGTTAGATAGGGATATGAATACGCTAATGAATCTTGAGATTTCTTCCATGTAGTAATTTCGTAATATTCAATTTAGTATCCACGGAAAGTTGTCAAATGCCAACAATTTACTATATTCAGTATTAGAATCTCAGTTCTCGGTTTGTAATAAATTTTTTACATATAGCTGTATATAACTGAATATGTACTACTGCTTTTGCACGATTCTACCATCAAGTAATTTGGTAATATTTGGTTACATATTCGCCATATGGCCCCATTGTAATATAGTTGGTTCACATTCACCACATTCAGATAGGTGTCGATATGTCCTGTGTCGATATGTCCTGACATATCGCTCATAATGGGTTCGGCCCAGAATATCACCCATATGTTTAGATATGTATAGGCATAAGCTTATGACGTAGTGAGATTAAAAAATTTCATAACGTAAATAAGCTCAAACTTAGGATAAGTCATGGTTTTCATTGCAATACGTTCACCCCAAGAATTTCACCCACAAATACTTATAGGAAATATGCTAGTTGTATTCCGAATTTAAAAAAATTCTACATGAACGTAATTTCATAGTACACAATTCCATACCGAAAATTGGTGCAAATTCTGTCAGATCAACGATTTTCTGTACCACACTGTTTGCAATAGGTTCGACCCCAGAAGTTCACCCATATGGTTAGATACGTATATGAATACGCTAATAAAGTATCAAAGGTTTAAAAAATGTTTACTATACAGTAATTTCATCATATGCAATTTAGTAGTGACACACCATTGTCACATTCCAATAATGTACTATATTCGGTACCAGAATATCTCTACATGCCTTGTAGCCAGTTTTCGAACATAAGGCCATGTACAACTCATTATGTTCTCGTGCTGTGCGAAATATTGTATAGTTCTACCACCCAATATTTATTATAGTAATGTGAAAATATTTCTATATATCCCATATTATTAGCTGCGTGTACTGGTAGAACCTGACGTATCAGGCTAATACCCTAACATTTGCACATATGGTCAACAAGATCGTCATCATTACAACGATTGAGGCCGATTTTGGCCTTTTTGTCGAGCAAAAATATTTGATTTGATAGTTTGTCACTGTTTCCAGTAAAGATATCGTTTAATAGATATGATAGCTAAATGAAACAGATCACGATTGTGCCTGTTTCCCACTGGGTCTTGTCAGAATGTTTTCTACTATATCATTTTCATTGGAGAAAACTAGGTTCACGGTATTGGTTCTATCCTGGCTACTTAACTTTGTTGAAAAGGTTATCTGTCGGTACAGATCGGGGTCCTGTATCGCATCAAAAATATACTTGTTTTGTGCATTTCACTAGCATTGCAGTGTATATTTCACCAATATATTTCCGGATATTAAGCTCTTCACGTCTGTTTAGGAAGGTATCAAGATTTAGGTTTAAAATATTCTTTACAGTTTTTCTTTAATATGTTTGAATGGGTGTCAGGGTCTGTACTGCTTCTTGCGCTGATTTTCTACTGACTGGGTTGCCAGTTCTGTTGATTTTTTTATCTTTACAAGTTGTTGATACCTAATGACCCAAATTTGATCTGTTACGCTCTGTTGATGCAGTAGTGCAATTTTCTCATCACTGGCTGCTCTTAATTCTGTCTGTTCCTCTCTCTGTTAAGGAGTTTGGCCTGGAGAAAAAGGATAGATGGAAAAATTATTGGACTGACCAAAAATATAAGCTGCTTTTTCTAGCCCATAGCTAATACTGCCCATATCTTTTTGCAAGAAATATTCCTTCTTTTGTGTTTATTGTCCGCATATATTTTTGTCATAAGTGGCTTGTATGCCTTTATATAACTTCATTTTTTCATGAAACAGTTGAGTTTATTCTCAGAATTATAATACGCTCCGGGCACGCTATTTACCATTGATGCCTTGCATCAATATGTGTACTTGTAGGGCCTATGTATGCGTACTATCCTACCCAAGGGGGCGTGCTTGGAGCGAATACAGAGTGGCCGTTCCGCACCCAGCTTTGCTGGGACGGTTAGTACCCGTCTGATCGGTCAGCGCTACAGAACGCGATATTGTAATATGAGGTGTAAAGAACATGTTCCGAAGATGGAACTATATAAACTGGAACGGATGCAGCTAAAAACAATTGCAAGTTTTAAAATTGCAACAACTGTATTGGGAGCGGAAAATGTCCATTTCTAACTCTAATAACGCACACTAATTATCGTTTTGCAATGATTAAAATCAATCTCAGCGGCGAATTGAGGCTGTCTAGCATTTAAATTAAAGTGTTGGTCAATGTACGCTTGTCTGAAAGCCAGGCCACGGTGCCCGTTTTCTGGATTGTCATTGTTCTCCTCACCCTCATCGTCCATTGCTAAGTCAAAACCTGGTTCACCTAAAATAAAAAGACAACGATGACGTTGTAGGCCATATATAGTATTCTAGTTTCAATACTCGTTACTATTGACAGGAAATCGAACCCAACAACTGGCGAAAGCTACTAGCATCATAGCCCATGAACGCTTCCACCACACCAACGCTGCAAGGCGGTCTTCCTTTAAAAGCCTCTCCAGCAAAGTAAGCCTTTGTATGTTGGTATAGTGCAAGCGTTTGTGGGCTATGAAGCTAGGCGCTTTCACCGGTTGTGGGTTCGATTCCCTGTCAATGCTAAAATACTGCAATGCCAGGACTACGTGTATTACTTGTTGCTGTGTGCGTGCATCGTGCTTGGTGGCGTGCCTGCCTGCGACGCTTGCTTACATGCGAACGTGATTCACAACCCCAATAATTGGATTAATATGATCACCCACTCAGTAGAACTTGTTTCATTATGAGGAAACATAATATTCATAATAAAATCACCATAGTTGTGTCCTTTAGACTAATCTAATCATACTTTTCTGGCCCACAAACATAACAATAGGCCAGATCTGTTGATAATCCATTTAGTAGTGCTTGAAGATGAATAGATGAACAAAAGCATGAACAGATGTATTAGGGCGCCGTACCAGGATGTGACAAAGCAACTGTAGCCTGAGTACCTATCACTTTGTCATCACAATTTATCCCGCCATGGCCACAACGGTATGGATGTTCGATCTATAGGCCTAGGTGGTCTGTCACATCCTCTCACTCTATGTATTTTTTTAGATATATCAGACGCAAGCATATCGTGTGCACCTGTGGTCCTGCATTTTTGAGACAATCTTGCAGTCTTAGGGCCGTGGGTTCGAATCGTACCTCCACCTGATCAGGTTCTAAAAGGTCAAAACCGGTAGTGAAGTGAATGCGTCGTGTGGTATGCTTAAAATGATTAGGTAATGGATATGATGTAAGTAAACACAACACTGGAAGCATTATTTGCGGGATATAATTTACTCACCAGCATCAATTGCGATGTTGTGTAGCACAGCCGCAGCAACAATCACACTTTTAATTAACTCTGGCTTGTTCCTGAGCTGCAGCTGCAAGCAGGGAAATCTCCTTTTCATAATGCCAAACACTCTCTCAATAATGAACCTTGTACTTTTATGGGCTTCATTATAGCGGTGTTGTTGTGCCGTCTGTGGGTTCAGAAGCGGTGTTAGCAAGTAATTGCTATACGCATAGGCATTGCCCCCAAGTAAGATGCCAGGGAAGGCATCCTGCATGTGCTGACGAAGTTGACTATTTTCAAAGATTCGCTAGTCATGGGCTGAACCATGCTATCTTGCCACTACGTTAGTAACTCGCATCGACGCATCACAGCCCATCTGCACATTCATAGAATAAACGCCTTTTCTGTTTATGAAGGCACCGGCATTGTCTCCGCCTGGAGATTTTATTAGCACATGTGTACAGTCAATAGCTCCTATAATATTTGGCATCCCTGATAGGTCAAGGAAATTTAGGTTTTACAGCTGCAAGTTCATTAACCTGTGGGAATCTTAAGTACTGGGGCTTTAACCGAGTTAGTGCCCTAGAGACCTTCTTTACTACCCGTCACGCTGTAGACTGTGACACCATAATTAAATCACCACACACTCGCTGAAATGTCCCAGTAGCATAGAAACATAGCACAAGCAGTACCTGGTGACGAGTTGACAGGGCCATATTCATATATCTCAGCGGCTCTAACTCGTCAAACACAGCTGCGATTAAGCCAATGCCTACAGGTTTAGAAAGTCGAAAACGACAACGAAAATCTACTTCATCGTACATGTCAAATGGGTCATTTCGGTCTCTAAACACGCGCACTCGCTGAATGGCCCATCTAATCACGCACAAATAACGAATGTCTCGCAATTCCTCCATTTTTAATTTTTTTAAATCATTTAAACCGAGTCCTAAACCACCCCCTCCACACGTGGTTTAATATTCCGCAATATTTGTTACTTAGTTTATGTGTTAAACCACATACCTGCAATCAGTTTAGCTGGTTACCAGCTTTATTACCTGTTTTGTTACCTGGTTTAAATTTAATAATTTCATAAAATTTCGTTAATAGCGTTCGCAGAATTAATTTATGTGTACATACGTTTAGAAAGATAATATTTACGTTTTTTATATTTTTATATTGAATCAATATTTGGTTTAAATGTGATTTATTTGTTCAGATGGAAGCACGATAAGACTTAGAGTCTTATGCCCGTGTCTCCCATACACATACAGATTATTCAAAACTTTTTTTACAACAAAATGGCGGCAAATCATAATAGTTTAATTAATTGTAGTCTATTGGTGTGCATAAGTATAAGTAAATCCAACAGATACTCAGGAAATCTACAAAATACTAATGCAAATTAACACAGCTAAAAGTGCTGGAATCGATAATTTCAAATGGAAAATTTTTAAACACTGTGTAACAGAAATACTAACACCATTAGACCACATCTGTAATCTCTCACTTACACAGGGAGTATTTCCATCAAGATTAAAGGTTGCACGTGTGACACCCATATACAAAGCTAAAGATGTATCTGACTTTACTAATTATCGGCCAGTCTCGGTACTTCCACTTTTCTCAAAACTCTTAGAAAAGCTGTATTTTAGTAGAATTACTAAATATCTAAACAAAAACTCAATCATATATCCTTCTCAATATGGTTTCAGAGAAAAACACTCTACTATGCTTGCCATTGTGGATATGATAGAAAAATTATCAACCTCCCTTGAGAATAATGAACATACGCTAGGTGTATTCTTGGATCTTTCCAAAGCCTTCGATACAATTGATCATACAATTTTACTGCAAAAGCTTGCATACTATGGAATAAGAGGTACTGCATTGAACTGGATACAGAGTTACCTGTCAAACAGGGAACAGTGTGTACAATTCAATGGGGCTATCTCTGAATACAAAAATATAGTTTGTGGTGTTCCCCAAGGTTCAGTTCTTGGGCCCCTGCTGTTTCTCCTATATATGAATGACATACCCAAAGTCTGCAAACATCTCTCACTAATACTTTTTGCAGATGACACAAATGCTTTCTGCAGCCACAAGGATATAGAAATTCTATACAAAAATGTCAATAATGAAATGGCAAAATTAATAGACTGGTTTAAAGTAAACAAATTGTCCTTAAATGTATCAAAAACTAATTATATACTATTCACAAAATCTAAGAAACTAAAAGAAATAGCTCTCCCAAACCTCTATATCGACAACCAGATAATTCAAGAAGCACAATATGCTAAGTTTTTAGGAGTATATCTGGACAAAAATTTAACATGGGAGAAGCATATTGAAATTATTACTACCAGGGTAGCAAAAAGCATTGGCATCATTCGCAGACTGAAACCCTATCTAACACCTAATATTATTAAAACCCTGTACTGCACAATGATACTTCCTCACATCACCTACTGCAATGCTATCTGGACTAATACATCTCAAGCTAGACTAAAAAAACTAAAATCTCTGCAAAAGCAATCTATTAAACTATTTTCACAAACAGCAGGTGGCCAGGATATCTTTAAATCAGAAAAGGTCTTAAAACTTGAGGACATAGGAGGGCTCCAACTATACACAATCTTAAGGGACTTCCACAATGGCAACTTACCCTCATCCTTATCTAACATTTTTATGCTCAATACACAATTGCATCCTCACAACACAAGAACAAGAGATAACCTCCATTCAACACACCACCAAACAAAAGCAGCACAACAAAAACCCTCATACAAAGCAATTCAGTTATGGAATAATACAGACACAAGCACACGCACAGACATCATAAAGCTACAGTACTTTAAGCAGAATATCAAAAAGAAGATTATAGAAACCTACTAGACTCTGGAAAACACACACCATCATGGCATGCTATTCTCATACTTGCACCCAGTCACCAGAACAAATAATAATAATAATAATAATAATATTAATAATAAGAAGAATATCTGTCATAATGGTAACTACCAAACAACTAACTCTACCATCACAGCCTAAAAAATACTTTGTCATTGATAATAAGAATATGTAATATAGAATTATTAACTTAAGCAAGATAAGCACACATCCCTCTGTCATGTCTTTCCCTGTAAAAATGTAAATTGTCATACGTCTATTAACTGTTGGACTGCTGGAAGCGGACAATAACTCCAATTGGCAATGACTCTGGATTGGCTGAGTATTCTAGAAAAATTTGACTGAAAGTTGCTTGTGGCTTAGCCACCGACAACGTTTGGTCAAATTGTTTTAGAGGTACTCAGCATACCCTGAGTTAGGCTCCATGGAAAATGTAGACTGCAGAGGCTTGGCAGCGAGACAGTTAACTATATGTATATATAGGACTATAACATGTTAACCGTATGTATTCAGTATTCTCATGTCCTATACTGTTGTTGTTATATGTTATATGTTATATGTAGGGGTCCACCGCCACATAGGCTCTGCCTTTGGTGGACTACCTGTTGTGAAACTGTAAATGTATATTCTATATCAAAATAAATAATCTTGAACTTGAACTTGAATGTTGAGTGTGAGGTGGGGGAGAGTAGGAAGAAAGACCGAGACAGAAAGGGAGAGGGGGAAAGGGGGGGGGGGAGAGAGGGTGAGAGATAGAGAGAGCGAGGAATAAGATCAAATGGAAGAATAGCAGAGGTGAGCTCTAGGTGCTGCCTTCGCCCCGACCTGTACGTGTTGGGCTGCTGTCCATTTACCCCTTAAACTATAAGTTCGCAAACAGGAAGCTACTGAAAGCGGTTGGTGTTAATTATGTATTGACATACCGTATTACAGATCAGTTTGTTCATTTCCATGTTGGTAGTGTAAGTCCCGTATAGAAGCTGGTTGACCGTAAGATTAGCAAGAGAAATATCGTTCAAGGCAAGCTGATTTTGGAAAACGACTCTTTGCTCGTTAAAAAGGGCACAATGTAAGAGGTAGTGGTTTGTAGATTCATCATTGTGCCCACAAGAACAACTGGCAGATTCCGACAGAAAGTTGTCAAATAGATGTCGGTTTAAAGAACTACAACCATTTCGGAGCCTGCATAGCATTATGTTGGCAAACCTCGGGCCTACGTAATACCACTCAGGGGGTTGTCGTATGGATGACATAGCCTTGAGTTTGCTTTTAAATTCTAGAAGAGTGACATAATATCTCACCGGCACAGGAAGCATATTCCAGGCGCGGATCGTTGCTGGGAAAAAGGATCCATAGAAGAGCTCAGTACGGCAGCGGAATGGAGTGAAGAAATTTGGATGACGGATATTGTAAGGATTTCGTACTTGGGATAGTGTGGGAAGATGGTTGACCAGAACCTCACAGGTCATCCCGTTAATAATTTTAAATAGCATAGATAATCTATGAAATTCACGTCTGATTGACAAGGTTTCGATGCCTGTTTCTAAGTACAGGTCTTCAGTGCTCGCACTACGTGTCATTCCACATACCGTTCTGAGAGCATCTTTTTGGATATCCTCTAGCCGAATTACAAGATATTGTGGAATATTATCCCACACAACATCTGCATATTCTAACGATGGTCTAATAAATGTTTTGTACATGATCTCGAGACATTTACGGTCTAGAATATATTTTAGACCTTTAAGTAAGGAGAGTTTGTGTTGGGCGTTTGCTATGAGATTACTCACATGGTTAAGCCAATTCCCTTTGTTATTAAAGGTAATGCCGAGGTGCTTATGATCAGTTGATAGTAGAATTTCAGAATCTTTGAAGTTGATTGAAAAGGATGTGGGCTCGTTGCGCAGGGAAAAAATTAGAGATGTAGTTTTCGAGGCATTAAACTCGACGAGCCACATGTTTGCCCAATGCGTCATGGTCAGTAGATCGTAATCGATCTAAATGCAGGTTTAAACCTAGTAATAGCTAAACCAGATTTAACTCCATAAGCCAGGCCTAGCTAAACCGCCTTATTGAATTCGGGCCCACTGTTCCCACTATGCGTCATTTTGCGCGTATATACGCACAAAATATGCTCCGGGATGCATAAAATGTAATCCTCCGCGTCCCAACGGACGCGCAGGGGACGCACACAAAATTCTGCCCTAAAACTGGTAATTCTAATGTGTATCGCTAGTTTCTAATATTTTAAGCAGCCGAATAGTCAAAAGAGTGCTTAAATTACATCTCGGCGTACAAATTAATTCAGAATAACATACTAATCAGCCATATCAGTTTTAACAAATGGCTATGCATACAATGTAATACACGAATGAATAGAAACCATTACTCAAACATATTAAAACAAGTAGAGAGGATCTCGCCGATCAAAGACAGTTTCTTTTAAGAATTTTAGGACTTTATAAAATTCTCCTAGTCTCATTGGCTAAGAAGATTGTTCGATCAATCAATGCATGGATCCCATTGGGCAGCTCTGCTACAATGTCATTAATGAAGAGTATGAACAGAGTTGGTGATAATACTCCGCCTTGTGGCACCCCTTGTCTCAGCAATACATTCTGTCCAGATTGTCCATCCACCAGCACCCTAGCTCTGCGATTGTGTAGGTATGACTTGGTCCATCGGAACATGTTGCCACCGATGCCTGTGCGCTAGAGCTTCACGAGGAGGCCATCCTTCCACACCTTGTCAAATGCCTTCTGCAGATCGATAAAGGCAGCTAGCATCACCTTCTTGGCTTGAAAAGTGTCCTCTATGGCCTGTACAAGATGTGTTGTTTGATCTTCTGTGCTCCTGTATCTTCTGAAGCCGGCCTGCTCTGAAACTATAATGTTCTCCGACTCCAGGTACCACTGCAACCGCTGGTTGATGATGCGCTCCATGGTCTTGCATATGCAGCTTGTAAGACTGATAGGACGGTAGCTCAGCACTTTCGTCTTGTTCTTCCCTTTTTTCAGAATAGGAGTCATTCTGGCTTCCTTCCAGCACTGAGGAGCCTCTCCATTGGTCCAACTGAGATTAAAGATGTCTAGCAACTCGCGAATAGATGCATTACCAAGGTGTTGGATCATTTCATTCGTAATGCCATCTGGCCCGGGAGATTTCTTCTTCTTCAATTGGCGGATAGCCTTCTTCAGTTCTGCTAAACCAATGTCAACTTTCATTGCATTGTGAGTGTTGGTGTCTGTTCTTTCCTTTTGCTCTTTTCTAACCTCTTTTTGACGCATTCGTGGTATAGAAATGTTGCTTTCTTTTGCATATGCCTTCGCAAAGGCATCTGCAGCCATCTTTCCTGTCAGTGTTTGTCCATCTTCTTCAAGAGTAATCTTCTCTCCCCCGACCCCCTCATCATTCAGTGCTTTAGTCAGTCTCCATAGCTTTGTGGTGTCTCTCTAAATTAAACCCTGCCGTCTTTTCCCTCCAGCTTCTTCTTTTGGCCTCCAGCTTGGTCTTGAGATACCTGGCTTTAGTTTGTTGTAGTGTGAAGTGGTTTTCATGACAGGAATTACCCTCTGCATCTTCTCTGGCCTTGTCTAGTTTATTATGTGCTGCTTGCAGTTATGTTGTCCAGTAGGGGAGGTAGTTTTTCCTGAACCATCCAGGAATCACTTCGTTGGCAGCCTTGAGGATACTTGAATTAAATTCCGTGACCACATTGTTGATATTTCTCCCTTCTACTGCTATATTTTGGGTAAGTTCATTGGAACGAATGCCGAACAGACTCCAATTTGCCTTTTTGTAGTTCCACCTTGGATGTTGAGGTGAACTTGTCGAAATACTTCCAGAAAGAGAGAGGAGGACTGGGCGGTGGTCGCCTCCTCCTAACTGCGATCCGACCATTCTACTGAGGTTTCTGTGAATGTCTTCTGTACAAAATGCCAAGTCCAGCATTGTTGTCGAGTGCCACCGGCGCGAGTAGAAGGTTGGCTGATCTGTGGGATCGTTGACAAGTAAAAGGTGCTTTTCATCTTGCCATGCTTCAATGTCTTCACCTCGTCTATCAAGTGTTCTGTATCCCCAGCTCTGGGACTGGCTATTAAAGTCTCCCGCAATGAGGAAGTGGCAGTCCGGGACCTGGATTGTGTCAAGTGAGAGATTCTTGTCATTAGGGCAGTAATAATTGACAATGTCAATCACAGAGTTGCTGGTTGTTACCTTGATCTTGATATATTCTGCCTCTTCCATCAAGGTTTTGATCTGGCTGGCGTTCACGCTGTTTAGGACCAAGGTGATCACCCCGCCTTTCTTTCTTCCTCTTCGATCACACCGGAAAATCTGGTAACCTCTGATCTTAAATGGTTTTCCTTCTTGCAGGTGTGTCTCTTGGATGCACCAGATATCAATGTTGTTTTCGTACATGAACTGTTCGAGCTCTGATTTCTTGTTGGTAACCCCTTCTGCGTTCCAGTGCATGATGTTGATACTGGGGTTCTCTTTGGGTTGGCCAGTAGCTCTCCATCCTCGTCCCCTGGCTCCACAAGACGAGTTGATGGGACCTCCAGTAGCTGAGGGTGGGCTCCTTCGAGGCGTGGAGCCCGGCGCTGCACCTGCCTGGCGGATCCTCACAGGGTGAGCACCTTTTCGGTTGATTCGATCTCGAAATGTCATTTCATTAGCGTTGTGCATAATGCTCTGGTTAGCCCCTCCAAATGTCTGGATTGACACCCAGTGGGTTACACCGCTGCGCCACGTTGAGGCCGAGCATATAGTCTTAAACAGGGGAGAGCTGGCTCCCATATGAATGGTTTGACACACATGAGACGCTCAACTATCCAGGGCTTCCTGACTTCTCAGCATGGACATCTAAGCTCAAGGGTGGCTAGCTCTTGATGCGAACAGAGTTGGAACAGTGTAACAAGCCATTCAGCGAGCATGAAATGCGGACATTCGCCGCCTGGCTGCGATACTACAACAACATGGACGTCTGTCCATTCATCGAAGCACTAGAGCGGATGCGGGAGTTCTACACAGAACGAGAAATATACATCCTCAAAGACGCGGTGTCTCTCCCAGGTGTGTCACTGCAGTACCTCCTATGCGGAACCACTCAGCACATGCCGGATGTTAGCCTCTATTCACCAGACAAGGAAGCCTACGAGATGCTGAAAGGTGCTGTTGTTGGTGGTCCCAGAATCATGTTCATCAGATACCACGAGGCCAGTGTGACTCGAATCCGCCAGAGTGAGCATGTCTGCCAACGTCTACTTGGCTACGACGCAAATGCTCTGTACCTGTCAACGATGGCCAAAGAGATGCCATGTGGTAAAGAGAAAGTGCGCCATTGGTCCGGGGCCAGTGTGGTAGCTAGCTTTAAGGAGGCTCTCCTAGCAGACAGCTGGTTTGGGTTTGCTGAGGTGGATATAGAGGTTCCCAAGGCTATGTAGGCAAAGTTCGAGGAAATGCCTCCACTATTCTATAACCGTGAGATCTCGGTAGAGGAAATCTCGTCTGAGATGCTGGCCTATCTAGGGCGAACAGGGAGGAAGCGGCCCATGACCCAGAAGCTGGTCAGTGCCCTCTCTGGCAAGAAGCGGCTGCTGTATGCCCTGACCCTCAAGTGGTATATAAACCATGGCCTGGAGATCACTGCTGTATAGCGCACCATAGACTATGAGGCCAAGCGCCCATTCGAGTGATTCGTGGAGAATGTTACGGAGGCCCGACGCTCGGGAGATGTAGATAAGAGCAAAGCGCACTTGGCAGATCTCTTCAAACTCCTTGGCAACAGTGACTACGGGAAGCTCATCGAGGCCCTAGAATGTCATAGCAACACCAGCTTCACGAAGGATGAATGTGTGGTAGACAAGGCCCTGCGTAGTGCATGGTTCGAAGTTCTCGAGGAGATTGGCGAGTCATATGAGCTCCAGAGTCGCAAGCTGAGAATCACAATTCGAAGGCCCTTCCAGGTGGAGATAGCCATTTATGAGCTCGCGAAGCTGCGATTGCTGGAGTTCTACTATGACTTCCTCGATCGCTACGTAGCTCATGACAGCTTTGAGTACCTGCAGATGGAGACTGACTCTGCATATATCGCTATAGCAGGCTCCAACCTCGACGACGTCATTCGCCCTGAGATGCGGGCAGGGTACCAGAACCATAAGCGTGACTGGCTAGCTTGGGACAAATGGTCTGGATGGACTCTGGGACTGTTCAAGCTTGAGTTCGAAGGCTCTCATGGCATCGCTCTCTGCTCCAAATGCTACCACATGAAGAGCGCAGCTGCAAATAAGTCCTTGGATAAGTAAATGTCAAAGCGGCAGAATGAGGTCTCTTGACAGAGGTTCTACAGTGCCCTATATGGCAGGGTGGACAGAGCTAAAAACCAAGGCCTACGCATGCGCAACCATGGTATGGTGACGTATGCGCAGGAAAACTCGGACTCTCCGCTTACTATGATAAGCGCCATGTGCTGCCAGATGGGGTCCATACCGAGCCCATCGAGTATCATGTTAGCACCCTAGGGGTGGTAGCTGTGTGTCTTCAGGGACTAACTGAAGCTCTTCTATGACAAATGGTCGCCTAGGCACTCCATGCTGGCATGCCAGGTAGTACAGTATAGACCACCGCTCCGCCTTCACATACCTGTCAAGCCTGTGAACATCTATCGACCAGTTAGGATCTGTTGCACGCCATCGACCACCTTCCTGCTCACCAGGCCCATACAGGTACCGAACCAGAGCATCAGGTGGTAGGCACTCCTCTCCCTTATTCTCTCCTCTAAAGCTGTGACCAGCAGCGTATCTGATAGCCTCTAGCGGCTTCTTCCTGATTAGCCTAGTAACCTCGGCATTGGATCTCTCCACCGCAGCAGGTAGCCCTCTCACCCATACTCTGGAACGTTCACTCGGCACGGCCATTTCCTGGACATATTGGTGTGGGAACAGTTTCTCTGCCAGTGTCCATTTCCACAGCTCAACGATAGCCTGGGAACGGTGATGCCCTACCTCGCCTCGACTAACTGCCACACCATGTTTCCGCATGATGGCTACAGTCTCCCCCTCTGATCTCCTTACCCTCATCCACCTGCAACAATTCCGGCCCCTGGAGAGGATTTTCCGAAGCATCGTAGACACCCTGGAATGCCTGGGCCACCTGGCCTGCTGAGTTGTCTGTGAGCGGTGCTGCCGCCTTGTACCTGCTGGCGACATTGACGATGGTGAGGGCATACTTGTAGGTCTTATAACCAACCGAGTCGTGTGGAAGGAATAGAACATCTGCCTGGTGAACTCTGTTCGGGACAGTTTCCTCGAAATGGGATGCCTGATGTGCGGTAGATGAGGTCTGTATATCTGCCACATCGCCTGGTGGCTGAGCCACTGGCTAACTGTCTCCAATGTGAAGGTGTGGCCCTTGTGATGTGCAGCCTCGAGTAGTTGAGGAGGCTCACGGTAATATCCACTAGGCTGACAGTAGAGTTCCTCAAGAAAGATGGTTGATAAACTCCCGGATTTCATCACTGACATCCACTCCCGTCCTGTCACGCCTGGGTGAACTCTAAACAGATGAACAAATGGCCGTCATTCATTCGACCATCATTGAAGATCTCCTCAAACACCTCCATACACTGGTGTCTAATCTCTGCTGGATCCTCACTGAACAGTAGTTTATCGACCAACCCTCGGAAGTTAAGGGACTTGACCAGGTCGTACAGAGATGCCATCCTTATATAGTACGGCTTAAATGTTCGGTGGCCCAGATGGCTGCGAGCGCTATGGCAATGTATGGTAGCCAAGGGCCTGTGACTCCGAAGAACGTACCTAGTCCTGAGGCGATGGCTGGTATGGCTTCAGAAATCTTCTCCACCCCATGGAGAGCATTGTTGGCGATCTTGCGGACCATCTCACCAGCCTTTGTTGGGAACAAAGCGATCAGAGCCCCAAATGCTGCCAGCAGACCGATAGAACCTTTTACGTAAGTGCGATAGATTCCTTTCACTCTGTGTACGAGCTTGCAGGATTCAGGCTCTACATCATCATACTCAACTGCGGTCCCCGCTACATCGTAGTCGTCTGCATCATCATCCTCATCTTTCAACTTGGTTAGGCGATCTCATCTTTAATTAACTAACAGCATTTACGATTCTGAAATAAATTAAATCATCTGTGATATTCTTTGAGGATTGATATAAGTGACATCAGATCAAAGAATTGCCTTGATGTGATTAATACCAAAACTCAAAGAATGAACAGTGATTGGATCAGCCATGATCAGTCGGCTACTGATAATGGTTGTTTCAATCTAGATATAACTTCCTCAGCAAAGGGTTCTTGTTTCTTTCAAATTAGTTTTACTGATATTCAACAGACGTACCTTCATTAGATGGATTCAGCGGTTATTTCAGATCACAAATTCTGAAACCCTGGCTCAATAGAACCATATACCTTCATACAATACATCATTTATAAGAATTATTTCATGTATGTACTGCAGATTTAAATTAAATTCACGACAGAAAGAAAGCAAAAATGAATGAATATTAATTTATCAAATCTGTCTTTGTTTACTTTTCTCTTTATTATATCCATCTTTTGATCAAGTTCAAATACTAATGCAGATCACATTTCCATACATTGAACCAAGATAAGGAAGTGTTGGAATTTGTATCAAATCGGTCCTATACGCTTTCCTTTCAGTAAAAGGGCTAACCATTCATAATGGAAATCATATAGCCTACCCCATGACATCTGTTTTATCGTTTCCATTTTGGGCTAAGCGTTTTGGCAATAAAATATTGGTCATAATTTGATTAATGACGTCATAATCATTACTAAAGTTTTGTCTTTTGATAAAACATATCGGCATGGGTCAGATTAGACAATCCAGATGGTGGAATCCATGATGTCGTAAGAATTGAGGGATATGTTGTTAAGCATGTGACAAATGCCTAATGAATGCCCACAAGATAGACATATTCTCTAACTCACCAGCATCAGGAAATAGACTGTACCTTAGGTTAATGTTGGCTGGTGACATTTGGAGTGAAATAGCTACAATGCCAACAAAACGAAGAGAACAATGCAGAAAGTTCATCTCTGATGGTGTGTAGATTACCCTTAGCAGCGAAGAACTAAAGATATTCATTGAGTATCATATTAGTGGATGAGGACGTTTGAGAAAGAGAAAACAGTACCTGTTTTGTGGAATCACTATGGACGGACAGAACTAAAAAAGTCTAACCTATAGACTTAGACGAGCTCCTCCCTCAATTTTTCGATAACATATTGCCAGAAGATGTGGAGGACTTAGATCTAGCCTCCCAGATCTTGACCTAATTCGTATTACCAAACGAAGAAGAAGAATAAGCAACAGAAGATGCCCGTGCAGTAGCAGCACTAGAGAATCTATCAGTGGAGCCATCTGAGTCTGTAAACGAAACTGACAATTATGAGAACAATGAGTGCTGCCCTGAGACCCCTGGGTTTACCACATTACTTCGGAGAATGACTACATAGAGTGTTTAAATGATAATGATGTGACAGTTCAGACTAGCTGTAAAGACATTTGCTACATTATTTAACAATGCTAAGGGTTATCTAGTGAAAATGATTGTTATGGGTGTCAACACACTCGGGCATCTCAGAAAGAACATTCGTGCATTGGTATAGACTATTTTTCAGACCCATTGATAATGTCCTATTATGCCACGAGTTGGGATTAAACTACGTCTATAAATCAGACTTTACCAAAGTTCTATATAATAATGAATACATGTATCTAAATGTTAACCATGTGTGCGATAAATGTAAAAAGCCCAAGGCTCGAGACAGTCATGAACAAAGTTTTTAAAATGCATGCTTAATTAATTAAATATTTTAGCTTAATCGTTAGTTTTACTGTCATTAAATCTTTTTTTAAATAAAAGCAGGAGTCTGAGTATCTTATGAATCAATATTGTACTAGCTGTCATTATCAATGTTTCCCAAGCTAGGGTGCTGGTGCTACACAGTATGGTCTCACCCCAGGCATTCGCAACAGCCAGCAACAACAATCAGAAACACTTAGTGGCAACAGTGCCAATCTGTATCATAGTGCATTATAAATGACCTATGCTCTTGGAACAGAGCAGATCCCTCGGTAGGTTCTGATTACTTTGAACCCTATGCTGGAATGGACTTTATATGTTTGAATCCTTGAATTATTGTAACGCCATTTTCAAAGAAACTATGTCTGAAAAGTTGACGAATATTTTGAAACTAATGTGTCGTTGAGACATGCGGCCTTAAACAATGTTCATTCGAATTATTTTCAAAATATTCACCAGAATGGGTACGAAAGAGTAAAGTAGTCCAATTCTTACAAGCGAGGGAACTATTCAGAGCGCTTGCAGTCTTAGCTCATAAATCATTATTAATCGCATGGTGAGTAGTTCACAGGGCTCTGTGATTGTAATAACGACGATTGAGGCAAACTAGTTTCAAAATATTTGCCAGAATGGTTATTATTATTAATAGTGGGAAACATCCAATTCTTATCAACAGTGTGATCTATTGAGCGTTCATACTGCTTTGTGCTCGGGTGTATAATTTCAGTATTCTCAGCTATCCTCTGCAACAGGATATGAATTAGCTGGAGCTATTAGTAATGGTTTCTGAGCAAGAGGCCAGTAAATCTATATACTTGACTTTTTTTAATGTGCACTGTTAATGCATGTTCGACCTCTGCAAGAGTCTTGAGAAATATACATTCGCAAGAAGCGAGTTATTTTGGAAAAATTACAAACGAAATGGCTCACTAGATAACCTGAAAAACTGTTCTGCTTGCAATTTTTGTCCAAAGAAACGTACAGATATATATCAATGGGGAGTGTCCAAGAAAGAGAGACAGAATAAAGATTCACTTAGCAAGGGAACCGCTATATTTCGCTAATAAGTGCTGAAATCATTATTAATCGATTTATGGATGAGGTTTCCACCAACAACAGTTCATTAGGCAACAACAGGCAATGCATACACCCCTAGCAGCGCCTTACTTTTTTTATTATCTCAGTTTTACCTTTATTTCGCAACCCCTTGGGGAAGCACCTCAAGATAGAGTTATGGCTCGAATACATATAGGTGTAAGCAGCCAATAAAAACAAACCAACAACACCAACAACAACAATAAACCTGGGTCGGAGGAGAAAAAGGAAATAAGTAAGGAACCTGTTTTAGCAGACATAATAATAACACCTACTGCTGTAGAAAAGAACCTCAGGAACTTAAACTCTAATAAGAGGCAAGGCCCCGATCAAATACCAGCAAGTTTACTTAAGGAGGTAGCTAAGGAAATCAGTGTACCTCTCTGCATAAGTTTTAATAAATCTTTAGAGGAGGGCATGTTACCCACCATTTGGATGATTTGGAAGACTGCTGATGTCTTCCCTATTTACAAAACGGGATGTAAAAGCGACCCTAGCAACTATAGACCAATCAGCCTTACATGTATCCTGTGTAAGGTTTTAGAGTCTTTAATACGAGACGAAATCATCAATTTTATGGAAACAAATTACCGATTTTCCGAATGTCATCACGGGTTTAGAAATAATAGATCATGTAAAACTCAACTCATGGAATACATCGACTACCTTACTTCTAAATTAGACACAGGTGAATCAGCAGATGCAATATATTTAGATTTCTCGAGGGCTTTTGACAGCGTCCCACATACCAGGTTACTTATGAAATTAAAAAGTTATGGCATTGGGAATAAAATAGTTCAGTGGATCAAAAACTGCCTAACTAGCAGGAGGCAGAGGGTAAAAATCAATGACACAGTCTTAGAGTGGGCAGATATCACTAGTGGCATCCACAGGGGAGTGTTATTGGACCTACCCTGTTCCTAATATACATAAATGATTTGCCTGATTTAGTCACATGCTATTGCAAAATCTTTGCAAACGAAAATATATGGTAATCCACTAACCCATCATATACAAGATGACATTAACAAAGTATGTAACTGGGCACACACATGGCAGTTAACCTTCAACACAGCTAAATCCCACGTTTTACATGTTGGCAGAAACAACCCCATCACTAAGTACTATATGACAGATTCCACCGAAACACAAACAATCACAATGTCGGGAAGCGAAAAGAACCTCGGAGGGTATATCGACGAAAGTTTAACATTTGACATACACATCAATACTATGGTGTCCAAGGCCAACCAAATACCAGGAATCATAAAGAGAACATTTCGCCACATATATTCTAGCATCTTCATTTTACTTTATAAATCCTTGGTGAGACCAATACTAGAATATTATAATTGCATATGGTCGGCCAAGTTCAAAAGACAATCCCAACTAATAGAACGGGTCCAGCATAGAGCTACAAAGATTATACCAGAAATGAGAAATTTCAGCTATCCAGAAAGTCTTACCATGCTAAACTTAATGTCATTAGAATACAGCTGCATCCATGGGGACCTAATCGAAACATATAAAATCATACACACCCAATACACCATTGACAAAAATACCTTCTTCACACCCTCCATCAATACTCAGACTAGGGAACACAAGCTTTAGTTATACACACAGCGTAGCATTAAGGATATTCGTAAATGTTCCTTTTCCAACCGAGTAGTACCATATTGGAACTCATTAACAGCTGAGGCTGCAGGGGCACGTACTCTTGAAGTATTTAAAATAAAAGTAGACAATCACTATAGGGAAATAATCCATAACTATGACTAGAATCTACATAAATTCAGAACAATAACAATCCATGGGCTTATGTTTTGTGGATATGATGATGATGATGATGATGATGATAGTGCATTGTAAAAAGTGTACAGAACAACGAACTTGCTGTCTCTGCACTACCAAAGGTAATCCCATTCCACCAACCACTAAATCAGCACCCTTCACATCTACACACCTGACCACACCGCCATCTGGATTGCTACCCCAAACCTCGTCGGTGTAGATGCAAAACCAGCAGCAGCACCGATAAGTTGGTCCATTCACCACTAAGCCACCAATCTCATTAACAGAGGCCATTGCCAAACAAGCATTTTATATACAAGACCTGGACGCCGAAGAGGCACGGCCTCAGAACATCACATTGGAGACTCTTCCTTGGGCGCCCCGCAAAACCATTTATACATGTGCCTGTCTTCTTGGTGGAATATCTACCAGTGCTGCAGTACACACTGGTGCCTCTATTACAGTACTAAACCAATGGCTGTATGAGAACATCACACCTCATAGGCGTCCCTCACTTAGGCCTTCGTCCATATTTCTACAAACAGCTACTGGCGCCAATGTTCCAGTGGCTGGTATAGTTAACATCGTCATACAGATCGAGGAGATGCAATTCATACAACGACTTGTGGTCGCCTCTATCCAAAATGATGCCCTCCTTCGCACTGATTTCCTTAGCACTAGTGAAGCCATAATATACTGCAGACAACAGGAACTTCAAATACATGGCCGTCACATACCCGTAGGATCGGAATCATAAATGTATGACACTTGTGCATTGATATTGGCCTCTACAGCCACAGTTGAACCGGGCCAAGAGGAGCTTCTTTGGGCCACTGCACCACACTTACACAGCAAAACACACATGGCCATGCTACAGCCAGACCCAGAATACATGATAGCATCATAGTTCGTTAGCCCACGCATATTAGTTTCAACCACCAATAAAGATCAAACACCGTTCCGGGTATTCAATGGCACAGTTCACGCCATTACCCTCACCCCAGGTGTCCGCTGTGATCACTTGGTGGAAGTAATTTCGGTGGAAACCAAGCACACAAACACCATACCCACGGCGCTAACTCATGACAACCTACCAGAACACCTGCATGATCTTTACTTATGCGCCACACTGGACCTAAGCAAGGAACACAAAACAGATGTACAAAGATTTCTGTACAAATACCGGGACAGTTTCTCATCAGATGACTTAGACCTGGGAGAAACTCACCTAGTATGCCACTCCATCGACACCAGATATAATCGGCCTGTCAGTCAACCCGTCCGTCGTCTTCCCTTACACAAAGAAGCAGAAGTACACCAATAGGTTAATGACATGTTAAGAACAGACGTTATAGAACCCTCTGCATCCCCCCCCCCCCCCCCCCCTGGGCCAGTCCCATACCCCGCGCCAGCAAAAATGATGGGTCATTGCGATTTTTCATTGACTACAGCAATCTAAACGATTTAAGTACCAAGGACGTGTATCCATTGCCTAGAATTGATCAAGCTTTGATTCTTTGGCCGGAGCCCGATGGTTCTGCACCTTGGACTTTGAGTGGTTATTGGCAGGTAGCCATGGAGGGCGCCGACCATGAAAAAACCTGCGCTTACATGTAGAGATGGCCTGTTCCAATTCCGTAAAATGCTCTATGGCCTGTGCAAGTTTCAACCAAGTGTCTGATAGAGCAGGTGCTGGCCAAAATCCAGTGGCCACTCTGTTTGTGTTATCTTGACGACATTATTGTATTTGGCCCCATGTTTGAGCAGAACTTAGCTAACCTAGCTGAGGTATTAGAGTGCTTCAAACCCTCCAATCTAAAGCTCAAACAAAAAAAATGCCATTTCTTTCAACAACAGGTTGAATTCCTAGGCCACGTCATATTCGCCGACAGCGTGGCACACCAACCCGAGAAGAAAACCCTGACTACAGTCATTGATACTTGCAGCTTTCTCGGTCTCTGTCAGTATTATCGCAGATACATCCATTATTTTAGCGAGATCGCGGCACATTTATTCCAAATCACTGAATGGACAAGTGAATGTGAGGTAGCTTTCAAGACACTGAAAACACAATGGCCTGATTCAGTGTTCTCACTGGCATCTGGATTTTGGGGTCACAGGGCCCCCCTAGATTGAAATTTGGAGGTCCCAAGCTGTGATCTAAGAGTCCCACATTAAAATTTGGTGGTCCCATCGTGTGGCTCTAGATAAACATAACAAGCTTTCATGGTGAAATGGTTAAGCGTTCGCCTGTATTATTTCAGTGATCAACAGAAAAACTTATTTTATTTGGCCTCATAAGACAAGGATTTAATAAAAATGTAGTAGTAGTGTAGGGGTCAAAATGATAGCACCGCCCTCAACTGGATTTCCATTTAGACAAATGAGCCCCACCGCCCTCTCAATCCCTGGGGCCATCACAGATTGCTGAACGGCTGCTAGGGAGGTAGGATCATCCCGACACTAGTACTACACAGAATAGAGAGAGGCCGGCCTTGTCGTTGATGGCAATCAGTGGTGTATATCACTGTGGAGGCTTGCCTCTAAATGGGCGTTCAGCCCCTGGTAGTAGTAGTGTCGGGATGATCCTACCTCCCTAGCAGCCGTTCACCATTGTGTTTTCAGTGTCTTGAAAGCTACCTCACATTCACTTGTCCATTCGAATGGTCGATCTTTTTCAGTGATTTGGAATAAATGTGCCGCGATCTCGCTAAAATAATGGATGTATCTGCGATAATACTGACAGAGACCGAGAAAGCTGCAGGTATTAATGTCTGTAGTCAGGGTTTTCTTCTCGGGTTGGTGTGCCACGCTGTCGGCGAATATGATGTGGCCTAGGAATTCAACCTGTTGTTGAAAGAAATGACATTTTTTTTGTTTGAGCTTTAGATTGGAGGGTTTGAAGCACTCTAATACCTCAGCTAGGTTAGCTAAGTTCTGCTCAAACATGGGGCCAAATACAATAACGTCGTCAAGATAACACAAACAGAGTGGCCACTGGATTTTGGTCAGCACCTGCTCTATCAGACACTTGGTTGAAACTTGCACAGGCCATAGAGCATTTTACGGAATTGGAACAGGCCATCTCTACATGTAAGCGCGGGTTTTTTCATGGTCGGCGCCCTCCATGGCTACCTGCCAATAACCACTCAAAGTCCAAGGTGCAGAACTATCGGCCTCCGGCCAAAGAATCCAAAGCTTGATCAATTCTAGGTAATGGATACACGTCCTTGGTACTTAAATCGTTTAGATTGCTGTAGTCAATGAAAAATCGCAATGACCCATCATTTTTGCTGGCGAGGGGTATGGGACTGGCCCAGGGGGAGGGGGGGGGGATGCAGAGGGTTCGATAACGTCTGTTCTTAACATGTCATTAACCTATTGGTGTACTTCTGCTTCTTTGTGTATGGGAAGACGACGGACGGGTTGACAGACTGGCCGATTATATCTGGTGTCGATGGAGTGGCATACTAGGTGAGTTTCTCCCAGGTCTAAGTCATCTGATGAGAAACTGTCCCGGTATTTGTACAGAAATCTTTGTACATCTGTTTTGTGTTCCTTGCTTAGGTCCAGTGTGGCGCATAAGTAAAGATCATGCAGGTGTTCTGATAGGTTGTCATGAGTTAGCGCGTGGGTATGTGTTTGTGTGCTTGGTTTCCACCGAAATTACTTCCACCAAGTGGCCACAGCGGACACCTGGGGTGAGGGTAATGGCGTGAACTGTGCCATTGAATACCCTGAAAGGTGTTTGATCTTTATTGGTGGTTGAAACTAATATGCGTGGGCTAACGAACTATGATGCTATCGTGTATTCTGGGTCTGGCTGTAGCATGGCCATGTGTGTTTTGCTGTGTAAGCGTGGTGCAGTGGCCCAAAGAAGCTCCTCTTGGCCCGGTTCAACTGTGGCTGTAGAGGCCAATATCAATGCACAAGTGTCATACATTTATGATTCCGATCCTACGGGTATGTGACGGCCATGTATTTGAAGTTCCTGTTGTCTGCAGTATATTATGGCTTCACTAGTGCTAAGGAAATCAGTGCGAAGGAGGGCATCATTTTGGATAGAGGCGACCACAAGTCGTTGTATGAATTGCATCTCCTCGATCTGTATGACGATGTTAACTATACCAGCCACTGGAACATTGGCGCCAGTAGCTGTTTGTAGAAATATGGACGAAGGCCTAAGTGAGGGACGCCTATGAGGTGTGATGTTCTCATACAGCCATTGGTTTAGTACTGTAATAGAGGCACCAGTGTGTACTGCAGCACTGGTAGATATTCCACCAAGAAGACAGGCACATGTATAAATGGTTTTGCGGGGCGCCAAAGGAAGAGTCTCCAATGTGATGTTCTGAGGCCGTGCCTCTTCGGCGTCCAGGTCTTGTATATAAAATGCTTGTTTGGCAATGGCCTCTGTTAATGAGATTGGTGGCTTAGTGGTGAATGGACCAACTTATCGGTGCTGCTGCTGGTTTTGCATCTACACCGACGAGGTTTGGGGTAGCAATCCAGATGGCGGTGTGGTCAGGTGTGTAGATGTGAAGGGTGCTGATTTAGTGGTTGGTGGAATGGGATTACCTTTGGTAGTGCAGAGACAGCAAGTTCGTTGTTCTGTACACTTTTTACAATGCACTATCATCATCATCATCATCATCATCATATCCACAAAACATAAGCCCATGGATTGTTATTGTTCTGAATTTATGTAGATTCTAGTCATAGTTATGGATTATTTCCCAATAGTGATTGTCTACTTTTATTTTAAATACTTCAAGAGTACGTGCCCCTGCAGCCTCAGCTGTTAATGAGTTCCAATATGGTACTACTCGGTTGGAAAAGGAACATTTACGAATATCCTTAATGCTACGCTGTGTGTATAACTAAGGTTTGTGGTCCCTAGTCTGAGTATTGATGGAGGGTGTGAAGAAGGTATTTTTGTCAATGGTGTATTGGGTGTGTATGATTTTTTATGTTTCGATTATGTCCCCATGGATGCAGCTGTATTCTAATGACATTAAGTTTAACATGGTAAGTCTTTCTGGATAGCTGAAATTTTTCATTTCTGGTATAATCTTTGTAGCTCTATGCTGGACCCGTTCTATTAGTTGGGATTGTCTTTTGAACCTGGCCGACCATATGCAATTATAATATTCTAGTATTGGTCTCACCAAGGATTTATAAAGTAAAATGAAGATGCTAGAATATATGTGGCGAAATGTTCTCTTTATGATTCCTGGTATTTGGTTGGCCTTGGACACCATAGTATTGATGTGTATGTCAAATGTTAAACTTTCGTCGATATACACTCCCAGGTCCTTTTCGCTTCCCGACATTGTGATTGTTTGTGTTTCGGTGGAATCTGTCATATAGTACTTAGTGATGGGGTTGTTTCTGCCAACATGTAAAACGTGGGCTTTAGCTGTGTTGAAGGTTAACTGCCATGTGTGCGCCCAGTTACATACTTTGTTAATGTCATCTTGTATATGATGGGTTAGTGGATTACCATATATTTTCGTATCATCTGCAAAGATTTTGCAATAGCATGTGACTAAATCAGGCAAATAATTTATGTATATTAGGAACAGGGTAGGTCCAATAACACTCCCCTGTGGATGCCACTAGTGATATCTGCCCACTCTAAGACTGTGTCATTGATTTTTACCCTCTGCCTCCTGCTAGTTAGGCAGTTTTTGATCCACTGAACTATTTTATTCCCAATGCCATAACTTTTTAATTTCATAAGTAACCTGGTATGTGGGACGCTGTCAAAAGCCCTCGAGAAATCTAAATATATTGCATCTGCTGATTCACCTGTGTCTAATTTAGAAGTAAGGTAGTCGATGTATTCCATGAGTTGAGTTTTACATGATCTATTATTTCTAAACCCGTGATGACATTCGGAAAATCGGTAATTTGTTTCCATAAAATTGATGATTTCGTCTCGTATTAAAGACTCTAAAACCTTACACAGGATACATCTAAGGCTGATTGGTCTATAATTGCTAGGGTCGCTTTTACATCCCTTTTTGTAAATAGGGAAGACATCAGCAGTCTTCCAAATCTTCCAAATGGTGGGTAACATGCCCTCCTCTAAAGATTTATTAAAACTTATGCAGAGAGGTACACTGATTTCCTTAGCTACCTCCTTAAGTAAACTTGCTGGTATTTGATCGGGGCCTTGCCTCTTATTAGAGTTTAAGTTCCTGAGGTTCTTTTCTACAGCAGTAGGTGTTATTATTATGTCTGCTAAAACAGGTTCCTTACTTGCGAGGGACACAATTGGAACAGAGTCTAAGCTTTCGGTCGTAAATACATTGGCAAAGAAGTTATTTAGAATATCAGATTTATCTTTGTCACTTGTGGATAATGAACCAATCATTGGGTCTTTCAAACTGGTTATTGATTCCCTACATGTAGTTTTACTTTTGACATAATTCCAAAATGATTTGGGATTAGTTTTACATTCTGAAGCCACTCTCTGTTCAGAAGACAGCTTTGCTACTCTGATACTTTATTTCGTGCAGTTTGGTAAAGAGCATAATCACTTGGTGCCTTCGTTTTCTTGTATTTTTTATATGTTCTATTTTTATTTATGAGCGATTGAGATGCACTGTGATTAAGCCACACAGATTTGTTCCTACCGCGTTTATTATATATTGGAATATATTGTTTTTTAAAGCTACTTAGACTTTCATGTAGCTCGTTTTGTGCCTCTTAGAGTCACAGAAGAAACAGTGGCATATCCACTGATTACCGCGATGCTTATGTTTAGTATGTTTGGTAACCCATTTTGGCTGATGATCGAAATCATCAGACGTGCTGCTGTCGCCACTGGTGGATGTGGTGGGTGATGGTGGTGGATTGTTGGAAATTACAGACCAATAGGATTGGCTGAGGATTCAACACCATATTGGCTGGTTGCCGTAGCTCCAGCGCCACAATGCCCCCATAATTCCTCCTCGGAATCCGGCCAATGCACAAGGCATTTGCCAGCCTGATGATCCTGGTTAGCTAGCCTCGGGGATGGAGAGAGGGGCATGCATGCCACGGGCGACCACAAAGACCGACCTATAGAGTCAGTGGAATGACATCATTCCAGTGAGGCCAGATGACCATTGCTGCCTACAGCGAACACCTCTATATCATCCCGACTGTTGCTGTAGCCGGTATGATGCTGCATAGTTTAGTTACATATTTGATTTGAGATAAGTCACGGCGAGTCAAAGGCTGGCTTTTAGCTGAAATCATACTACAGATCTAATAATGCGTAATCATTAACTGTGTAATAGAAGTAAGTGACATATTGGTCTGACTGTGTTTTGTATCTGGCCAAAGATACCTATCCTATCCTTATACAATAGGTACCCCTGCAAAGGAGGAACCCTACACGGCTAATTAATTTAATATAAACTAATGCCTCATGCAGGCCAATAAATTGGTTTTGCGAGAGGAAAGTGCCTCGCGCGGGCTTCCGTCATAGGAAAATTCCATTAAGTCGAAGTTGAGGAGGGAGTGCCGCCGAAGCCATATTTCCCATTTAGACCAATACAAAAGTATGTTATATTATCCTAGTGTTATTATAGTTTAAGGGACGCATGCTGGGTTACGTGGTGCTGGAGCTCCGGTTTCAACAGAATCCGGCACCATCGTCTCTTATGCTAGTTGCTGAATTAGTCGATGCTGTGTTATGTTGGCGGTCCTTCTTGAGGACCTAAGCCAACCATTAGGTTTTAGGTCCAGACATATAGGGAGTTATGCTTCAAATGGCTAATTGCCTACTTAACTTTAGCAACAGGTTGTCTTCCTGGCAGATGAGCCCGGTCAGCCATCTCGGCATGTACCCATTGGGCTACTCCCTCAGGCCATCTGCACATACATATTGCCAGTCGACGGGCCCAGGAAGCTGATAAGCGACTCCCAAATTCATGTGCCAGCACACCCACATATAACAAGACACCGACAGGATAATACACAAAAGCATTTAGACAGCAGCGTATCTAGTTACGGTGAAGGCTGAAGAAGTGGGTAGCAGACTGTGGTGTCCTTCCAAGAAGGCGTGGAGATCTGATAGACATCACCCAGTCACCATGGCATTAGTCTGCAAAGTGCGTTTTCAGCTGACGCCAAGCGTGATGAGAGCAAACCATATGAGGCTCACTCCCTGGAGCTAATGTTTGACTGCATTTATGCTTATGTAAATGCCCTGAGGTCCACTGCTAGGACGTACCTATTATAATTAATGCTTGAGCAGTGAATCCTATTTATGGCTGAAAAACTAGCTAATGGTACTGGTGAGGGTACAAGAGAAAGGCATGAAGCATCGCCATTTTGATTCTCACCGACAGGAAATCTCTGCGATTCCCAGGATTGGCGCTAACCAAACAGGCGGAGGGGACTACCAGACAATTAGTGGGCCAGGAGGCCAGAGAGTCGTAGAAGAGGTGGCCATAAGTTGGCGGCCAATTATGTAAATCTGGCATGCTTATGTAACGTAGTAGCACCGCCGGGAAAGAGGCGTTACAATAAAACAGCACCCCCTTCATGTGAACAGTCATCCCTAACTACTCTATCCTAACAAAATATCTGAGCTTAATACTAGTTAGGATTAGTCGCCATATCTCGAGCCGTATTGGCAAGAGAGACGACTTTAGTGAGAATGTGTTGCCATATTTTAGAGAGTTTAAGTGTATGTATTAATGAAGCTATTTAGTATAAGTTTAGCGTCTGCACATTTTAGCAAATATATAACTTATTAACTAAATCCAAAAAGTAATACAATGGAAAATATACAAGAATATAAAGACTAAAACGGCGCTCACTGTATTCACACGTTAATGCAATGTAATAAGGTCAAGCTGACCTACGGCGCTACATAAAATAAAATAACTATACTACACTAAAAATAAGCATCTACTAATCATCAGCGCAATGCCCGTTCTTACAACACGAAAGTACAGTACTCGCCTGTTAGTCATCAGGCGCACATTGGAATCACTTGGCGAAGTGGTAGTTGGCGCCTGTTAGTTATCAGCGCACATTGACATCTGTTGGCAAAATTTACAACTGTAGCCGTAATAATAAGCACATGTTGGCGTCTGTTGGTGAGGTTGCCAATAATAGGGATGTATTCGGTGTTATTGGCGCTTCATAGTCATTGGCACTATAACATAATATAACTGTTCAATTTACGGCTAGGTAGTGGCCAAAACTTGGTACTGAGATAAATTGCCTCCATTGATGGAGACGCTTGTGATAGTTTTACGGCACAAGACGATCCATGCTGCTTAGCTCATTAACAACATGGAGGGCAATGTTCCCAAGCAGTGACGAAAGGCTAAAACATATTGCACTAGACAGTGCTACATTTGGTCTTCACTAGTAGGCGTGGTACGGCAGGTTTGGAAAGACATTAGACAGGCCAATCATTTTACATAATGACATTGGCCGAAATGGTTCTCAATAGTTGGTAGTTGGGCAACCTTGCTTTTAGAATTTAGTTTATTATCCCCTGGACACAGGGCTGCCAAAATTGAGTACTCACTTGGCGAGTCGCCAGAGTATGTCGCAAGGACTGAACTGATTGCATTGGTGTAGATTGCCGATACAAATAGCTCTATGCAGTGGACACATAGAATGACTACCCACTCCAACCAATACCCATCCGCCTGAAGAATATGGCTGGAGCGAGTACTTTTATAGGTTATGACGTCCAATCAGAATCCGACGTCGTAGAGCTCATCCAATCATTGCGCACTTCATAGGGAGGTTGCATCATGCGATTATGACGTCATACTACGCAATGGCGATCTTACCAACTCAGAAACATATTTTATCGCCAATTTTAATTCACTGATGTCTCCGCCAATCCTGAACAGATTTCAGTTCTGTAAATAAATTCGTGCTTCTTGACGAATCCTGGTCCTGATTCATACCAAGATGTAGCGAAAGGAGCCCGTATTAGGAAATCGCGTAATACGGGCAACTTTATACATAGGAATGCCATTCCCCATATACTAATGCACACAGCATGCATGAGCTATCTCAAATGATGTACACGCGCACTAAGCGATTTTACGGACTGTAATTATTTGAGAATTCTCTTCAGTGGCTACCCGCTCAAATCTATTTAACCAACGGGGACATGGGTGGAGTATCTCAGACCGGGTCGTTTCGTACCCAGGCAACCCAGATCGGCTTGTACCCAACTGAGCGGTCTGCGCTACACGCCGCCCCCACCCACCCACCATCAAGTTGCTAACAACCCTTTCATACTCATGTTAAAACCTTTATCCAGCACTCGGGAAAGGAGAGCAAAGCAGAGTGGCAGCATCCACACCAAGAGCAAAGCCACGCCAATCACGACCTTCCTGTCCAGTTTTCGTGTTTCCATCATCACACACTAACGTCTGCGTCACCAGGAACACAGCAGATAGAAGCAGCAAGTAAGTAGGGTCACCATTTCACACGACCAACGGCATCTCTCCTACCATGTGACGCCAATCCAACATCCAAATTCCCGGGTCCTGGCTTCAATCGTGTGTCGCCACGTCCATCTTATTTCCTTTTTCTCCTCCGACCCAGGTTTATTGTTGTTGTTGGTGTTGTTGGTTTGTTTTTATTGGCCGCTTGCACCTATATGTATTCGAGCCATAACTCTATCTTGAGGTGCTTCCCCAAGGGGTTGCGAAATAAAGGTAAAACTGAGATAATAAAAAAGTAAGGCGCTGCTAGGGGTGTATGCATTGCCTGTTGTTGCCTAATGAACTGTTGTTGGTGGAAACCTCATCCATAAATCGATTAATAATGATTTCAGCACTTGTTAGCGAAATATAGCGGTTCCCTTGCTAAGTGAATCTTTATTCTGTCTCTCTTTCTTGGACACTCCGCATTGACATATATCTGTACGTTTCTTTGGACAAAAATTGCAAGCAGAACAGTTTTTCAGGTTATCTAGTGAGCCATTTCGTTTGTAATTTTTCCAAAATAACTCGCTTCTTGCGAATGTATATTTCTCAAGACTCTTGCAGAGGTCGAACATGCATTAACATTGCACATTAAAAAAAGTCAAGTATATAGATTTACTGGCCTCTTGCTCAGAAACCGTTACTAATAGCTCCAGCTAATTCATATCCTGTTGCAGAGGATAGCTGAGAATACTGAAATTATACACCCGAGCACAAAGCAGTATGAACGCTCAATAGATCACACTGTTGATAAGAATTGGATGTTTCCCACTATTAATAATAATAACCATTCTGGCAAATATTTTGAAACTAGTTTGCCTCAATCGTCGTTATTACAATCACAGAGTCCTGTGAACTACTCACCATGCGATTAATAATGATTTATGAGGTAAGACTGCAAGCGCTCTGAATAGTTCCCTCGCTTGTAAGAATTGGACTACTTTACTCTTTCGTACCCATTCTGGTGAATATTTTGAACATAATTCGAATGAACATTGTTTAAGGCCACATGTCTCAACGACACATTAGTTTCAAAATATTCGTCAACTTTTCAGACATAGTTTCTTTGAAAATGGCGTTACAATAATTCAAGGATTCAAACATATAACGTCCATTCCAGCATAGGGTTCAAAGTAATCAGAACCTACCGAGGGATCTGCTCTGTTCCAAGAGCATAGGTCATTTATAATGCACTATGATACAGATTGGCACTGTTGCCACTAGGTTTTTCTGATTGTTGTTGCTGGCTGTTGCGAATGCCTGGGGTGAGACCATACTGTGTAGCACCAGCACCCTAGATTGGGAAACATTGATAATGACAGCTAGTACAATATTGATTCATAAGATACTCAGACTCCTGCTTTTATTTAAAAAATGATTTAATGACAGTAAAACTAACGATTAAGCTAAAATATTTTATTAATTAAGCATGCATTTTATAAACTTTGTTCATGACTGTCTCGCGCCTTGGGCTTTTTACATTTATCGCACACATGGTTAACATTTAGATACATGTATTCATTATTATATAGAACTTTGGTAAAGTCTGATTTATAGACGTAGTTTAATCCCAACTCGTGGCATAATAGGACATTATCAATGGGTCTGAAAAATAGTCTATACCAATGCACGAATGTTCTTTCGGAGATGCCCGCGTGTGTTGACACCCATAACAATCATTTTCACTAGATAACCCTTAGCATTGTTAAATAACGTAGCAAATGTCTTTACAGCTACAGTCTGAACTGTCACATCATTATCATTTAAACACTATGTAGTCATTCTCCGAAGTAATGTGGTAAACCCAGGGGTCTCAGGGCAGCACTCATTGTTCTCATAATTGTCAGTTTCGTTCACAGACTCAGATGGCTCCACTGATAGATTCTCTAGTGCTGCCACTGCACGGGCATCTTCTGTTGCTTATTCTTCTTCTTCGTTTGGTAATACGAATTAGGTCAAGATCTGGGAGGCTAGATCTAAGTCCTCCACATCTTCTGGCAATATGTTATCGAAAAATTGAGGGAGGTGCTCGTCTAAGTCTAAAGGTTATACTTTTTTAGTTCTGTCCGTCCATAGTGATTCCACAAAACAGGTACTGTTTTCTCTTTCTCAAACGTCCTCCTCCACTGATATGATACTCAATGAATATCTTTAGTTCTTCGCTGCTAAGGGTAATCTACACACCATCAGAGATGAACTTTCTGCATTGTTCTCTTCGTTTTGTTGGCATTGTAGCTATTTCACTCCAAATGTCACCAGCCAACATTAACCTAAGGTACAGTCTATTTCCTGATGCTGGTGAGTTAGAGAATATGTCTATCTTGTGGGCATTCATTAGGCATTTGTCACATGCTTAACAACATATCCCTCAATTCTTACGACATCATGGATTCCACCATCTGGATTGTCTAATCTGACCCATGCCGATATGTTTTATCAAAAGCCAAAACTTTAGTAATGATTATGACGTCATTAATCAAATTATGACCAATATTTTATTGCCAAAACGCTTAGCCCAAAATGGAAACGATAAAACAGATGTCATGGGGTAGGCTATATGATTTCCATTATGAATGGTTAACCCTTTTACTGAAAGGAAAGCGTATAGGACCGATTTGATACAAATTCCAACACTTCCTTATCTTGGTTCAATGTATGGAAATGTGATCTGCATTAGTATTTGAACTTGATCAAAAGATGGATATAATAAAGAGAAAAGTAAACAAAGACAGATTTGATAAATTAATATTCATTTATTTTTGCTTTCTTTCTGTCGTGAATTTAATTTAAATCTGCAGTACATACATGAAATGATTCTTATAAATGATGTATTGTATGAAGGTATATGGTTCTATTGAGCCAGGGTTTCAGAATTTGTGATCTGAAATAACCGCTGAATCCATCTAATGAAGGTACGTCTGTTGAATATCAGTAAAACTAATTTGAAAGAAACAAGAACCCTTTGCTGAGGAAGTTATATCTAGATTGAAACAACCATTATCAGTAGCCGACTGATCATGGCTGATCCAATCGCTGTTCATTCTTTGAGTTTTGGTATTAATCACATCGAGGCAATTCTTTGATCTGATGTCACTTATATCAATCCTCAAAGAATATCACAGATGATTTAATTTATTTCAGAATCGTAAATGCTGTTAGTTAATTAAAGATGAGATCCCCTAACCAATTTGAAAATTATCCCTATTCGATCTGGTCAATGTAGACCACTATCAACTACTGAATCATTTATAACCTAGGATGGATATGGACCATTGGATAATCTCTTGAATTTATAACATCATATATGATTTAGGTCAGTTACAATTTAGGATTAATGGTTCTTGGTTCAGAATCTAAATTTGAAATATCAACCTGACTGACATGTTAATAGCTAAAACAATAATTAATATAGAATCGAAATATAATAAACCAATAATAAATTGCTTGAATACAGCATTGTTGTTATAGATATTCGATGGAATCAGTCATTTCCTAGTGGTTTGAAAACGAAAGGGTCCCAATGATGGAGATGGTCACATTATGAGTTATCATGCCATATTGAATTTGACAGATATATGCGGGTACACCAAGACGAACACACGCCACAAATAATATAACTTTGACCGAAATTTACATACTGATGCAAGCAGATCTGAAATGCTGCATATAACTGGTCATGAGCTGCCAGAAGGTAACGTTATGATAGATCTGTGAATGGCCAGAAGCTGGAGATCTGGCCCACGACTACATTAACCAGGAGCTTGAGACATGGCTACTGACAATAACGACAAGGAGCTGAAGACCTGGCTACTGACTATAATGGTCAGGAGTTGGAGACATGACTACTGACTATAATGACCAGGAGCTGGAGACCTCGCTACCGACCATAATGAGGAGCTGGAAATCTGGCTACTGACTATAATGACCAGGAGCTGGTCAACAGTTACTGCATATCACATGCGGTTGTTGATTATGATCACCCAAAGCCATCGAGTGATGTCTGCATGAAAGTTTATACTGTGATTGGGTTATGATTTTCTAACTGGCCTAATGTTGTTTAGACCAAAAAAAACCATGAGCTCCAAATGTTCTAATGACTGATTAACTGATGATGCGCCTAGAAACTGAGATGATGCCCATGCTTGCTGACGCTTCCGAGTGATGAATGTTCTGTGGATTCCAAGCATCATTTACTGTATAAATACTGACATTCATGATGCATGTACCGTTTTCATTCACACAGCCATACCGGTGAATAGCGCCAGCCCAGACATATGTACAACGTGTGATGATGGCTTCCTACATCACATATTTCGCTAAGGCGTGACATGCAATTACCAAGGTCAACCACTGAATGCCCAACGAGGCGGTGTTGCGAGCACAGACACACAATGCATTGCAATCCATCTGTATCATGGGGATGTTGTACTGCATGTCGCATAGTAATCTTGCATAATTGCATAAGTGTAAATCTCTATTACGAATATCCTCTACACTTTTATACTTGACATGTAATTCATTTCTGCAATTGACAAGAAAGCGAGCAAGATTTGATGTTAATCTGTCTACTTATATTGTAGCGGATTTGCAGACCAAACATGTTGCGGATGGCATAAGCTAATGTGATTGTATGGAAATACAATTGTTACGTATGATCTCGCGATCAAATGATAGCAATAGTCATCACACAAGCATTGTCAAGGACGTTAATTCGTCTAAACATAGGTTTCATCTCACTTCGACCTGGAGGCGTAAAGTACCAACATATGTTGACGTATGGATGTTTAGTGCTCATAGTAACTTTTAACTGAGGTTCTAACTCGTAGACATATTTTACATGCTCTACTCGATTCCTATTCCTAGCTCTCCAAACAATATCTTAAAAGACAGGCATCATATCAGTACACTTTCTAAATGTCATATAGTGCATAAAATGCCTTTTTATTAGGATAGCTGCTATTAACACTAAATTCCCATATGTCAACTACCATTTCTTCTTTATAATTCATAATTTTTAGGTACGTATTTACATACATGTACATAAGGATGCCAGAAGACACACCAGCACAGAGAGCCTTGGAGTTCGCTCTACTTGGAGCCAGCAAATACAAAGCCAGGAGAGGATGTCATTGCATAAATCTGCTAAGCGTGCTACGAGTTGACATAAAAAAGCAGGACTCGGTACACCCAAGTCAAGAATGGACCTGAGGAAGGTAAGGATTTGGGCTGAGGACAAGACACGTGGGCAAAAGCAGCTGTATGATGTTTCTACTACTACAGCCGCAGAATACAGTAATCCTAAATGTACATATTGCTATCGAGATCTGTAGGCACTTCGCAACCTAAAAAGTATGCTGAATTCATTATGATGCTCACAAACTCTTACTCAGTTCTTGAAAGCTTGGTGAAATTACACATTTTCACCAGCTTTTATAGCAGTTATTATGTTTGTCTCCCGTCACCATGTTGTTTATGGAGCTGGCCTAATGTAAGCGTCTTTCCAGAATACATTAACCATTTCACAGACAATTCCCTAACAAGATATTTTTTACGATTTAAAAGTTATCATGTTGAATATTTTGAAATTAATTTGACTGGAGGACGTTGCTGCCTAACGCAGCAACGGTTTCCAGTCAAATTAATTAAAATATTTATGCAGCAGTTTTCGTGTATGGTAGCATGGAAAATTAGCTATGGGGGATTCGAGGTGGTGAAAGTGTTAACAAGGCTAAGAATCTGACCCGAACCGTCTACAGCGCGTGTGTAATGCTGATGTTGGATCATTACAGAAATACAGACGAGCTGGCAAGACTGGAACCAAATTAGTTTTAGGGCCAATTAATGCTACTTTAAAATCACGGTACCGATATAACGTGCGTGTTAAAAATTGTTTTCTGAAGTAGTAATCATTGCTAGGAGATTGGCATCTTTGGCGGACATTTTTATTATTAAATCAGCATACAACTTTAATCAGTAGCATGAACAAAAAGCATTAGAATTAACGGTTCTGTTCATTGTTTTATGCAGTAGGCATATAGATGTAATGTGTATGAATTTATTGTGGAATTTATGCTGGCACATAGACATACTCGTAGGGCGAATATATGAAAAATAACCACCGTACCCCAAAAATTGCTCCAAAAGGTTTTTCAACGTTTTATGGTAGGGTTTGGTGTAATAAAGAAAATACTAAGTCTACCACAATCTACCTATCGGAAAGTGATTATTTTTAAGATGGCATCCAAGATGACCGCCAAAACCATAAAATGTCCACAAATCGTTAACTATTCATACTAGACTGGCTCTTTGGTGTCTACCCCCGGGTTCACTGTACCTAGCAACACATAACACCAGGTAGAACGAGATAGGGCTATTAGATATATGAGAAATCAAACATGGCGTCAAAGATTGCCGCCAAATCTCTAAAATTGACATAAGTCGTTACCGATTCATACCAGATTGGTGATTTTGGTGTCTACCCCATGTTTTGGAGCATAGCAGCTTATTACGACCCGGTATAACAACCATGTAAAATACCATGGGGTTATAAGATACATAGGAAATTCAACATGGAGTCCAAGATGGCCGTCATCACCATAAAAATTGCCAGCATTCATAGCAGACTAATAAATTGGTAATTTTCGTTTCTCCCACAAGATTTTGGTCGACTTGCAGCCAAATACAATTACTTAGAATGCTATGGGGTTAATACGTAATAGATAAATTCAAGATGGCGTCAATTCTAGACAGGCTACGTTGTTGTCTACCTGGTTGTTGGAGGGGATGGGGTGGGTGTAGCGAATTCAATATGTCCAATTTTCGTCACTCCAATTCAATCTACACTTCAATCAACACTGTCAAACTTCTTCAATGGCCTGGTTGCTGTTCGGGTTGTCACAAGATTCAATTTGACATGTTCCACAGACAGCAGTACATGGTAGTCCATATCCTTTAAAGCTGCAACGTGGCATTTTGCAACCGTTTGAGCAGTTGCAGTGGATCATCTGTAGAAGTTTGTCAGGTGTTGCATTCACTTTTAACATAACTGGCCCCAACTGATTTCCCCCCTGCGTCCAACCCCAATTCAACGCATCCATGTCTTTTTCTCTACCAATCCACACCATGATTTGGTAATAAACTCTTAGGCAGTCGAATCTAGTGGCAGAAACATTAGGAGGAATACGTCCAAGTGTTACAAATGATTTAGCTGAAACCACTTTCTTACTGAACATACTATAGCACAAGGATGGAAGTGAGTCATTGCACTTTCCACCAAACATGACAGCCATCACTTGATTGCCAAGGTCCGTAATCGTATCCACTAGCAGATGACCACGGAATGATCTTTGGACAGACTTTCCGGTCATCGTGTGCACTACAGCATTTTCTCCATAGACTGTTTCCAGTATGTTACTAAGGCCTGTGCTCTCTATAAGAGTCCCCATTGCCCCGAGTACGTTATTGAACGTGTGGAAACATCCCAATAGAAGAATGGTCGTTTTCAGATGACTGTTCTTTTGGTGCATCACTGACAATTTCAGCCGCCTTCAAATACTGAGGGTGATCAAATGTTACCATAGGCGAAAAATGGTGTTTAATTGCAAGATTGCAAATAAACTCCAATGTCAACAAAATACAGGTCTTGTCCCCAGATTACATATCGATCAGAGGCAAGAACGTGACCAAAGATAGACCTGGATGCTCATTCCCCTGATGTAGAATGTGTATCATCCCCTGCCAATTAGAGGTGCCCTGTTTGAAGTTGAGGGAGACTTCCCAAAAGATACCAATCCTCTTGTCACAGGCAATACATTCCGGAAGTCCTTTGAAGACGATGTTGCGGCGGACATGATTGGCAAAACGATGCTCTATGATATGGATCTTTGTCCTTTCTGCAATGCCCCGTTCTGAAATATTTCACCTAGGATTTATATGGTTTGTCCGGCGTCCTGGTGGCAATGCCACTATAATCCCCATCCCATGAAAAGTCCCTTCACCATCTATTGTAAGATTAGTATGGTCCACCATGTCCCCAGCAAAAAGCAGTGCCTTGTCTAACAAATCAATGTCGCCACCTAACTTGTCTGGAGAAACACAATCAACGACATTCTTCTCAAATCGCAGGACTTCCCCATATGAGGAACAAAATCCCATCTCATGAAGTGTGTCTATGATGAATCTAGAACTATACAAATGGTGTGTCTGCACAGCCAGACCAACTTGTAATTCAGCAAGTACTGCACGTGGCCGAACTACTTGAATAATAGCTTGACCTATGCCTGCAACCTTTCGTCTAGTATCCATACCAATAAACACGATATTCAATGCTGTGCACTGTGTGTCAGAAATGAATGATAAGTCGGAATCAAGCTCAAGTGTCTGAGCACTTGGGTACTGATTTGTAATAGACAGAACATTAGACTTAATGCCACTTTTAATCCAGCCTCGTGATTGTCCTTTTGTGATTCTTCATCATTCTCCTGGCTTGTTTGTTTGGAATAAGAGCTCAGTATGTGCGATGCTTTTCCCCTCATTGTCACAATATCATCAAGGCCTTCTTCTTCTGCAAAAGGGATAGATTTTCCATACTGTTCTTGCAACTGGCTCTTGAGATAATGATTGCCATATGGAAGAGAATCCGCACCAGACAGAAATCCCTTCATTTTGTCCCCCAAAACTGAAACAGTCAGTTGTTCTCATCGTGCAGCTCAAGATAAGAGCACATAAACGTATGCTCATAGTCTCCGTCTTTCGGTCGCCCAGACTTTTTGCACTTAAACTCAGGAATGTTCCAAAAGTGAAGGGGCACGTCAAGGCCAGACCGAAAATGTCCTCTACATGAATGATGATACAAGCAATCTGCAGCACGTAGATAGCAACCATATTATTCAATGCGCCCATTCACTGTGAAAGGCCAATCATCTGAATGACTATCACAATGATCCAGAACTGTCTTTACGAAGGAATCCATCTTAACATAACTATAGTCTGTGCCTTCTATCGTGATCATACACCCACAGAAAAGACAATCAGATTTGCTATCAAAAGCACATGTAGCCGCTCTGGTACTTCTCTTAGTTGCTATGGAGGGTCCACTTTTCTTTACAGGCTGTTTTCGTATATCTTTTGGGTTTATATACTGTTTATGACAGCTCTGATGCACTTTATCATGAGCTGTCACACACCAACAACAGAGCCTTTTGTATACTTTCTGCAGTGATCTCGTCAGCTCCTTTTTACGAATTTCAACTACATCATTGGTATCTTCAATCTTCACTCTGCAGATGGTACATATTTGTTGGGTGACACTGGCCGTACTCGTTGTTAGAACAGAAAGGGACAGGGTGTGAGCTATACACCCTAATTCGTTTTATCTTGCTCACAAAAGGAATAATAGAATGAAGAGATAGGTTACCAGAATAACACAAGCAATTACAGCTTAGAAATTGATAGTACTGCAGACGACAAACCAAAAATTAATTTTCATTTACTCTTTTTCTCGATGATTTTTTATTTACTTCATAGATCATTTTCTAAAATTACCCCAGGCTATATGTTATGTTATATAAACAATGTCTGGTAATACGCCTATCTTGGAGGCCATACTGAATTCCTTGAATATCTTATAACCCCGTCGCATTTTACCTCCTCTTAATGTGTTGCTAGGAACCATAAACCTGGGGGTAGGCACCAAAATCTCACCGCATAGTATGAATAGTTAACGAAGTGATTTTTAGGGTCATTTTGAATGCCATGTTGGATTTCTCAAATATCTAATAACCCCATGGTATTCTGTCTGGTCTAAATGTGTTGCTAGGAACCATAAACCTGGGGGTAAGCACCAAAATGTCACCGAATAGTATGAATAGTTAACGACGTCATTTTTAGGGTCATTTTTTAATGCCATGTTGAATTTCTCAAATATCTAATAACCCCGTGGCATTCTGTCTGGTCTAAATGTGTTGCTAGGATCCATAAACCTAGGGGTAGATACCAAAATCGCCAGTCTAGTATGAATAGTGAATGACTTATGGCCATTTTATTGTTTTGACGGCCATCGTGGACGCCATATTGAAAATAATAACTTTTCGATGGTCAGATTGTGGTAGGCTTTTAGTATGTTCTTTAGTACACCAAGCCCTATCGTAAAATATTTAAAAAACCTTTCGAGCAGTTTTTTTGGGGTCAAACAATATGTTGACCCAATTATACAATTGTTAACATGGAAGTGCCGACTTGTGCTTGTGGTTACCTTTGAAAATATCTCTGGCACCCCTTCAGATAAAATAAATAATTGAAACATTTTCTACAACATATTGAGAATAGTGTAATAACTTGTTTCCAAAATGTACATGAAACTTCAAACCATATATTAACTCAATTATACAATTGTTAACTTGTGTTTGCGGTTACCTTTGAAAATATCTCTGGCACCCCTTCAGATAAGAATTAATAATTGAAACATGTTCTACAACATATTGAGAATAGTGTAATAACTTGATTCCAAAATGTACATGAAACTTTGGCAAATGTGATTTTTTTTTTTACCATAAGCCTATAGTCTGACGTCATTCGTTGTCGCGTTGTCATTACAACACTCACTCCATAACGGCATCCGTGTAAGGGATGCCATTCATTGGAATGTTGGCATCACTACACTCTTGAGAATGATATAGACGTCTGATGCACGTGCGATGTACAACAGATATATCCGGATCTACCACATGACCATAGACCATAGTGTTGATCAGTCATAAAACATCTCATCTCTAACTATATTAGTGAAATCAAATAATATAGTTTAACGAGTTAGCCTGATCCATCACAACATATCCGACTCCCTTGATGATAAGTGTGGTCGATCCAGTAAATGACATCAACAAATGGCAAGTATTTTACCTCCAAATAGTGATTATTTCTTGAAAACTTATCACACATTTACCGATTCAGCTGATATATCAGGAATTCACCAAAAGCCTTCACAAACTTCTAATAAAACAATAAATGTCCAACTGTAGCGGATTTAGAAGAATTATTTGATGGCATTAGCTTAATCAGTCGTGTCAGGAAATAGTAGGCTATAGCCGTAACTATGACTAGACCACCCTCGGAGAAGGTGCCGACTCAACTGCACGTTTTATTTTGCCAATGTACTCGGTGACCCCGTGACGTAGAACTTCGACCCATTGACATGAAACTCAACTTATTTCCAACCCACAGCGATTTGGATGAATGTTTCAATGCAGGATTCTAGTTTATCCATCAATCGTATGGCGTCATAACCAATTACGTGACGTGTAGGAAGACGCCATAATCAATTACGTCATGAATGACGTAGCTAAGTTCGTCATGAACGCTTACTTGATGACGGACTAAGCTAACTTGCTGTACGAATTGTATGTCTACTATTTACTAAACATGATGTTGAATATTTTGAAACTGATTTGACTGGGCGCTTTTGCTGCCATAGACAGCAATAGAACTCAGTCAAATTAGTTTCAAAATATTCAACAGCTTACCTGCATAGGTTTCTAGAAATTGATAGTCAGGTAGTTCAGGGATCGATCGATCCCAACACGGGCGACGTGTAGGTGGAGCTTTGCTAGAGATAGGCGGGGCATGGCTAAAACTGGATTCGTAAGTTTTGGCCATTCTACCTTCGTGCATTCACGAACTATGGTAAAATGTTTATTCGGTACGCACTTGGTGACTCCGCGACGTAGTCATTTTACCGTCTGACTTTAAAATTGAAGTCATTCTAGCCGGACAAAATATGACAAGAATTAGGTGATTCTACCGTCTTGCATCCCCCTGCTATATGGACAGAAATGTGCATTTCGGTATGCACCTAGTGACCCTGTGGCCTATATATTAAATTGCTTAAAACCCACTAGCCATTGAATGGATGCATTTACGTTCTTGCAATCTCGGATTATCTGCTTACCGGTATGCACTTAGTCACCTTCGCATTTTATCCTTTAACGTTAACCTCACACTTTTTCTAGCTATCCAGAATATGAGTGGATGCACCAAATTTGGTGAGTCTAACGTTTACATTTTTGAGTCATGCATTTCCGTATGCGTTTAGTAACCCTGTGACCATGCTATACGAGTGATGACGCTGGCTAGCTCCCGGTCTCGGGGTGACGGATCCGGTGTGACACTGCCCTACGGATAACATAGACCAGCTCCTAAGGCCGTGGGGCCGTGCGGCCATCGTCGCGAATATTGAACACAACAGTATCAGCCCTTGAGTTTGTGTCACCGGTATGCCTGTCCATAGCAATTTCGTGATCTATGGACTTACAATATTTGGTTGGTGACCTAACTTAAATAAGTCTATACAATTGATTTACCTAAAACAGACTGTCAAGTTTGCTAGATAAAAATGAGCATACGAAAATACAAGACAGAGAGACAGCCTGATGATTTTTTAAAAGCAGGGCTCCCGGAGGTATACCACACAGACTCGTAGGTCCGTAGAGGTATCCCCGCAAAGGAGACTGCCGTATACGAGATCACTAATTAACTTAATATAAGTTATTATACCTCTAAGCTGAAAGGAAAGAAAGTTATCTTTTATAGTGGCGAAAAGCTATGTGCCTCGCGCGGGCCGTCGTCACTGAATCCTTGCGAGAGGCAAGTGCCTCACGCGGGCCTCCGTCACAGGTAAATGCTGCCACCGCTTAAAGCGGGAGAAGGGTATTGGCCAAAAAGGGCCCACTCTAATATTCAACAAAAATGCTATAAAGGAAAGACCATACCTAGTGAAATTATGACTATAATGTTGCGTGCTGTTTTACGTGAAGACGGGACGAGCGATTCCTAAGGGATTCCCCATCACCGTCTTATGTAGTTTCAAATATGCTGAATTAGTAGGTGCCGCTTTTATTTATGCGGGCCTTCTTCTATGCCTAACCTAACATTTAGTTTTTAGAGACAAGAACTAGTTTAGGCCGCAAATGGCGGGCGCCCTACCTAGCTTTTAGATGCGGCTGTCATTGAGAGCGGATGTCCTAAGCCATCAACACCCAAGACAGCGTGCATACATGATATTTCGCAAGACCTCTGAGCTTGGTGAGAATCCGGACCTCTTGCTCCATAACCACATAAAACGTCACAGGACAATGGTTACTTTTCACAAAAGCAAGTTTAGGCAACTGATCTACCGTTATGGTGGGAGTAAGAGAGACGAATACCCACCGTGAATGTCCTTCCCGTGAGGGCGTGGCAGATCCTAACATCTTGCCCAGACATTCTTACAGAATTCGGTGGGGATGCGTATCTCGCCCGTCACCAGGTCCTATGGAGCTAACCTTTTTAACCTGATGCTAGGTTTAAATGCAATTTGCCCAGTTATGCAAGCATCTAGTTCAAGGTCTTTAGGACTGGTCAGATCTGACAGTTACATAGTATTACGGGAGACACATGTATCATTGCATAGAAGAGATAATATACCATAGTTCGCCATGGATCGAGGCCGGGACCATCGACAACATATGCTAACTAAGGACCGTACTATTCAAACTGAAGCTACTGGACTTTCTAATATAGTAAATCCTTCCATGGTTGGAACAATATAATATCGGCGAACGTTAACCATAGCCTATGTGATTAACGGTTGCTGTATTGGCACGTAGTTCTGCCCCGTCACCACCCCCAAGGCGCGCGCGCACGCACGCACGCACGCACGCACGCACGCACGCACGCACACACACGAGCGTGAGTATGAGATTCGTCCATATTTGGATTTAGACTAACTTGACCGCTACCCATTAGGTCACACGAGTATTTATCCTGTCGCTAATATATATATATATATATATATATATATATATATATATATATATATATATATATATATATATATATATATATATATATATATATATATATATATATATATATATATATATATATATATATATATATATATATATATATATATATATATATATATATGAGTGACATTTTATGAAGAAATGACAACAGCATCTTCCAGATCTGGGTATTATCATTCATACCCCTCATATCATTATTGTTTAAATGTACACCTGGTTAGGTACTCATATACGGTAGATTCATGACCTACACATTTGATCTTTACATCAATACGTGTGCTTATCGCTAGAAAACGGGGTTAACATTTGCAATGATGTCTATTAGTAGCCGCGATTTACATCGGAAAATTATATTAATAAATTACTTATTTTGCGGTCGAAGTGTATTGTGACAAGATAAGAGGTTCTTAATATCATTTCTTACGGTCTTTGCCGCTACGCAGTATACAATTGGATTCAGAGCGCTGCTATATGCTATTAAATAATGAAAAATTAGGTACAACTTGTCTTGGGCAGGTGTCTCACCTGGTGGATATGGGTATACTTTGCCGTACACGTTCACCGGGATCCAGCTTATAAAGAACAGGATGATGACTAATGTAATGGCTCGAGCATCTGCACTTTGACGTTCTTGTTGCACATCCAACTTTCTAGCGGAGAACGTCATCTGGATGTATTTCAGAATGTGAAACAGCGATATTGTGACACAAGGTATACTGGTATTTAGTATCAACATGAGAGCTCTTATAGTCGCTGTACTAGTTCTGTAAATGCATATATTTGTAAATTCTCCGTTATATAAAACAGTCCTGGAGTCTTGAAACACCGCATACGGAGTACAACACACTACGCTACCACACCAAATAGTCATGCAACATTTAGCCATGAAGGAGCAGGTAACCCGGGCATGGGCATGCAATGGATAGCACAGCTGATAGTAACGAATCATGGCAAAACATGCTAAATGATATGCACTTGAAGTAGCTGCGACACTGCCTACAGACAATAATAACTGACATATTAATGATGCATTAGGCAACACTATAACCGGCATGATTATGGATGCTCTGATAGCAAACCCTACACATGTCATGGCATCAGCAATTGCCAGACTAGCAATGAAAGTAAACAGAGGAGACATATATCGCTTAGATATTATGATATAGTAACATAAGATACAATTAATAACGCTGCCTATTACCAGAAACCCTAATGGGAATTCTTTGTAGACGAAACGCGGTATCTGGTTGTTAGTGCCATGGATAATAGGCGGGAGTATCTGATACAACGTGACGTCAAACGTTTGATCTGTAGAGTTGTTCTGTAAACTACCAAAAGCCATTATGAATCACTTCGCTTATAATTGTATTACCTTGCTATGCTACTTAGTTTGGTGCAAATGTGGCAATAATCTCTGGAAAATTGTCAAGCTGTGAGCATTATTCTTGGGAAACTTATAACAGCGGATTTACTTGCCTAGCATCACATAGAAACATTATATCGTGCATGTATTATGATTATCTAAGTCGTCTAAAGGGACAGGACCAATATGACATATCATTTAAGATGAAAGAAATAGTATGTTGTTTATTTTAATACTAAGCTTCCCGGTTTCAAAATGTTCACCAGCTTACCTGCATGGTCTGTTTGAAATTGAGATCCTGAGATGTCCTTGTTAAGAGAATTATAAACTGATCGTTAGATACAACGAAATAGAGAGCATAAATCACATTCTGATCAACAATAAATTTGTTTTAATCTACTTTTTCTGGTCATCATTGATAATCACCTGCCCTCTGATAGATAACACGTTAATCATAACCAACAAGTGCTTATTAGGAACAAGTGCTTATTAAGGAGCGAGTGTCGCTTAATTAACCTTATTTTTTTTGTCCTGGGGACTGGAGCTTGAGTAGCATGCGACGGTTGTTATTTGAAAGAAAAGTTGTTTTATACAGCCGTCATACTGTCACATCAAAAGTAGCTCGTCTATGAAGTACATCTTTCCATTTTTCTGGTTAAATGATTGATTTATAAATTCATTCATGATACATCATGTGAGGCGAACGCTTATTTCCTTTATTTAATATATCCATTGTATAGATAACCTAGAATACATTAATTGGGCTTATGAATATGTGACTATGTTTCAAAAATTACAAAAAGAGATATATCGCTTTGGGCACGTCGATATGAATGATTGATTACAATAACACACCAAGGCTAACAAAGACGCGTGGAAACATATTCAATACCGTATGCAAGCAGCTGCTAAAGAAAGAGTTTAAAAATTATTCTATTGAGTATTTTGAAGCAAATTTATACTGGGAACTGTTGATACGTATGACAGCAATAGGCCTCTGTCAAAGTATTATTATTAGTGCCAAAATAGTCAACAGCTTACATGAATCATCGCTCCTAAATTCGGATTCTATGAATTGACGGTTCAAAGGGTTATACAATCCTTTATGTCATTCACATAATGTTGGTCTTCTAAGTGTTAGTATATTAATAGTGATATCATCGACCCGGACTCCACCAACACTTCGCCGTGTTGGGATTGATCGATCACCGAATGCCCTGACTATCAATTTCCTGTAAACTATACATATAAGTTGTTGAATATTTTGTAACTAATTTGACTGGTCGCTGTTGCTGCCTATGGCAGAAACAGCGCCCAGTCAAATTAGTTTCAAAATATTCAAAAGGATATTTATCAAATAGTAAACACATACAATTCGTACAACAACGCATAGTCCGTCTTCAATTATGCGTTCATGACGCACTTATCTACGTCATTCATGACGTCACAATGACGTCATTGATTATGATGTCTTTCAACACGTCATGTAGTTGATTATGACGTCATACGATGGATGGGTGAAGTGGAAAGGTCCACTGTAGCAAATAGTGCAACACGTCAACATTCTTGTGGTGTGTGCTGCCACCACTATTTGTGTCGTCTTAGTAGCTCTCACTATTAACAATACCATGCAATGGACTTTCCCAGTTTATCCATCCGTCATATGACGTCATAATCAACTACGTGGCGTGTATGATGATGTCATAATTAATGACGTCATGAATGAAGTAGTTAAGTTCGTCACGAACGCATAATTGGAGACGGGATAAGCGTTCTTGTACGAATTGTATGTCTTTACTATTTAATAAATATGCGGGTGAATGTTTTGAAACTAATTTGACTGAGCGCTGTTGCCGTAACAACACCCAGTCAAATTAGTTTCAAAATATTCAACAGCTTACCTGTAGCTTTCGGAAAATTGATAGTCAGTGAATATAGGAAAGGATCGATTCCAACACGAGCGATGTGTGGGTGGGGCTTAGCTAGAGATGGGCGGAGCGTGGCTAAAACTGGAAAGATCCATTAAATGTGTCTGCTGAAACACGACCTTGTTATAACGCGCTCTCTCTCTCTCTCTCTCTCTCTCTCTCTCTCTCTCTCTCTCCCCCCCCCCCCCTCGGCTTGTGTTCTGGACTGTGAATGGACCTTTCCAGTTTTAGCTATGCTCCGCCCACCTCTAGATAAGCTCCACTCACACTTCGCCGTGTTGGGATTGATAGCTCCCCGAATATCCTAACCATCAATTTCCTGAAACTATATAGGTAAGCTGTTGCATATTTTGCAACTAATTTGACTGGGTGTTGTTGCTGCCTATTGCAGCAACAGCGTCCAGTCAAATTAGTTGCAAAATATTCAACAGAATATTTATTAATTAGTAAAGACATACAATTCGTACAACAACGCATAGCCCGTCTTCAAACATGCGTTCGTGACACACATATCTACGTCATTCATGACGTTATATTACCGTCATTCATTATGATGTCATTCTACACGTCGCGTAGTTGATTGTGACGTCATATGATAATGCATACAGTAGGAAAGTTCATTAAATAAAATTGACCAGAAAGCATCGACGCACTGTCTATAACCGTCCAAGTAGGCCAAACGTGTTCAGAACCAATGATCTATCATTTTAATTAATGATGCCCAAGCGCTTATACAGTTGCCACTGCTAGAGCTGCAGAGCTATTGGAAGGTAATGAGCGGTGAAACTGTTAGGAGACCTAGGGCTAATTCAAATATTGATGACGTCATAACTCACGGCAGCCATTATAGGGTCGCTATTGGCAGGGTAGTGAGGCGTGCAAACGCGTAGGGGTCTGGGTGTCGGGAGTTCCATAGAGTTATAACGCATTCAACCAGGCGTGGGACTACTACTATATAATACACAAACACTAAATAGACGTCAACTGATAAACAAAGTTTCAAATATTCATCAGTCTTCCCATCATAAATATTAGATTCAAAATAGATGTTCAGTAAAAAATATATACTAATACAATAAATGCCATAGGTACATTATTTATACCCAGTTATGAAGAGGTCCGGGTAATTTTGATCTACAAGACAACGCGTGAGTATTTAAACTCAAACGCTTTGTCAGCAGTACAGCAAGCAAATGTAAATATCCCTGCTGACTGTTAATATTTCTGTTTTCTTCAAGAGACCGCTTCCAAAATTGTCCAGGATTGCCTGCGCCCTATAAAAAACATCGTTGTTATTTTAATGCGATCTCATTTTATTTTAGATTCCAAAATTACGCAGACCATTTGAAATTCATGTAACTGATTGTCTTTAACCCTGGAATTCTACTTTTTCCAATACAAATAATATAAGACTGCATCCTAAAACTAGACGACTGGAAGCTGCAGTTACATAAGGCAGCAACTGCTTCCAGTCACAATATTTCCATTTCTTAGCGTTAATAATAACATGATAAAAATGTGTTCTTAAATATCCTTCAATAATTAACAAACACAAAATGACGACGAGAGATATAAAACATTACATTATTTATATACTCGGCACAAAGATTAAACTGTAACTTATCAACGGGTCATCTTTAAACGCTTCCATGGTCAAATCTGTCCTATGCAATTGCAATGAGGCATGCCAAAATGATACTATTTTTGAAAACCTACCACTGGAATGACTGGCTAGAAAACTGTGACAGTCACTCAAGTGGTAAATTCACCAAAAATTACATCTCCCCGCCAGCAAAAAGACATTCAATAAGAAAATAATTTAACGTATATCTATAATAACTACAAATTCCACATTTAGACTAGTTATTCAACAGGCGGGCCTTTATAAAATTACCTTAGCGCAGATATAAACATTCATATGAATCTTCACTACTGTAGCGGACACCGTTCTCTAAATATTCTACAATTACCCCAGTGCAGATATCATGACTGTTGTGAATCTATATTTACACTAAGTTTTAATAACAAGCGGGTCAACTTACATCAATGTAACGTTTCCAAAATTACCTCGGAACAAACATAATGAAAGATAACATCCACTTAGAATACAATCAATACATTAATGATTTTAAGCAGAAGTTAATCTACGAACAATGACACAATAATAATAATGCTTACATTAATTCAGCAGATCTTGCGCATTAATATATTTTTTAGTATGTATGGCGGCTTCTTTATAACTAATTTGTCATTTTCAATTAATATTAATTTCCTTGGCACCGGCCATTTTTACAATCGTTTAGTGTATGGATATTCACAGCATTTTTATATTCTCCCATGATATTGTGTCATAGCAAAGCATAACATATATGCTGCAGTGATTTTAATATGTCTATTTTGGTACTATCGAGCTAGAATTGCCAGGTTTAGTCGGTCACCTGTCAGGTTCGAGCAACGTGAGCATGATCAGTGACCTCGGTGTAAAATTGATGCTGGGGGCATATAGTGATGCGGATATAATGTTGCTGTAGAGTATTGCCTAGCGTACTGCGTCCTATTCATTGTTATATAAACAAAACAGAATAACTAGGATGGCTACTTGCCATATACGCAACTAACCAACACAGTGCTAACAGTATATCAGGTCATAGGACCTTACGGTGCTCGTTAGTTGCAAACACATAGAAATCAAGATAATATATACAGTGTGAAACAGAAAATAAAGAAATGTGGTCTTTAAGACCGGGAAGGCACCTATTAGTCATCAGTACCTATTACGGAAATAATGAATAACCCAATAATATAGTTACTTGAGTACCTATTGTATTGGTCATCGGTACAGTAATAGTTCACAAATTACGGGAATTGATACACTACAGTTGAGTAGCGCGAGGTGGCACGATTCCGAAGTTGGTGGGAAGATTTCCGCAAGCAGACTGTTGACGCGGCTCACTCTCAAGACAGCGAAGAAGAGCGTCTGTAGAAGGATGTCCATTAGCCAGTCATAATAACTAATACATGAATTTGCACATTATATTATAAAGTGTCCGTCCGGCGATGGTAGTTTGAAAGTTGCCCATTAACAAGGAGGGCCACGGTTGTAATTAAATATGCATGTAAATAACTGGATACACCGTGCGGGATACGTCGAATAGCTCTTGCGACGCACCAGGCAGAGTCCCACCAGACTGTGGTCTAAAGGTTAATTAAAACACACGACACGCTGCGTGGAAGTTTGATACCACTTTTCAGCGTGGTCAGGAAGATCCGCTGATTTTACCCACCAAGAATCACATCGGCTCTACATACTGTAGAATTACATCGGGCCCGCAAGGCCCATCCACAGAGAAATTATGTTCAAAATATTCGACAGAGCAACTCCTACTAACAATTACATGTTTTCTTTTTGCCTTGGAAACATGCGTTATCTATTTATGAGTTGTACTGTAGGCAAACATGTAGCCTATAAACATTTAAAGCCACACACGTGGCCTACATCTTCATGCCCACATACGCGCAGACACGCATGTATTCACGCTCGCTCACACGTTAGCTCACGCATATTTCTATAGTTTAACAGCCTCTATCATGTTCCTCTAAATCGTATCTCATTGATATGATGGTGTACAGGAGCGGTTGAATCATCGACAACAAAATATTATCACACGATGACATCATATCACAATGATCATTCACACAATGACGTTTCTCCGTGATTCTCATGAGAAATTGAAAAAATTTACTTTTCGTGGCGAAATTTACTATTAAAGTATTCGAAAATATGCAAACAATATATTTTCTTTTATTTAAATTATACGAAAGCATAATTTTGCATGCTTTGCCCAACAAACAAATTAAAGAAGTGTGTGGCGTCATAACTAGTCTTCAATATTTCAACACCAAATGAATTCTTGGTCGCACTGTGCATGTAGCTTGTCGCCCCTTTATGACGTCACAATTTAACATGACCATTGGAATTGTAGGATCATTATGGCGAACCATCAAAGAGATATATACTGATGCTCAATCTTCCGTCAAGATGAATAGAACCCTCTCAGACCCATTTGTGATAGGCCAAGGTGGAATTCTCTCAACAATCCATTACAAACTCTTCAATAACAACCTTCTCAAAATAATTGAAGATGTCAATATTGGTGCTAAAATTGGGAACATTAACTGCAGTGCACCAACATGTGCGGATGACATAGCCCTATTAGCTCAGGACACTGATCACCTACAGGAGCTCCTAAACATAGTTTATCAATACACACTTCAAGAGCGCTACACTATAAACCCTGGAAAAAGTGCATTGATTTCTCTAAACAAGCGAACTAAATCTGCTTCAGTTATTTATCTAGGATACAAACATATCTTTGAATCTAAATGTGAAACTCATTTAGGTATAGAACGGTCAACAAATGGGAAAGGCAATGTAGAAAAACGCATTCATTCAAGCAACAAGAAAAACAGCCTATTCGCTGATGGGAGCTGGACTTCATGGAAATGGTGGACTTTCCCCATTGACTTCAGCGCATATATGGAAAATCTACTGTTTTCCAAAATTACTGTTTGGTCTAGAGGTCATTCAGAAGACAAAGGCTGAGATTAGTGCATTGGAACTATTCCAACTGTCAATTCTTAAACAATTACAGTCCCTTCCAAAGAATACGACATCATCAGCAACACTATGCCTACTAGGAATAAGACCCATCCAAGCAGAGCTAGACTCCAGAAAACTAAAACTACTAGGAAACATCCACAGAAATGACGATACTGTAGAATTCCAGATAGCAGCCAGACAACTTGTTGTAAAGAATATTAAGAGCAATAGTTGGTTTATGAAATGCCAAGAAACGCTTCATAAGTATCAGCTCCCAGTGACTACCAACTAATTAACAGCATTCCTGCAAAGTTAGCGTGGAAGGCGCAAGTAGAGAAGCACATCAACTGCGTTGTACACAATGTCTGGAAAGAAGACTTTGTCATGAAGACATCAACAAAATACTTAAATGTCAATGTATGCGCTGTAAACAACGTTCACCACTGTTGGAACTCACTTGACAACACAACCAGGGATGTTAGACGGGCAGTAATAAAGGCAAAGATTCTGACTGGCTCATACATCTTGCAAGCAAATCGTGCCCATTTCAATCAATATGTTGTCTCTGACAAGTGTTTACTTTGCCATTCAACACCCGAGGACAGGAATCACTTCATTACATTATGTACAGCATTGGAAGAGTCAAGAAAACCATATTTGAAGAGTATTCTCCCCACCATGCACCTAGAAAATGACCCAGTCATTATCAACACGTTATTAGCTGATCCCGAAAATACAACCCAGCTTATGCTTGATCATACAATGATGATATCCAGATTGAACATTAAGCTGTCCCCAGCAAATTTCTCAAAATTGTGAAAACTACACGTTTTTTCTGCTATGCCTTGCACATCAAACGTACACAATTGATTGAGGCAATTGTATATGTATAAATACCTTAATGAACACTAATCAAAGTAAATCAGACACAATCTAAATTTACCTATTCTTCTACAAGTTATAAATAGTACTAACTTTTTTAATGTGTGAATGAAAAACTCTACAATAAATTTGACGTCAATTAATTTAATCCTACTCAGTCAGAGCAAATTTTGTGTATTCGTGTGTTTAAGACTTTATGCCATATAGACATTTTGAAGAGCCGTTCGTACCCTACGTAATAGGGGTGAGCCCATCGACGGTGGATTTCCACACACACACCCACACACCCACCCACCCACCCCCACACACACACCACCCCCTCCAGCCTTCTTCATCATTTAGTTTGGGTTTTTTTTTTACAGAATTTATGTTGTGCTTAGATCTCCTGCTTCGGTAATATGACGTCATAAGATGAAATGACATCATAATGGTACAAGTTCTTTAAGAAAATGCATATATTAGATTGCCTCAGTACATAATATATGCTGGTGGAGGCCTACGAGCGGATTAAAGCAAAATATTTAATTATTTAACCATACACCACTCATGCGCACGCACGCAACGTCGTTGTAGCATTAGAAAATTCCCAACTTCCGGTTCTTAGGGCGTTCTTAACTAAGAAGTAGACTAAGAACGCTCTATGAATTCCAACTTTCTTAGCGCTAAGAACTTTCTTAGTGGCTAAGAACGTTCTTAGGCTAAGAAAGCGCCATGGATATAGGCCCTGGTGTGGGATCGCTATTTTATCAACGCCTTGAAAGGGACTGCTAGAGATAAGCGTGGGAAGGGAATTCGACGACAATTCCAGGAAAGTGGCCGAACTTTCTACGAGTTGATGCCAACAAGATGGAATTGCTCACCTTCCCCTCTAAGCAGCTTGTTGATGCCCTCAATAAGAAAGGGAAGGAGCTAGTTGTAACGTTAGATCAGGAGGTTGTCACAGCGTCTCTACGTCAAGATGTGTCATCCATTTCACCATGCAACCACGAAGAGGCAGACACACACATTCTCCCCCATGCAGCAAATGCTGTAAAGTGTGGCCCCCACAAAGAGATACGAATCCGCAACGTTGATACTGATGTGGTCGTGATTTCTGTAATGGTTGCTCAAATGCTCCAAGTGAATGAAATGTGGAAAGCTTTCGGAATTGGAAAGAGCTTCCGTTACATTGCAGCACATGAGATCGCTACCTCTCTCGGTCCTGAGCGATCCCATGCACTACCAATGTGCCACACATTGCCAGGGTGTGATACTGTCTCATCATTTGCAGGGCATAGCAAGCGAACAGCCTGGGCTATTTGGGACTTATTCCCAGAACTAACCAGTGAACTTCTTAGTATTTCACACATGCCATGTGAGATTGAACTACAATGCATGGAAATTATAGATAGGTTTGTAATATCGGCAGAACGAGCACTTGTACCAACATCCACAAGGCGCAGAAGCAACTGTTTGCCAAGAAGGGCAACCCCCTGGAGGCAATACACAGCCGATGGAATGTTTGATCCACATTGGACAGCACTTCCAGAGGCTGCCAATAGCTGCTATGAGCTTGTTCACTGTGGCTGCAAAAAAGGATGCAGAGGAAATTGCAAATGCAGAAAAGCGGCACTGAAATGCACATCTCTTTGCACGTGTGAAGGGCGTGACTGGAATGAGATCCAATCATGAACGTACCTCAGAGACATCCTTATATGGGGCATGTGTGTCAGATACTGAACGATCAAATTTGACAGGCATCATTATTGTGTACCTAAAATGCTGTACTGCTTGCTAATAGAGTTTTCATTGTCACTGGAACATTTCATTGTAATTGGAACATATAGCTCCATATAGCGAGGTAATTTTTAAAGTCAATATCGCTGTAAGTAAGCAAACTTACAACATAGGCATTCTGATCATATATAAGAAATACGAGACGTTTGAATGTTGTCCCTATCATCCAGATGAATGTGTCCATGTCCAGACAATATTAAACTGATTCATGTGGGTCTAACCGAGAAAACCAATATGGTGCCAAATACAGTGTTTTTGAATTGGTACTAACATATTTCTTGACCCCAAATATGGGTCTAGCCGCTGAAATGTTGTTCCCACCGTGTTTAGTTTTGGAGATACGAAGGAAATTAGATCTTGAGCGGTGGCCATCTTGAAATCCATTATGACGGCCAAAGTAGCATTTTGAAATTGGCATCATCGGATTCCTAGACTCCAAAAATGTAGGTATAGCCGATGGAATTTTGTTTCTAACTTGTATACTTTGGAAGATATAGAGGAAACTGTGTCTTGAACGGCGGCCCTTTTGATGGCCGCCATACGCGTACATATTTTGGATGCCTCCCGATCTTAAAATGATCGGTTTATCATAATGTTCATTTGAGCCAACTGCTGTCAGGGTGCAGGTGTCTGGGTTTCAGGGCAGCCATCTCGGTCTGATCTTTTTCTGGAGGTGGTGTTTTGTTGTGGCTCTTGGTGGCAAAGCTTTTCCTTTCTCCTCACTCAGAGCGGAGGAGGCCAGAGCCGATGTGTATGTTCATGCTGTTGGTGGATGCGTTGGAGGTGGAAGTTTCTGTGGTGAGGGAGGCGAACCGCTTAAAAAGAGCCTGGCTTGAACGCAGACAGGAAAGACCGGATCTTTCTGCCTGTGAAGTACACCCACTACACCCACATACGGTTGAAAAGGTATCCCCAGGCTGACAAGTAGTCCCTTCCAGGGAGAAATCCGGTCAGGTTTGTCCTGCAGGGTGTTGGAGGTGCCTGTGGGTGTAGTGGGTGCATTTTACAGACGGAAAGTGCCACAGGTGGCTGTTCGGTCTTTCCTGCCTGCATTCGAGCCAGCCTCTTTTTAAGCGTTTCTCTCTCCGGTGCTAGTGAGCTTGGGAGCGGGGGTAGGTGGTGAGAGAGAAGTCACAAGGGCGAGCTGAGTCAGCTTTTATTCCAAGGGATCCATGTGCGGTAATTATCTTTGGCTCAAAAAGTGTGCAACAGAGGGGTGAGAGGGCCAATTTCCGTCCTCGTCCGTGTTTCGAAAATTTCCCCCTAACTCTTAAGATTGTGTGTGCATGCTTTAGAGTCGAGAGGGTCTGTCTAGTGGGGGGAGTACTGTCTCTCGGGAAGGGGACTCCCTACGGGTGTGTGGGATGATGGGTGGAGGTGCGGTAGTGGGGTAAGGGAAATGAACGAGTATTCAGGAGAGGAGTGAAAGTCAGTGGAGAGTATTCCCAGCGGTCGATACATCACTGACGGTCGCTACTTGTTCGGTCAGTCTATATATATATAGACTGACCGAACAAGTAATGACCGTCAGTGATGTATATATATATAATGGGTTAAACTGTCACGAAAGTCATTTAGTGCTAAGAGCTAATTCCTGAAAGTCTGCGTAAGGAGGGACAGGACAAAGTTCTTCTTCGGGGTCTTAACTTAGATGAATAAGGGGTGGAAGATGGTTTTAGTTGATGCCGCCTGGTTGATCATATGTTCTCTGGAGATGTTCAGAGGCAATCCATCTGAGTGTACCTAAATGTTAGTGATTTATTAGGGGATCCAGCGTGAGGCAATAGTTTGTCTATCCTAGGTGTTTTTTGTGGTATAAGCCCTCAGGCGGCTGCAGAAGGACGCAATCGGTTAGGTCACATGAGAACCTCTAACTTTGCAAAGTCATGTACATCTTTCGCTTGGAGATGAAGACCTGTCTGAGCGACGTCAAAAAGGTTTTGATGCAGTCTGAGGAATGGGCATTCCGAGTTGCAGACGCATAGACTGGCTCATGTGATTAACAGAGGAAAGCGTTTAAGGAATCTTTGTTGAGGTGCTGCTGTGGTCTAATACGACGACAGGTGGAGGGAGACGCGGATGACTAGAAAAAGATTTGGGGGAATACAGCAGTTATTCTGGTTTGGTCACCTGGAATAGTGATAACCGCTGGATTACATAGCTAAGTCTTTTTGTCCTGACCGCAGGCCAAGCAGTCCAAAAGAAAAGAAGTCATTAATAGATTGAGACGGTCGGGCGTTGGTTGTTTTATGTCTTCTTCTTAGAAGATGTGCATAAAGCGCGCTTAGTGCATGTGGTGTAGCACTTTTATGTGGCAATGCCTCTAAAAGGAAAAGGTGGGACCAGGGTCAACAGACGCAAAGGGGCAAATAGAAAAAATGGCGGAGGAATTCGATGCCTTATAAATGAACGTGTCCATTGTGAGCGGTCTTATGTAGTCTCAATAAGGTTGCACATTAAGATCATTTGCAACAGCACAGAGAGCCAGCGATGGTACTTCACGCATCAGAAGGCATGCTGAGAGAGACGACGAACTGGGAGACTCAGCTTTCCTTGTTTCCTAACAAATAAAAAATAGGCTACTCATAGAAGCTGAAGCAGCATGGATCGTGGTACGAAGGGACATGCGTTGATTGTGGGAGCTTTGAATGGGAGATAAGCGGAAGGCTGCAGAAATAATGTCTACTGGCAACTTCAGTCTTAGGGGAGTTCCAAGTGTTGTGTGATGGGCTTAAGAATGGATTAACAGAAAGCATTTTTGACGGAGGACTTAAAATCTTTGGCCACAGCACTACTGGAGTGGCTAAGGAGCGGGTTTTCTTGTCCTGGTCTGACTACATTTTGCGCCAAATCCATGGCCGTTCACTTTGTTAAATAACTTCTAACTGTCTGTTTTCGGAATCCATAATTCCCAAACTTCTCGGAAATACCAAACACTTCAAGGGACATTTGTGATCTTAGGCCATATTTCTGAGGAAGAAGTTGGACAAAGATAAAATGTACAACCTAAAAAGTGTCCACCCAGACAATGGCGTCATGCGTATGTAGCCGTGTCGTGCCGTATGAGAAAACCTTGCTATTATGGGGTGACTCCATGTGCCCTGATACATGCGCAGAGGAGGCAAATCGGGACTTCATCGATCTTGCTTGGGTCTCTGCATTGGGATTGCCATCCAATGAGTAGCCCTCGCTTAGCCTGAGTGGCATTCCCACTGGTTGGCTAGTCCTTCCTGTTACCTGGCCACACATGGTTTCAACCGGCTGTGCATATAGCCAGCCATTGGTTGCATGTTCATTGTTGACTTGTGGAGATCATGGTTGGTCTTATTGTTGTTGTTTTCATTTTCTTTGTGTATTGCTATCTGAGTCTCCTCCTCTACGCTAGTGTCTCTCCACGACACACGTTACAAGCTTCAGCTTTATAGCAATATAAGTAATATGTACAGTTATAGATTATTTGCAACAGCAAACAAGCTACTATATAGCGCATTGTTAATACTTATCATATACTACCCTTATAGGCAAAATGCTTGTAGATAGATGGCGACTACATTATGCTTATTGCTTAGTTAATTTGTTTCGAGGTAAAGGAAAGATAATGATTGTGCACTGGCTCTTGCGCATACAAAAAATCTGACCAAAATGAATCTAGTTTATTTTTTAAGACATTTAGGCTTATGGCACTAACTACTTCATTTGGTAAGCTATTCCAACTATTCATAATTCGGTTTGCAAAAAAGTTCTGCCTAATTAGTTTGTTACTTCGGCTCTTAGTGAGTTTAAAATTATGTCCTGAGTGATGCTTTGTTTGTCTATCTCCAAGAATGGGCACTGAACACGATAAAGGCCATGAATGTATTTGTAAGTTTGAATCATATCCCCACGTGATCAACGGTAATAGAGAGACGGTAGATTCAGATATTTTAACCGGTCTAAATAAGTATAATTTCTTATTGAGGGTATCATTTTAGTTGCTCTTTGCTGCACATTTTCTAGTGTTAGACTGTCTTTTTTTAACATGGGAGCCCATGGACCGTTCCCGTATTCAAGTATAGGTCTAACTAGCGAAGTGTACAGCCTTACTAGAGTTGAAGAGTCTAAATGGGTGAGAGACCTTGTTATCAGTCCTAAACTCTTATTAGCTTTTGATACTTGGATTTGACAATGGATGCTAAATTTTAGTTGGTTGTCTACATTCAGACCTAAATCCTTTACGACAGTTGGTTCTACCAGCTTAATATGTGTATCAAGAGAGTTCATGAAGTATGAATGTTTAATATTAGCTGTACCTAGATGCATAGCATAGCATTTGTCAGCATTGAATTTGATTTGCCAGATAGAAGGCCATTTCGTTACGCTATTTAAGTCATCTTGTAGTTCTATTGCATCAATTGATGATTTAATTTCTTTGTAGATTTTTGTATTGTCAGCAAACATGTTAATTGTAGAGCACTTAATTACATCAGGAAGTTCGTTTATGTAACAGATGAAAAGGAGTGGTCCTAGTACACTACCTTGGGGCACACCGCTAACGACAGGAGTTTGAACTGATTTGCATCCATTCACGACAACTCATTGGACTCTGTTAGTAAGAAAATCCTCAATCCATTTTAGTAGGTTACCATGGATACCATATTTTTATAGTTTAAGAAGAAGTCGTTTGTGTGGTACAGAGTCAAATGCCTTAGCAAAGTCTAGATATAGAGCATCGATAGAGCTGCTATGATCGATTGCATTTGACCATACATCTAAGACTTCAGTTAGCTGTGTGACACAAGAACGCCCTTTAATATATCCGTGTTGACTTGGTACAATTAGGGTGTTTTGTTTAAGATGACCTACAATATAGTCTTTTATAATGGACTCAATGAGTTTACAGATTATGGAGGTAAGGCTTATAGGGCGATAGTTATTAACCAAATGTTTATTTACCTTTTTGAAAAGTGGAGATACATGACCTAATTTCCAGATTTGAGGTAGCTTACCCTCTCTCAATGAACTAGAGTAAAGATGTAATAATGGGCAGACAATTTCAAGTTTGAGTTCCTTTAAAACACGGGGATAGGTTCCATCAGGACCTACAGACTTGTTAGTTTTTAGATTATCAATTTTTTTAATTATCATGTACGAGTGACCGCGATATGATGTAATGGAGCAATTAAATGTCTACTGTTGAAACTAGGCAACTGACTGATATCTTCATCTGTAAAGACAGATGCAAAATATGTGTTTAATGCATCTGCCTTTTCCCCGTCAGTTGTGGTTAGTGTGCCATCGGACTTCATGAGGTCACAAATTGTGCTTCGAGTTTTTATTTTGCTTTGTGCATATTTGAAAAATGCTTTAGGATTCGACTTTGCCTCATTTGCTAGTTTACGTTCAAAATCTCTTTCAGCTATTCGACATTCGTTTTTGGCCTGGTTTCTTGCTTTAGCAAAATTTGTGTAGTCACTGCTACAATGAGACTTTCTCCATTTTTGAAATGCCTGTTTCTTGGTTCTTAATTTTTCAAAAACACGATTGGTTAAGTATAATAATTTTTTCTGCTTATATTGAGGTCTAGATTTTGGTATGTATTCATCAGTTAATCGATTTATTTCCCTCAATATCTCCAACCAGTCATGTTCTATGTCCCCAATAAATTCTGAATCCCAGTCTATAGATTTAGCATCTTTGCACATATTGTCATAATCTCCCTTATATAGTATGTAATGTGACCTGGTTGGAGATTCATTTACGTAGCATGAGAATGTAAATGTTAATGTTGCATGATGGCTCTTACCAATTGGTACACCAGAAGATAAATCATTTACCATGTTTTCCTCATTTGTAATAATTAGGTGTAGGATATTTTGTTTCTGATTTCCACTAAAATGAGTTGGTTTACGTGTATGTTGATGCCAGTATAAGTCCCTTAGCGTCTCAATAAATATATTAGCAGGGCTTTCGGGATTGGCGGGTGAGATGTCATTTATCCAGTTAATTTCATTATAGTTAAAATCACCCATTATAAGAAGGTAATAATTACTGAAAGGATGGATTTCTTATCAATCGATCGATCGGTCGGTCAGTCTATGTGTACAGGGTAAACTAGACATCTTTTTCAAACAAAGAATACTAGACATCTTTTTCAAAGAAAGAATATTTGAATTCGACTGAACACAATTAATTGTGGTGTGGCTTTGGACGTTGCTGTTACACATATGCTTATACAACATATGTGAGCCGTCGATTCCCAAAGTCATAATACAATTATTACATCACAGTGGACTAATCTTGAAACAGCCTGTGCATCTACATGAACATGCACACATGAAGATAGCTACACGTGTTGTATCCAGACCAGGGTTGCCTGCCCTACCAGTTTAGCACTGAGGCAATAACAAGCCATGGCTTATGCCTTGTAAATTGATGATGATGATGATGATGATGATAAACAAAAACATTTAGGCACTGATACGCTAGAGATTGGCTTAAAGTATGTTATGGATTAACTAAATTTATGGTACGGATACCGGTACGGAACGGTTAGGGTACGGGATGACTGGTATTCAAAATTAAGACGTCACGTGTTTAAAAATTGTTTGTTACACCGGTATTTTAGTTTCTTAACAAAGCTTAAAACTACAATGTCTTATTATGGTTATGGCGATAGCGGCGGTGGTAGAGGTGGGTATGGTGGCGGTGGCGGTGGTCGAGGACGCGGTGGTGGTGGTTATGAAAGTGTAAGTATTTACATATATTCTAATTCCGTGGTACACAAACGAAAACTAGTGTTGTACAATTTTAAGCATATATATATATATGTATATGCCATTTACTGAAATTTAATGACTGTGTATCAATTGTACTTGTTAACTGTCTGCTGATTAGCCATAAGTGGCACAAAAAAGCAGCAATATCTATCTTTTAAGTGATATTTTGCATAGCTCTCAACTGAGGGCGTGAGACTCCCTAACTTAAACTTCCTAAGGTCACAGGTGTGGGGCATGTGTGTTCCCTTTCTGAAAAATTTAAAATTAGATTCTCTAAGAAATGCTGGGAGACGAAAACGTCAATTTCCCTAAAATATAATTTCTCCAAATGGCACTAGTCAGTAGTCTATTTATAGTTTCGCACATCCAGGCATTTTGTGATCAGTCGCCATGAAAGTGGCACTATAGAGTGACATAGTCTATTCATAGTTTCGTACATCGGGGCATTTTGTGATTGGCTGCCATTAAAGTTGGGGCAACTTTACTACATGCTAAAGAGCATTGTCGATAGTAATGCATTGTTTACATTTCCATGAAGCTCAAACCATAAAATCCTGTATCTGAAAGTCTGTAAAAACTACGCCCAGTATCAGAAAACCTAAAATCACAAATGAATTTTGCAAGATAGTAATGAAAATGTGATTAAAGTTTCGCGGCCCATTGCTCGTAATGTTAAATTAACCCCGTCCAAAAATGGCATCTCCCAGGGTATTATGGGAAAATTGATTGTGATGACGTCATCGCAATTCTATGAATTATATAGTAACAATGACTATTGAGTATGAAGGTCATGATTAGCAAGCAACAATTTCTTGTCAGATAAGCTAGCGATTGAGGTATGAATTCTAATGTCATGTCAAACATGGAATGCAGGCTTAGGGAATCCCCAGATCGCCGTTTTACAATAAGGATTAAATACTTAGTACTGAAAATGCCAGATGCGTGAGATTTGCATGGAGCTGTGTGAAAGAGTGAGAATGAAACCAAATGTGTGAGTCTCATGCTGAATGCGTGAGACGTGGAAGGTCTGATTTTGGCCACCGTATGATTTTAGCAGCACATAATCCTAATATATGATACCTCCTTATTCTGCGTCAGCATCCTAAAGTAATCAATACTGATACCGATTTGGGAATTACAAATAGCTTTTAAAATACGAAGACTGGTCCGATCACAGAATATATTACAATACAATTGTTTTTATGATTAGAAAAGCTAATTTGTATTATTAGATATACTTACCTTACCGAATCCAGAATCCAGATCGCTAATTGAGTGATCCAACAGTGGAATTCGCTGCCAGCTACAATAGTTGAAGGAACAGCAATTGAATTATTCAAGAGCAAACTAGATATCTACTTCAAAGAAAGAACATTTGAATTCAACTGAACAGGCATACGTATAGTAGCCCATCACAAAGTCATACTGCAATTCTTCCAATACAGTGGACTGATCTTTGAGTAACCTGTGTATCGACAAAAACATGCTCTGTAGCGATTTCAATTATTAGTCCCCTACCGGTAAAACCGGGGGGTGGGGGGGGGGATTATAAGTTTGCACTCTGTCTGTCCATCTGTCGCGGTTGGTTTTCCGCACTTTTTCACAGTCCTTCAAGGTATTCAACTGAGAATTGGTTTGTTGCTGTGTTATGAGAAGTTACAGACCAAGTTCGAGTTTCAGGCATATGCGTCAATTTTTGATGGAGTTATGCCCCCTTTCGAGTTAAGAAATACGAAAAATATCAGCTTTCCACACTTTTTTCGCACTCCTTCAAGATATTTAAGCAAAAATTGCTGCATCGCTGTAGTATAAGGTGTTACAGAGCAAGTTCGAGTTTCAGACATTTTAATAAATTTTTCATGGAGTTATGCCCCCTTTCGACATGAGATACGAAAATTATTAGTTTTCCGCACTTTTTTAGCAGTCTTTCAAGACATTATACTGAGAACTGCTACATTGCTTTGTTATGAGAAGTTATAGACCAAGTTGGACTTTCAGGCATATGCGTAAATTTTTTATGAAGTTATGCCCCTTTTCGACTTAAGAAATCCGAAAAATATCAGCTTTCTGCACTTTTTTTCGCACTCCTTCAAGATATTTAAGCGAAAATCGGTGCATCGCTTTAGTATAAAGAATTACAGAGCAAGTTAGAGTTTCAGACATTTTTGTCAATATTTCATGGAGTTATGCCCCCATTTGACTTATGCAATACGAAAAATATTAGTTTTCCGCACTTTTTTTTGCAGTCTTTCAAGATATTATAATAATAATAGTACATTTATATTGCGCTGAACTCCATGCTATTGCATGCTGTAAGCGCTATACATCTGATCCTCTGCTCATTTGACAGTAGTCCCCTCCCAGCAGTCTGGCAGTACAGCCTCGTACGGCGCACAGAGAGGTGTCATCGCAGGTACCTATTTACAGCTATGTCGACTGGAGCAACTCAGAGTTAAGTGACTTGCTCAAGGACACAACGCGGTGAACCAGCAGGGAAGCGACCTTGCGAACCTAGAGTTACAAGCTCAAGTTCCTACCCACTCGCCCACCGTTCTCTATATTATACTGAGAATTGCTACATTGCTTTGTTATGAGAAGTTACAGACCAGGTTCGAGTTTCAGGCATATGCATATATTTTTGGCATATGCATACATTTTTGATGGAGCTAATGCCCCCTTTCGACCTATGAAATACGAAAAATATTAGTTTTCCGCCTTTTTTCTCACAGTCTCAAGATATTCAACTGAGAATTGGTACATTACTTTATTATGAGAAATTACAGACCAAGTTCGGGTTTAAGGCGTTTGCATCATTTTTTGATGAAGTTATGTCCCCTTTCGACTTATGAAATACAAACATATCAGCTTTCAAGACTTTTTCCTTCTCCTTCACCATATATAACTGAGACTTGGTTTATTGCTATGTTATGAGAAGTTACAGATCAAGTTCGAGTTTCAGCTGCTTTTGACCATTTTTAATGAAATATTTGACTGTCAATCTCTAAAGAGTTATATCACCAGGTAGGGGACATGTATTGCAAAGCAATACAAAATGATTGTTGATAGATTTTGTAGTAGCATGCTGCATGAAGAGACACTAGCGTAGAGAAGGAGACTCGGATAGCGACAAACATAGAAAATGAAAACAACAGCAATAAGACCAACTACGGACTCAACAAGTCAAAATGTAACCAAATGCTAGGCGCAGCAGGGTGTAACCATGAGTGTAGGCGGCACACCTCAGCTAACGCGGGGAACATCCATCTGCACCACAGAATTTCTATAAAACAGTGTTAACCCTTGCCACTCCGATAGGAGAATTAAAAATTTTCATATTAAATTAAGATGATCTGCTGATTCATTTTTTGGCAAATTTTGTGGGGGATGTTGCTGTCATAGACATCAACATCATCAACCAAACTGTTGAAAAATGTACACCAGTTTCTTTGTTATTTACACAGCAAAAGATAGATTATTGATATCGGAGTGGTAGGGGTTAAACTCTTAAATCTAATGGTTTCGAGGAGAGACAATTAATCAACAGCAGTCAAATCATTAGAACAGACTAGATATAAAAAAAAAGAACTTGAATTAGACTGAGCAAGCTATACTACATGTACAACAAACAAAAACACTAATGCAATAACAAGCCTCGTAAAATGATGATGATGAACACAGCTCTTTGGATTGGAATTCTAAGCATGTGCGGCACAACAGTTTTGCCAACCAAGCCAATGTGCCATAATGTTTCAGCGAGTAATTACCCGATTAGTAGGTTGGTACTCGAGTCTGGAATCTTTTGAGTTTGAAATATTCTGAAAAAGTGCAAGAAACTAACAAAAGTAAACAAACTTCATTGATCGGCATTTCTCCTTCGATCAATACTCACCATTCTATTACTTCTGATAAAGCTATCTTGGATAGCTGGCCATAGGACTATAGACTTAGTAAGCTTTACCGGCTCCTGGAACCGGGTTCTCGGCTCCCAACAGCCAAGTGCCCATTTGCCATGAAACTCATTCTTGTTTGCATAGCAACAAGAGCTACATGCGTTTTTGCAGTTGGAAGTTCTTTGGCTTTTATTAAAGTTTCTAAGTCTTTTCTCTAATAGTGATAGCTTTGTGTGCGCTCTATAAGCATTATTAGCTCACCTGGCCGGGCAAGAGAGCTTATGTCGTGTGTCTGTCCGTCATCCGTCCGTCAACTTTTCTTTTAAAACGACTTCTCAAGAACCACTGGGCCGATTTCAATTATATTTGGCAGGAAGCATCCCTAGGGTATATAGATTCAAGTTTGTTCAAATGAAGCCGATTTTTAGAAACCCTTTAAAAAATCTCCGAAACCGCTGGAGGAATTGATTCAAAACTCATAACACATCATCTATTGCAACGGTAGACCCAAGTTTGTTCAAGGCAACCTGATTGGCCTATTTGCCTGGTGGCCATCTTGGATGACCTAGTTTTCGTGACAATGACTTCTTCTCCCGAACCGCTGAAGGGATAGGTCTGAAATTTGGTAAATATGGTTAGAGACCAAGGTCCATTCAACTTTGTTCAAGGGAAGTTCGTACATTAAAAAACATGGCTGCCATCAACCAAATAAAATTTAGCGTTTGTTGGTCATATTGGCTTTTTTGTATTTGATGTATTTTGATGGCGAAAATTGCTTTATACATGCTTATCAGTGTGGCGAGTTCAAATATGCCACTTTCGAGACTATCGGATAAACGGTTTGGCTGCCATATTGGTTTGTTTTCCCGCCATAGGCTCCCATAGTAAAGCAATGGGGAATTCTTTAAACGACTTCTTCTCAAGAACCACTTTGCCAATTTCAAATATATTTTGGAGGAAGCATTCATAGGGCATAGAGATCTAAGTTTGTTCAAATGAACCCGATCAGCCAATTTGTCCGGTGGCCATCTTGGATTTAGGCCGATTTTCGGAAACGTCAAGGGAACTTGATTGGTCAAATGGTTCAGCGGCCATCTTGGTTGACCTAGTTGTAGTGAAAATGACTTATTCTCCAGAAGCGTTGAAGGGATTGGGCCGAAATTTGGCAGATATGATTAGGGCCTAAGGGCCATTAAAATTTGTTCATAAAACATGGCCGCCGTGGGCCAATCAAAATATAGCATGTTTGGTGGCCATATTTTATTTTTTTATTTGATGGATGTTGAGGCCGAAATTGTTTTTATGTGTTTTTGGGTATTCTGATCTCAAATTTGTAATTTTCGAAACTGTCGGATAAATGGTTTGCTGGCCATCTTGTTGATAAAGAGTATTCTAGTGTTACATATGCAATGACGACCGTCCGTCAACTTTTCCTTTAAACAACTTCTCAAGAACCACTGGGCCGATTTTAATTATATTTGGCAGGAAGCATCCTTAGGGTATAGGGATTCAAGTTTGTGCAAACGGGGCTGGTCGGCCAAAATCCAAGATGGCGGTCTGCCAAATGGGCCGATTTTGAGAAATGTCTTTGAAAATCTTCTCTGAAACCGCTCAGGGGATCGATTCAAAATTCATGGAATATCATCTAGGCGTGTAGCTGAACCAAGTTTGTTCAAGGGAACTTGATACTCCATATGGTCCGGCAGCCATCTTGGAAGACCTGCCTTTCACGAAAACAACTTCTCAAGAACCACTGCATGGATCAGGCCCAAATTTGGGAAATATTATTAGGCCAGGTGAGCTTATGTTGTGGCGACCGTCCGTTGTGTGTCCGTCGTCCGTCCGTCAACTTTTCCTTTAAATGACTTCTTCTCAAGAACCGCTGGGCTAATTTCAATTATGTTTCGGCAGTTTCGCAGGATGCGTCCTTAGGGCATAGGGATCCAAGTTTGTACAAATGAAGCCAATCGGTCAATTAGGCTGGTAGCCATCTTGGATTTTGGCCGATTTTTAGAAATGTCTTTAAAAATCTTCTCCGAACTGCTTGAAGGATTGAAGGAAACCTGATGAAATATGATCTAGGGCAAGAGCTTAACCAAATTTGTTCAAGGAAACTTAATTGGTCAATTATTTTGGCGGCCATCTTGGTTGACCTAGTTTTAGCGAAAATAACTTCTCCAGAACCGCTGAAGTTTGTTTTAAAAGCAGCTCACATTCCTGGGCGATTGAACAGTCTGGCAGATGCTTTGTCTCGCAGACAGAGGATTCTGCCAACAGAATGGTCTCTCAACCCTCCAGTTCTTCACAGGATCTTCGCGCATTGGGGCAAACCCAACGTGGACTTGTTCGCCACAAAGGAAAATGCTCAAATCATGACTTATGTCTCGCCGATTCCAGATCCAAATGCCATCGATACAGACGCTCGGGCGATAAGCTGGAGAGGGATGCACGCTTACGCGTATCCACCCACCATTCTTCTGCCGAAGATATTGGTGAAGATCAGAGACGAACCGTGCCTGGTCCTGCTAATAGCGCCATTTTGGCCCAGCAGGTCATGGTTTACGGATCTTCTAGATCTGCTGGTGGACAATCCAGGGCAGTTACCCGAGATTCCGAACATAATCTCCCAGGCCAAGGGACACTTTCTACACGAGCGTCCCGAAATGTTCAAATTGACTGCGTGGATGTTATCAAACAATGTTCGACGTCGGAAGCTTTTTCTCGACAAGCTGCGAAATTCATCGCAGCTGCGAGAAGGAGGTCAACCTTCAAGTCATATAACAATAAGGTTAACAGATTTGCAGGGTGGTGTGAATGAAAGGGTATTAATACCTTTCAATCCACTGTTCAGCAAATAGCAGACTTTCTCTGGGAGCTGTTCTTTTCAGGACTAGCTCCTGTCACAATTGCTGGATACAAGTCAGCTTTGGCATAAGTTATCCCTTGTCTAGCCAACAGGGATAGTCCAGAGGTGGCCCAGTTAAATGTGATGGTGAAGGGAATGAGCAATCTCCGACCGAGACAACCGGTAGTCATTCCAGCCTGGAGTCTCTATATAGTGCTTAATGTACTGGCCAAGCGCCCTTTCGAACCGTTGCGTTCGGCTAGTGTAAAGCATTTGACTCTAAAGGCATTTTTTCTATTGGCAGCTTCCTCAGCTAGAAGGCGCAGTGAGATCCATGAGCTTTCAGCAGAGAGGGACCGATTTATTGTCTCTGGAGAGGGTCTGCGTCTACTGCCAAGAACAGAGTTTATGTCAAAGAATCAATCTTTGAAATATCCCGACAAACCGATCATTATACCGAAACTAACTAGGTTTGATCGTGATGCCAGTGTCTGGTGTCCAGTCCGTGCTTTGACTAAGTACAAAAGACAGACAGACTCGTTACGGTCGAATAATAGACATCTGTGGATCTGCCATAAGAATCCATATGGCGCCGCATCCATGGTTTCTATCTCTCGTTGGGTGGTCGAATGTATTCAGACTACCCATGAGATTGCGACTGGGCACCAGGTGCAATGCGCAAGGGCACACAATGTTAGAGGAATAGCCGCCTCGACCGCACTTTACAATGGTGTTCCGTTAGAGGACATCATGGCTGTTGCACAATGGCACTGTGAGTCCTCTTTCACGGATTACTATATGAGGGATGTCAGACTCGCCAATCCACTCGCTTTAGCTGTTTTGAAATGATAGTTAAACGACCACACTGCAATTCTCCATTTTTGGCATTTGTAAGCACGAATTAAGAAGCAAACATGGTCAGGCGAGAGGATGTCAACCAGATTGTGTCACTGATGGCCGGACGAGTGATTGGTTGAGGCTCCACATATGGAATCCAAATATCATGAGGTAATTCAAGATTGGGAGTTTTTTGTTTGATGTGTATATATTATGTTCATTCATCTTATATATTCATGCTCATTCCCAGGCTGATATATGCAAAGAGCAATTAACCCTCTTAGCATATTTGTGTTTTCAGGCAAGATGCATGTTCATGAGTTCTCTCCCTTTTCTTAGGAGAAAAAGGGGGGTGGGGGTGCAGTGATGCGAATGTGATTCGGTCCCTTTAACTTGATAATCCTTTTAGGTCTCCATTTGTCAAGTTTAAGTCTAAGCTCTTTCTCCAAGGGACAAAAGTAGCAACTGATGGCTTGCCCCTTCCCACCAGGTTACTGTCTAAATCGGGTGTATATCAGAAGTAATAGAATGGTGAGTATTGATCGAAGGAGAATGAAGGAAATTTCAATTTCCCTTTCTCCGAGATCTAACAATACTCACCATTCTATTATGGACCCTGCATCCCAGCCCCACGGAGGCAAGCCATGGGTATCTCTTGTTTGACAATATGAGCTTCAAGGCAAACGGGTACTCGGCTGTTGGGAGCCGAGTACCCGGTTCCAAGAGCCGGTAAAGCTTACTAAGTCTATAGTCCTAGGGCCAGCTATCCAAGATAGCGTGTATCAGAAGTAATAGAATGGTGAGTATTGTTAGATCTCGGAGAAAGGGAAATTGAAATTTCCTTCATTCACAAAGACTGAAGTCTATCTAAGAATGGAAACTATATCTAATACATATTTTAAGAATGTTGACTGTAATATATTCCATAATCGGACCAGTTTTCATGTTTTGTAATTATCAGCTGTATTATCCCAACTCTGGGATGTGATGATTGACTGATTAAGCAGCACATATTGTGTTTATTAAGATTAAATTTCTGTCATCACCTCTATACAATAAAAATTACGACAACTGCTTATCAAGGCTTTAGGTTAGTTGTTGCAAGACACAATATTCAGACATTTTGCAGAATAACTCAGATCGCAATTTATATTGCTAGGTCATAAACACAAATATCCTAAATATCCAGGTAAATTTTGGTCATGAAAAGTCATGGAATTTCAAATAGAGAAAGCTGCATGAACCCTGACTCTAACCCCTTTAGTTACTATTGGATTACAATCCTCCATTAACCCCCTTTAGATGGTTATTAGGGCTGCAACGATTCATCGATGCATCGCGATACTTTCGCCACAATGCGATGCATGTTTTCCTAATCACGATGCATGCACAAATTTTCAAGTGAGTTTAATTCAGTACAATCGGATATGACCATTGATTTCTGATGTTAAATGCTCTACATAATATGCGAATACAATAACCGTATTAAATTACTATGTTACTTTATCTCGAGGAAGGATTTTAGTGAGGAACTCTTGCGAAATCTGGTAACGCCACGTAAATTTTACAACATCATTCTCACAATATTTTCAATAAATCTTCGCAAACATATTTAGTTCTGTCTTTAAACATTTCTACAACGATGCCGGCAATGAAAATTCATTAAATTTAATCCAGAATTTCTCTCGATAAAGAACCATGGTGGGAGGCAATGAAACAACTTTTACAATTTATGTACTATAGAAGAAAACACGCTTGCTTTTGTACGACGTGGAGGGTGTCTACGGGATCAGCGTGAAATATGAAAATACGAGCGAGTGAGATACGAAAATGAGGCTTCAAATTATTAAATCAATGAGCGCCGCTGTCTGACGCACGTAATGCACATATTTAATTAAATACTATACAGATTAGAGGAATTTCATTCATAAAGGCACTCTAATCAGATTTCCATAAAGGGTGTTTCCAACAGCATCCTGTCAGATTATTCTGCTGAGTACTACCTCAGTATACATTAGCTGGATAGTTTACGTGAAATTTTAAGAACTGGTAAGTAAGTTATAAAATGCCTGTAATTAAAGCGGCTCACAAATTGCCATATATTCGTAAATATGGCATCCAGAATCGCTGGAATCTGCGATGGAACCCATGCTGACCAATGAGCTTTAACCCTTTAACACTCATATCAGCCAAAAACAACTGTTGCAGTGATCTTGAAAAATGTCCAAGAGAAGACAATTTTTTTTAATTCACCACTGCCAGTGACTGGACTAATGAGCTCGATAACCGGATGGACATCGCTTGGTCTGCAAATGGACATTTTCTATGAGAAAATGTTAATTTCCTTGAACAAATTTGAGGGTTAAAGGATTAAGTAGTTGAGCCCCTAGGCCCCTGGGCCTCTTATTCTAATGTGTAATCAGAAACCTGCACGTCATTGCACACCATATTTTGTTGATTAGCATACAAATTTGAAGTTATATTTACACTCGCATTGTTATCATTTTCCAGCGTGGCCGAGGACGGGGCGGTGGTGGAGGAGGTTTCCGAGGATCAAGAGATGATGACGAACCATTAGACCCTAATAGCGAAAGATTCCGCAAAATATTCATTGGCGGCCTCAGCTACGATACAACTATGGACGGCCTGAAGACATTCTTTGAACAGTGGGGCTCGATATGCGATTGTGTTATCATGAAAGATCCGGAAACTCAAAGGTATTTTTAGTGAAGGATGTAAAGTGCTTTTAATACTTTAGCCCTTCCACTTAGTGTTGTTCTGATTAATCAATTTGATCGATGATTGATTGGTTTGCATCTTCAACCAACAGATCTATCATGATTTCAGAAATCGATTTTGGTTGTTTATAAATTGACTTTATTAATATATTTTAACTGGTCAAGCTAAAAAAACCGAATACCGTTTGGAAAAGAATTTACATTTCATTGTTACAACTATACACCTGTGCAAAAGTTAAGCACCAGCAAAAACAATAGAACATAGAAACATGATGGTACAACTAGGCTGCCATACTTTTTGTCCCCGCGTTAGCTGACATAATTCCAAGTACGAAATGCACATGCATGCATGACTTCACGCCGCTTGATGTCCGTGCGTGGCGGGAAACAGCACACGTGTTCAGTTATGTAAAAGTCCAGTTTGAGGTGTAGAACATTACATACAGATTTAGGCGACAAGATTAGGAATTTTGTGTTCATGACCGTGGTTTATTTGTACAGAGAGAATTAGCTCTTGATTGTGAACCGCTATGGCAAGACGAAGGTTATGTGATCGTGTGAAATGGCAAATGATAGGCATGCATACCACTGGTATGTCATGCAGAGAGATTGGCAGACAGCTGAACATTAACCATACTGTAATCAGTCGTTTGATTGCAAAACATGGGCAAACTAACGAGGTGAAGGACAGGCCTAGATCTGGAAGACCGAAGAAGACTACTGCCCGTGATGATCGAGCCCTAGTACGCCTTGTTAGGAGATCTCCATTCACCAACAGCAGAGTGCTCAGCCAGCAATGGGAAACGCGCAATAGAGTGTCAATGTCTACCGTCAAAAGGAGACTGTACGCTGCTGGCATGAAAGCTAGGAGACCTGTCAGACGTCCTCTCCTCACTGCACACCACAAAGAGGAGCGTCTGAGGTGGTGCAACGAGAGAAGACACTGGAACATGAGATCCTGGAGACGGGTACACTGGTCCGATGAAAGTCGGTTCCTGCTTCATGCCACAGATGGTCGAACTCGTGTATGGAGGTCCAGACGCACGGCGTACGACCAACGTAACATCATGGAAGAAGTTCAATTTGGTGGAGGTTCCGTTATGATATGGGGTGCATCTCATTTGATTGTAAGCTGGATCTGTTGACTGTACCTGGAACACTAAATGGACAAAGATATCAAGATTCCATACTGGATAGAGTTGTGGTCCCTCATTTTGTAAATCATGCACCTGGAACCCACCCTATATTCATGGATGACAACGCCCGACCACATCGTGCTAGAGCTGTGCATGAATACCTCCGCCAGAATGCCATCGAAACCCTACCATGGCCAGCAAGGAGCCCTGACATGAACCCTATTGAGCATATCTGGGACATTCTGGGAAACATAGTGAGAAGGAGGGATCCTCCTGTGCAGAACCTACAGGAATTAACAGACGCACTCCATCTTGAATGGCAACGAATACCACAATGGCGTATCAGTCGGTTGGTGACCAGCATGAGACGTGTCCAGGCCGTCATCCAGGCACAAGGTGGATATGCCCGGTATTAATAATGACAGTCTCAAACTCGTGCACAGATGTTAAACTTCGTTTTCAGACACCATTAATGACAATCTAGCCACGTGTGTCAACTGTAGGGCAATAGTTGTCAGTTGTGTCAACGTAACCATATTCAGGCCTCGTTTTCAAGTTCAAACAAAAACATACAGTGTTTCCCCACCATCATAATCAGCATTCCTCTAGTTGCATTATTACCTCTTGCACTAAGATGGATGGGTACATAAATGTTTATGCTATTGCTTTCTTCATAGCACATGAATATACCCTCGCATGTGCGTAAAAATAGGGTGGTGCTTAACTTTTGCACAGGTGTATATATAGTTTTACTCCTTAGTCTAAGACATTAATTCTTTCAGCGCTGAAATAGTATGTTAATTTCAAAGCAACCATACCAATGACATGTTGAATATTTTGAAACTTATTTGACTGGAAGCTAGGCAGCAACAGCTTCCAGTCAAATTAGTTTCAAAATATTCAACACATTATTTCTTAAATTATTAAGAATCTGTCATACCTGCGACTTGGTTTGAAAGGGGTAATTATCATTGAACATGCTATGATTACTGCATTCAAAAGGTGTAAAAATGAGAACCTGTTATGATCAATCATTAATTGATCATAGGTTAATATATAAAATCAATCATCGATCACAAAAATAGTACCAATTCCCCCACACTTTGATGAACTCCTCATATCAGGCTTCAATATTTCACAGAATCTTTGGGTTCTATAGCGTGTCGGTACCGTGTCAGCTAAATCAGGGAACCCAAAATTTGTTAACTATTTTTATACCCCAAGAATTTGACGGTTTATTGTGTGATGAAGCCGTCTGGGTAGGCTGGCGGCAGAGTGGTTTCCGAACAATACCTCTTTTAACTCCATCATAGGGCAGTTGGACTAGGTCTGGCGAAGAAACCTATCAAAATCTATGATGATACTAAGTCCAAGATGGCTGCCAGTCATCGGCGGCCATCTTGAAAATTGGTTTCTGAACAATAATTCCATTTCCGTTTATTGGATCGCTTTGAAATTTCAAAGGATGTCTGGTCTAGGTCGGAGGAAGAAATCGCTATTTTCTGATAGCTCTCATTCATTAGTTTGTCGTCATCGTGGGGTATATGCACCATTTGCAGAGCCCCTGTTATAATTTATTTAAATTCATAAGCATGGTTTATTCACTGAAATGAAATTCAGTTTCAGGTGTGTTCCCATTATCACAGATTCAGAAAATAGGTTCCGATAAATTCTGACGTCGAAGCCTGTCATAGCTCATTTTCAAGGCTACGATTGTAGAAAAGTATGAAAACTGTTGAACAGTGCAGCGACTTTCAGTCAAATTAATTTTAAAATACTCAACAGAACAACTATAAGTTTTATATCATAAAGAATCTACTTTTTCAGGGATTTAACTTTGAAATGCTTTTAAGCGTCAAGTTTGGTCAGGAAAATGTAAATTTTTGCTGATTGAAAGTCAATTTGCAGACCGAAACAGCTTCTGTAGTGGTCTTGATAAATGTCCATTTGCAGACCAAGAGAAGACTGAAAAGTTACCAATGGAATGACTGGCTGGATAACCGAGCCAGTCATTCCACTGGTAAAATTTTCAAAAATAGTCTGTCTGCAAATGGACAGTTTTTAAGAGGGAAAAAAAAATGTTCTTCACCAAATTTGAGGGTTAAATGGCTAATAAAAATCGATATAACAGCCATAAATGTACATGCATCATGTGCACCTAGGATTTCAAATTTACCTGCACTATTTTCAACCTTGCATTTAATACGAATGTGGTTCATGATAGGATGGGCATTTTGAACAGACGGTCGTGGATGAAAGGGTTTCCGCAGAGCAGTATTATGTATATGTAATTAAATAAAGCAAATCACTTTCGTTGAGTATTAGAAACTATTCTGCCATATGCTGCAAAAGGCTTCAGATGAATTCCAAATGGAAACTTTCTATGAGAAAATTATAATTTAAAAAAAAAAAATTTGAGGATTAACCTTTTAACACTCATATCAGCCAAAAGTGGCTTCTGCAATGGTCTTGAGAAATGTCCATTTGCAGCTCAAGAGAAGCCTATTTAAAAAAAATTTATCCGTGAAATGACTGGCTCGATAACCGAGCCAGTCATTCCAGTGGTAAATTTTCAAAAATAAGCTTCTTGGTCTGCAAATGGACATTTTCCATGAGAAAATTGAAATTTTCTTGAACAAAGGCAAGTGTTTAAAGGGTTAAAGGATTCAAATATGTGATTGTTTTTTTCTTCAGATCGCGTGGATTTGGTTTTGTCACATATGACTCCCCAGAGTCGGTAGATCTGTCACAAGCTGATAGACCACACCAGATAGATGGACGAAATGTTGACACAAAGAGAGCGATGCCAAAAGAGGTAACATTCTCAAATTCATGTGATGAAACACCAACTTATGCCGTGGCGACTGTCGGTCGTCCATCCATCAACTTTTTCTTTGAACAACTTCTTCTCATGAACCACTTGGCCAATTTGAATTATACAAAGGTCAATTTCAATTATATTTGGCAGGAAGAATCCTTAGGGCATATAGATCCAAGTTTGTTCAAACGAAGATGATTGGCCGGTGGCCATCATGGATTGTGGCCGATTTTCTTTTAGAAACACCTTTAAAAATCTCTGAAACTGAAAATCATTTAAAACATTGCTCATAAACTGCTTAGGCAATTTCAACCAGACTTGGCTGGAAGGATACTAGACTGGTATGTTTCAGAAGATGTACATACAGAATTTTGATTGGTTAATTTTTCTGGCGGCCATCTCAGATTTTCTGAAAATTTGGGGAAATCAGTTAAAATACTACTCATTAACCGCTTGAAGCATTTCAAACAAACTTTGCTAAATGGTGTAAGGACCCTAGAGTGGTGTGCTTCAGAACTTGTATACAGAATTTTGATTGGTCAATTTGTTTAGTGGCCATCTTAATTTTCCAAAAAAATGGCTGGAAATCATCCAAAATGCTACTGCTCATTAACGCTTGTTCCAGTGGCCATCCTGTTCTCCAAAATGACATGTCAAGAACTCATCAGACTTAATTTCATCGATAGCTAAGGGTAATGGACCTTTCCCGCATATCCATCTATCATCTGACATCATATGATGTCATAATCATCTAAGCGGCGTGTAGGATGATGTCATAATCATTACATCATAAATGATTCTATTTGACCCGTCTTTAACTCTTAATAGTCTGACACGGAATTGTATGTCTCGCGATATACCGATACCATATTTAAAACCGATATCCTGCACTGACGGTTTCCTAACCGATTATAAAAAATAAATATCGAAAAACCGAATATGAACATATTTTCGCCTTTTTGTATCAGGATTGTTAAAATAAAAGATACTAACGAGCATGAAAATCGTAATGAATAATAATGGCCATACTTTCCATTAAGCTATGTTCGGGGCAACTAATAATTGAACGTGGCCCCAATTGCGCATATTGTGTAACTCTATGTAACTCGCTGTACGCCGAGAGAAATCAAGCAGCGAATTAATTAAATAATTATCCACTCAATACTAATGTGGGAATTTGTCATTAAAATTTGTATCGGGGAAAACATTTCTAAACAACGGCATCCATTTTATTTACGTCACCGGCTAATTAACATAATGCAAAGTCGTCCCAACACTAAATCGCCCGAATGCATCAAAATCTCGCCAATAAATATAATGCTGAATACATTTTGCTGATTAGGATATAATTTTAAATAAAATTATTACTCAAACCGTTTTTAAAACGTTATCTTCTATACACAATATCATATAAACGTATGAAATTCGCGATCGCAATATTACAGTTAATATTTTCTTCAAGGCATGATTTCGTCCTGGGGCCGAATTGGAAATGAAAGCAGAAAGGGAGATAATTACATCATAATTAATTACAATCGCGTGATTTACGTCTTTTCGCAACCTGTTTTGCTGATTTATGATTATTTTGACAAAATAAACGATGTCTATTTAACTGTGCTTAATATTTAGGCGGTCTAATTAATAATTTCACTCCCGCGATGATGGATATTATAAGGTATATTAAGCTTTAAAGGCGTAAAACGTTACGAATGTATCAGGGCGTGAAAATACGTTCTGTTTTCGTGCTAATTTTTATCATTTAAATTTTTTGTTTCATGTCCATAAAACCGATATTCGGTTAAAACCGATATGAAAAATCATATCGAAACCGATATGGCTGTAAGCCAAACCGCGCAGCCCTATATGTCTCTCTATTTAATAAACATACTGTTGTATATTTTGAAACTAATTTGACTGGACGATGTTCCGCCAAGTCAAATTAGTTCCAAAATATTCAATAGCTTACCTATATAGTTTTCTGGAAATTAATAGTCGGAGATAATAAGGAAAAATTAGTTACCTCTCCGGGATGTAAAAATTGTTTGAGTGTAGCTTTCGTGACCATATCAGTCATTTCTTCAGCACTAACTGACGGTCACTGGCAACGTCTCTCTCTGGTCAGTTCTTGTGGAGTCACGTGACAGCAGGGACTGGTAGACTGCTGGTATAACATGGACTGGACACATTACTGATCGCAAAGCCCCAAAAGGTTCTAAGGCTACAACAGCTGTCTTCAACCAAATAGACTTCATACTATGCAAGACAGAAGCAAAACCCTTACTCCGGAATCGTATGGAGGCACAGACCTCAATTCTGACCATTCAGATGAACGATCTCTACCTAATATATAAACACCATACCAGGCAAGAGGTTAGAGTCACTTACAACCTACCCAAGCTCATCAGCGACACTGACACTCAAATGTCATACAAAAAAGCCCTCAGGGAGCAGATAGCTAACATCGATGTCAGCTCCGATCCAAATGAAGCCCTAACCAAAATACTGAAATCTATGGAATCATTCGCTACCAGCACCATAGGTTTTCTTAAAAACAGCCAAACTAGGTATACTGACGACCCTCTAGTAGTAAAACTGTCAGCAGAGCAGAAAGCTTTACAGCTGTGCATTTATCAAAGTGGCCAAAGTGAAGACCGCACCAAACTACGGCAGGAGTGCAATAGTATTCTGCGCCACAGCGAATGCTTAAAAGATCTTGCTATTCAACGGGCAGACTCCCTAACAGATGAAATCACTGCCACGGATGGCTGTCACAAAATGTTTCGGGCAACCCGAGCCCTGAGAGTTACTGACTACACACCACCACTCACTGTACACAACTCTGAAGGACACTTTATTGGGACTGACCAGGGAAAAGCCGAGGCGATCTGAGAATGGCTCAAGGAACAGTTCACTGACAACGATGATGAGCCCTTGCACCCATTCTCAGGAGACCCCAGACCATTACTAACACCAATTAAAACAGCATAAGTTGAGAAGGCACTTAAAGCCCTGAAAATGGACGTGCATCTGGACCTGATGGCATGAGCAATGAACTATTCAAATATGCAAGTGACATTATCTCAAAACTGATCATGCAACTGATCAGTTCAGCTTTTATGCACCACCTTCCCATCGACACTGTAGGCCAAGGCACCCTTATCGCACTACCCACGCCCAAGAAGCCACCTGGGCCCCAGCCAATCTGCGGCCCATTGTGCTCCTCGACAGCATATGGAAAATCCTATCCAATGTTACTCTATGCCGCATCCGAGACAAGATCGATTACTTCACCGGATCATGTGAAAGTGGCTTCAAACGTGGATGCAGCTGCGCAGACATTGTATTGGCATGCTTGTGGCGGTAATCATGTCCAAGCACTGGGACTTCACAAAATGTGCATTGACATGTCACGAGCCTTCGACACAATTAAACGCTCAAAGATCCTAGATGTACTGCGCCAGGCCAGTTGCAATGAAGATGAGCTACGACTAGTGAGACTACTACTTGCAGACACCAAGCTGAGAGTATGAGTCAAGTCAGTGAAGTCTGTAGAGTTTGAGACATCAATCGGCTCCCCACAGGGAGATGGTCTATCTCCGGTGCTTTTCACCTGCTACCTTGCTGCCGCATTGTGATCTGTGCGGGAAAGTTCCACAAGACCAAACACACAGACACACCCCAGTGTCAATACTGGGCATGCCGCGAGAGATGGAGTATGCCGACAATGTGGTCTTCATAGATGAGGAAAAGAAACCCCTTAACGAACTTCTCCCAATAGCTGCAAGCAAACTAAAAATTTAGAATCTCTTTATGAATGAATCCAAAACAGAGTTGACCCACGTATACCTATCGACAAAGCATGAAACTATAGAAAATGACGACCCACTTCGTGGCGGCGAACCATGGAGGAAAAGTACAATCCTAGGCTCACTGCTTTGCAGTGCTGCTGACATTTCTGCACGCTGCGTAATGGGGAACATAGCTTTACAGTCCTTCTGGAAGCTATGGATTCGTAGATCAAAGATGCCCTTGATAAAGAGTATGTTTATACAATGCAACCTGCGTATCCTTGATGCTGTATAACTGTAACAGCTGGGTAGCTCCAAAGGCAGCTCTAGACAAACTCGATGCCTGCCACCGCAATCACCTATGCACCATCACTGGACACCGATGGCCAGACAGCATAATTTCCAACGATGCACTATACAAGATGTGTAATATGTCGCCGCAGTCTGTAAAAGTCGCCCAGCAAAGATGGTCCATGTTTGGCATGTGCTAAGGATGCCAGAAGAGACACCAGCACAGAGAGCCTTGGAATTCGGCCTACTCTGAGCCAGCAAATACAAAGCCAGGAGAGGACGTCATTGCATAAATCTGCTAAGCGTGCTACGAGGTGACCTCAAGAAAGCAGGACTCGGTACACTCCAGTCAAGAATAGACCTGAGGAAGTAAGGATTTCGGCTGAGGACAAGACACAGTGGGCAAAAGCGAAGAAGGACTGATTGCAGCTGTAGGATGTTTCTACTACTACAGCCGCAGAATACAGTAATCATACATCATACAATGCAGCTGTGAAGACTTTCAAGATTTTTAGTGATGTCTTTGCCGTGAATTCCAAATGTGTACCTAATAGAAGTCGCGCCCCCCTCCCCCCCTTTCTCAGAGAATTATCAAAGACAAACTGTTCCCATTTAGCATTCCTTAAACATGTATGACTGCAGGCATATGTCGAGTTTCACTAAAACTCTTGTTGAAAATTTACCACGAATGCCTGGCTCAACAGCAGCAGCACCACAAACTAGCTTAAATATAAAGAACACGAAATGTCAGCGCTTGCAAGATCCTCTATAATATATTATAGTACATTTATGTGATTATATGGCAGGAATCTGGTAATGCCCAAGTACAGGGGCAAGTGAAGAAGATCTTCCTCGGTGGTTTGAAGGAGAGCACCACAGAGGCCATGGTGCGTGATAGCTGTGAGAAGCATGGGAAAGTGGAAGATGTGGCGATGATCAAGGATAAGACGACCGGTGAAATGAGAGGGTTCTGTTTCGTCACATATGAAGATACAGATACTGTTGATAAATTATACTGTAAGTTTAAGTTAATCCTTTTCCCGACAAATCCCTGAAAAAAGATATTCTTTGTAGTATAAAACTTAATCTGTTGAATATTTATGGCAGCAATGGCTTCCAGTTATATTAATTTCAAAATATTCAACAGTTTTCCTGTATGGTTTACTTGAAGATGAGATACAGGGAATTCGTCGTTGAAATGGTTAATCCGCAAGAGAACTTCTGTCTGTAGTTACTGAAATGTTAGCAAACATTAATCCTTTACCCGTCTAAATTTATTTAGGAAAATATAGATTTTGTCATAGAAGATGCTCATTTGCAGACAAAGAGAATTTTTTTTATATTTTTGATAATTTACCACCGGAATGAGCCCGTGCCAGTCATTTCAAAAGTAGATTTTCTAAAATCATCCTCTATGAGAAAATTGCAATTTTCTGGACTAAATTTGACCATTATTGTTTGTTGAATATTTTTTTAACTAATTTTATGGGGCACAACAGGTTCCAGTAGAATTAGTTTCAAAATATTCAACAACATTACTGCGCCGTCGCCTAGACACTGACATTGCAAGGGTTAAAGGGATTGATCAGAATTTGCTTTTCATGGCCTTTAAAAGTGCTTGGGTTTAGTAGAGATTTGAAAATACTTACTCGCTAAAAGAAATTTTATTTTCACAAATATTTTAGGCCCGTTTTGACCAGCTGACCATCCAGGTAGCCACCTAAGACCGACTTACTGATCAGAGTGGAAACCCATCGCTCATCGAAAACAACAATTACGGATGAAAAAAAGGCTTAAAATTTTGCACTGATGTGACTTGTCATTTAAAGAGACTTTAGCTTAAAAAAAAATTTTCAATCGTAAACACTTTATGGCCACATTAAATAATTCGAAATTAGTTTGCCTGAAAAATGTTAAATACAGTAAACGAGCAAGCAGTCAAAGTAATTTCAACATATTCATTAATTTAACAATTGTTTTCCTTAACACTTAGCAATATGTATATGTGTCCAGGCCCACTCCATTCCACCCACTATTTGATCAAGACTCCTTCCAACACTGGGACATACAATAGGTCGATATATAATATATATATGCACTTTATGACGTTACCATGTCTAGGTCATTATGATGCACTACTACTATGTGTCGGATATAAATGCTTATGTTTTCAGTAATGAAAAAGATCGAGGTGAATGGTCGTCTTGTGGAAGTAAAGAAAGCCCAGGCTAGAGAGGGTGAAGAGGGCGGTGGCGGTGGCGGGAGAGGTGGCCGAGGTGGAGGGCGTGGCGGCAGAGGAGGTATGGAGGAAATTTTGGGTGACAGTCTAACCAAATTTAGACTAATGCTAGATGCTGTGTATGATGAGTCAGGATACACAGTTTTTCTTTAATTGTTGATTCTTGTAGGAATTATACTTTTAGCCCTTGAAAAACACACACACGCACGCACGCACACACACACACACACACAGAAAAATGAACACCAGATCATCTATTAATTTAATTTGAAAATTAAAAATTTTAACATCGTAGGCAGCAAAAGCGCCCCGTCAGATTAGTTAGTTCCAAAATATTCAGTAGCTTGTATAGTTTTCTCGAAATTAATAGTCAGCGAATTCACAGATCGATCGATCCCAACATGAGCGAGGTGTTGGTGGAGATTAGCTAGAGATGGGCGGTGGATAGCTCAAAAGGGAAAGATCATTGCAAAGAAATAATTCACAGTATATATAAGAAAGGTGAGAAATACGTCCTATATCTAGACCTATCCAGAAATATTATCTGCAAAATGCGACTTCTTTTATTATGGCATTATACATGTATATGTTATCTTGATCAGAATATACATTCATCGTATTCGGACAACGGAGGAATCCCGTTTTAGCTATGCCCCACCCATCTCTATCTAAGCTCCACCCATGCCTTGTCCATCGCCCAGTTAAATTAGTTCCAAAATATCTATATGGAACCCTTTGTGATGTAATGATTATGACGTCATCATACGCGCGCTGAGCTGATTATGACATCATACGAGGTCTGATGATGAATGGATACTCTGGAAAGGTGAATTGTGACTTGATTACTGAATTTTGCGTTTTCCCATTCCGGAAATGAAGGATTTACCGACATGGTCACACGAACCAGGTTTTGATCTTGGTTCGACCAAGCGTTTGGAAAACATTACTCAACAGATTAGCTAAATATATTTTTACTTAGCCAAATCGTAAATATTTTGGCCAATGTTTTCCAAAGTCTACAAATCCGTCAGCAGCATCTGTATTTCAAATGAACACCAGATTATATATATTGAATATCTTGAAACTACTGTGCATGAAAGCTGTTGCAAAATAATTTTAAAATATTCAATTCCCTGTTTAAATTGCGATATGATGTCATGGCTACATGTGATTTGGTCAAAATAGAGCATTAAATAGGGACTAGTATCACTAATATTTATCCTGATATTCATAGCAATTAATTTTTTTTGTAAATATAAAAATTTATATAACGTAAATATTTACTCATTAGCCAAATATTTATGCGAACTTGCTTTCTATTAGCCAGATTTCAATTTTACTAGCATTTGTCTAATTGGTGAAAGGGTTGATGGTCCCTGGTTCATGGATACTTGTTCTTAAATTTCAAAATGACGGCGCCCAGCTAATTTCTACAATCTCGTCAATGATTTATTTCTATTAAATTTGAAGCATAGATCAAAATACTATCAAAATATTTGCTAGAGTTATGGTAATTTCAAATGCTTGTGGATTCAGAACATGGTTAAGAAATCACGACCATCAAAAGGTGCCTATTCATATAAATCCCATTTTGGAATTGTGGTTAGTGGTGACAAACCAAGTCTGTAAATTCGCTAGCCGTGTCGGTAGCTAAAACAGCTATTATGGTAGCAATGCTACTGATTTGACTGAGAGCCGGTGTTGCCATGGTCAGCAATCGCTCCCAATTCCTGTTTATTAACCCTTTACCACTCATATCAGCAAAAAAACGGCTTCTGTAGTGGTCTTGGGAAATATCCATTTGCAGACCAAGAGAAGACTATATGGAAACAAAGAATTTTGAATCTTACCAACATGGCCACTTAGTAATACAATACCGCAACAGCATATTAGGGAATATAAAACACACATAAACGGGTAAGAGGCGGAAACACATAAGAAAGTATCATGCATATTTAGCTAGTCAAGCCTGGCTAAGGCATAAGTAATAGGGCTGTAATGAATATTCGGTGGTTCAGAAAATCGCAAGCCACGCGAAGATGAACCATGGTTCGGTTCGCTTGCATGGGATTTGTGTGGTTCGTGAACCATACATAAGCTAACCCTTTCACTGATGAATTCCCATATCTAATTTTAGGAAAACCATACAGGAAAACTGTTGAATATTTTGAAATTAATTTAACTAGAAGCTGTTGCTACCTTAGGCAGCAACAGTTTCCAGTCAAATTAATTCCAGTCTTCAACAGAGTAAGTTTTATATCATAAAGAATTGACTTTTTCAGGCATTTGCCGGTGAAAGTGCTAATAGACAAACGATCTCTGACTGTCCTCTAAGTGTGATTTATGAATATGACCATGAACATAACTTAGCTGGCTATGAATCTTATATTATCTTCTAACATGTGTTGTCAGAACATTAGTGTTTTTCTACCATTTGGCCAGTAAAGCCACCAGCCTTTAAATGGTATGTTATGTTAGGAGTAATTTCTCGCGTGCAATGGCATATTAAAAATGTTCGTGAACCAGAAAATAATATATTGGCATCCTTATTCTTTCAATTATAGATGGGGTGAAAAGTTATTTGCTGAATTATAGATAAATCACCTTGTCATTCCATTACTATGTGCGAACGTCACTCCGTTACCGGTCACAAATTGTCACTCCGTTACCATCATTGCTCCAACAAAGCAGATCCCCACAAGTTTGTTAATATATGCACAAACTACCGCAGTAAAGCTGTCATTGCACAAGAGATTATAGCTTTGTGCGGTATCAAGAGAACATCCAACATTGACCTAAGGTGTACAATATGCCTATTTTGGTAACGGAGTGACATATATAGTTACGACATCTGCTAGCAAGGGATGTATAGGGTTTTGACATCAGTTACATGAGTGACAGAACTTCGGATCCTGCCATTGGTCGGGGAGTAAACCTTGTAATTGAAGCATGTGTATAAAACCAGTCAGGCTCATCTATTATTCCCCATGACCCGTGACAGCGTTCTTGTTTGATAGATGAAACCATGAATCATACATTGTATGTCACCCTGTTATGGCTAAATTCTGTCAAAGACCGACCTCTGCAGTGGTCTGTAGTAATGCCCATTTGCAGGGTAAGAGAATGATATTTTTGAAAATTTACCACTGACATGACTGGCTCATTCCAGTGGTAAATTTTCAAAAATCGTCTTCTCATGGCCTGCAAATGGACATTCTCCAAGACCACTGCAGCCGTGCCGTGTGTTTGGACCATGGGTGGGTTAACCCTTAACCCTCGAATTTCTTCCAAAAAATTTCAATTTTCTCATAGAAAATGTCAGAATGTCATTCCAGTGGTAAATTTTCAAAAATAGTTTTCTTGGTCTGCAAATGGACATTTCTCAAGAGCACTGCAGAAGCCATTTTTGGCTGATATGAGGGTTAAAGGGTTAATCATGTTATATTTCAGGAGGCAGTTATGGCTCTAGCGGTGGTGGATATGGAGGAGGTGGTGGTGGTGGTGGTGGTGGATACGGTCAACAGCAGAGTTACGGCGGCGGTCAAAGTTACGGAGGAAGTCAAAGTTACGGAGGCAGTCAAAGTTACGGAGGAGCCCCGAGTTATGCAGCCCAGAGTTACGGAGCCCAGAGTTACGGAGGCGGTCAGAGTTATGGAAGTCAAAGTTACGGAGCTTCAACAGGCTATGAAGACGCATATGGCAGTGCTTATGGAGGTCAAGGTTGGTGCTGGTGTTTGTTATTAGCTCACCTGGTCAGAATGTCTTATGCTATAGCATAGTGGTTGTCTGTCTGTCTGTCTGTCTGTCATCAACTTTTTCTTTAACCCTTTAACACCCATATCCTGCCCTGTAGGGGGGGCTTAGAATACACCTTCCGTATCCTCTGCTTGTCATAAGAGGCGACTAAAGGAGGTACGGGTGAGGTAACCCTGACAGAAACCTCGAGTGCTGTAGATGGAGGTTCCAGGCCGCACGGCGCGCACTAATAAACCATGGATCCACGCACTTAACGCTTATGATCATGTCGATAGTCACTTTAGGACTGGCGGTATGATCAGCGAACGAAAAGAAGAAGACACTCATATCAACCAAAAATGGCCTCTGCAGTGGTCTTGAGCAATGTCCATTTGCAGACCAACTGAAGACAATTTTTGAAAATTTACAACTGGAATGACTGGCTCAATAACCGAGTCTGTCATTCCAATGGTAAATTTTCAAAAATAGTCTCATGACCGGCAAATGGACATTACCCAATACCACTGCAGAGGCCGGTTTTGGCTGGCTTCGTCCTTAAAGGTTTAAGCGACTTCTCAAGAGCCACTACCTAGAGTTCCACCAAATTTGACTGAAGATATGCTTCATCGGTCAGAGAGCCAAGATTTTTCAAAAGAAGCTGACTGGCTGATTTGCAGGTCATCTACATCAATAGCTGGTAAATCCAAGTTAGTTCAAGAGAACCTGATTGGGTGATTGTCTTATGCCATCTTACCCTTGTTTTCACAAAGAATTACACCCGGAACTGCTGAGGGCATCTGGCCAAAACTTAAGGATCGTTTGAGTTTGCTGATGGTCAGCCAATCAGAATCTTGCCTTTGTTTATTAGTTATGTTTTACTCATTCCTGGTACTTTATCTTGGTAGCTAATGACATATCCAAAGTGTTGGTAAATTTTCTTTACATTTAGTTTTGGTTTATTAAACCTATGGTCACAAAACACTGTATCGTTATTACATGTAAAGCATCTATGTCAATGGGATATTTGCTTTTATAAATTCTGCCCTGTATTAGGGCCATCCATAAAAAAAATTTGTTTCCTGCAAAACGGGTGGGGGAAAAGACTTCAGTAGGGATGGACGGAGTTTTCTATTCCAATTAATTTATTTTAAAAAGGTCATTAATATTTATTTTTCAGATATTTAACTATGTGTCCTTTAAATATGGTTGCTTGTAATTGCCAAATTTATCATGTTTTTCGTGTCACAATTAGCAAAAGGGATTCACATTGCATTCAAATGGCCTTAAAACATTATAACTTGTATAGTTCGACAAATGTATGGATGTTTTAACATTTATGCTTGGTAGAAATTTTTCTTAATGCCCGGCCGGGTGAAAAAAAAAAATTATTTCACCCTGGAGATTAACAGGAAACGAAACTATTTTTTATTTTGGCTTTATTAGCATAAGGACTTGGTATTTCAATTATTTTTTATTTAGCGTAACATAGCACAAAGCAGCTTATTCTTGCAGAGGATTTAGGCCTATTTTAGCCAAACTTCTTAGAATAGCTTTGCAAAATCAAAACAAAAAAGTAGAGTGGCAACATAGTCCAATTACCATTTTATGATTGGTCCCACCATGTTATTTAAATTAGACATGGTGCTTAAGAAGTTGGCATTGGAACCCTGAAGGAGAGGGCTAATAATCTTAACGTAGGGGCTAACATAGGTATGCATATGTGCAGGTTGATTCGACTTGGCCATTGTTAATCAATAATCATTTTATTCTCCTGCCAAGGAGAGAGCACTCGGTGCTAGTGTTAAGGGTACAAAGTAAAAATGTCTAATCATAATAGGGTGTGTGTTTGTAATTCAAGACGGCAATGAATATATTTGCAGTAAGCAATCTAAGAAAGCAGGACTCGGTAGACTCGGAACAAGAATGGACCTGAGGAAGCTAAAGAATTTGGCTGTGGACAAGAGGTCAAAAGCCTTGTAGGGGTGATTGCAGCTGTAGGATGTTTGTACAGGGCATAATTTATCTGGTATCGCATCTCAATTTGCTACACATATTTAAGCAGTTGCTATACATTCTGCAACATGCATAGCTGTATCTGCTATGCAAAATTTGTACGCGATTGCAATTTATCATTGATTTTCAAAATTCTATCATTAACCCTTTTAACAACAAATCCCTGAAAAGGTACATTCTTTACAATGTATACCATATTTTGTTGAATATTTTGAAATTAATATGACTGGAAGCCATTGCTGCCTATGATTAATTTCAAACTATTCAACAACTTTCCTATTTGTTTGCTCTGGGTTTGAAATACAGGGAATTTATCGGTGAAAGAGTTGATTGCTATACATTTTTGACGATAGCTTTACAATTTATAGTTTGCATAGCGATACATGCTATGTAAATATCAAATTCTAAATTATGCCCTGTTGTACTACTACAGTCGCAGAATACAGTAATCATACATTCTAATTGTAATATGTCTGGTTGGTGCGCACGCACTCGCACCTTAGTCAGGTTTGATTGTCGTAACAGTGTTTTATGTTGTAATCTTTGTGTAACGTGTTTTAGCGCTTTCGCTCAATATCAGATCTTGATGAAGGGATCTGATCTGTCTCTCCCGAGTATCTGATGTCATAATCAAATATGTCACTTGTTAGCTGATGTCACAATCAGAATGACGTAGGTCTCGTGAAAGTCAGTTCCGTGGTCCAAGGGTTAAATAGATTCTACCATATCGACAAAATGGGTGGCGCATGGCTAGAAATGGGTGGCGCATGGTTAGAAATGGGTGGCACATAGCTAGAAATGGATGGCGCATGGCTAGAAATGGGTGGCGCATGGCTAGAACTGGGTGGCACATGGCTAGAAATGGGTGGCGCAAAGCTAGAAATGGGTGGCGCATGGCTAGAAATGAGCGCCGCATAGCTAGAAAGGGGCGGCGCATGGCTAGAAATGGGTGCCGCATGGCTAGAAATGGATCACTCAAGGAGTCTGTGTTAACTATTATCACACCTTTGGACAGTTATTTGTTACAAAGCCAAGAAAGGAAAGTCTTTTGTACGTTCTGGCAACAATGGTGCTGAAAGCTTTTGTTTCTGTGCCGTAGACAACAGCAGCTTACCGCAACCTTGTTTCTGAAATGAACACTCATTATCAGAAAGAAGAGAACGTCGGGAATTTTAAATTTATGGTCTACTGGTTAATTGAGAGATCCATTTCTAGCTGTAACCTGCCCGTTTCTAGCTTAGCCCCGCCCATGTTTTACCTGTGATGGGATTGATTTATATACTTTGAACCCTGAATTCTCAAAATCCTATTTTCAAGGTACCTATACAGGTAAGCTGGTGTATATTTTGAAACTAATATCACTGCGTGGTGTTTCTGCCTATGACAGTAACAACGCCCAGTCGTATTAGATTCAAAATATTCAACAGCATTATTATTAAATTATGAAGACATTCAATGTTCATGACGGACACAGATATGTCATTCATTGCATGTTTTGATTGTGATGTCAGTGCCAGCCTACGCGTGACGTATTTAATTACGATATCATATGCTTGAGTGATAGATCAGATTTATCCATTGACATGTGTTGGTGTCATTATATTTCCAGAAATAACATGCTATATAAATGCATATTAGATGTTGTGAATGTGAATCTATCTGTGTGTGTGTATATATATATCACTCTAATAACGTTCTCTCTAGATAGTAACTATGCCACTGTCGGTGCACTCTAACTGTACGTCTTCCTCTATTTCTATTATGAATAAACAAATCTTGTTTCCAACGTAGCTCGAAATTTTGTCAGCATATTTAGACAAATGTCGGTTTTATCGTTCCATTTCTGGTATTGTTTATATCGAGTCTGTTTGCAATCTGTAGCTAGAAAACGAAATTGAAAAACAACCACCACCCCCCACCCCTTGATGAAAATGAGTGGTTTAGTATTTGTATTTAAATTTGGTGATACGCAGACGCTGTTTTGGCTTGTTTCCATGTTAACCCTTTAACACTCATATCAGCCAAAAATGCCTTATGTAGTGGTCTTGAGAAATGTTCATTTGCAGACCAATAGAAGACTATTTTTGAAAACTTAATACTGAAATTCCAGGGGTAAAATAAGAAAAGAAATAGTCTATTGGTCTGCAAATGGACATTTTCTATGAGAAAATTTAAATTTTATTGAACAAATTCAAGTGTTAAAGGGTTAAAGTGGTGTTAAATGTAGTTGTGGCTGAGTTTTGACCTGGCTGTACAGTTTCAGCAGTTTTCCACATACAGTACAAGCAAACACGATGTATTACGCCTTATCATAAAGACGTGTAATGTATCAAAAGTAGGTCAGCGTGATCTATTCTATTTTTCATTCTTGACTAAACTGCATAGAAAATTTGTATCCAGTTTTAAAATTTGTTCAGATAATGTATTGATGCATTGTAGGCTAGAGGTATGTCATGAAACAAAAGTAGGGCAGTGTAACCTATTTTGTACAGTTCACTGACCATCATAGAAAGATCTTGTCCGGGTTGTAGTTTTTAATACAGTACATGTAACGAAACCTGCTGTACATGTAAGGATACATCTTATGGTAAACGTTAGGTGAATCAAAAGTTCTGTACCTCCGTTTTCCGCACAACATTAAAAGACAATTATGCTCTTCGGCGTGGCGGGGTATCCCGAGTGATGCGGATCACCTAAGCTCAAGTTAGTTTTTGGGTATGTTCTAATTTTAAAATGTTCGTGGGTTAGTGATCAGAGCGGCTAAACTGCAGAGTTTCTTTATTAGATGATGCTGCCTGGGGTAGTCAAGATTACACTACTGCTCAGACTGGCTATGGCGACAGTTATGGGGGTGGTGCTGTCAAGGCTACAAGTTATACACAGCGTGCTTCAGGACCATATGGAGGTATTGTTAGACTAAATTCATTCAACACTAGATACAGCACATTTTTCATTAAAAAAATAATCGTCTATATTTTTGAAGAACAATTTAACTGGAAAAGGGAGCAACAGCTTTCCAGTCAAATTAGTTTTCAATTAATTATCGGCCTAACTGTATGGTTGTTTTGAAATTCGTATTTAGGGATTCCATAAAGTAGAAACAGACCAATCAGAATGCTGCATTTACACCACTTGTGAGGCTTAAGCCATAGTTAAAGCGATGCTAATCTCATCTCAAATGTTATGTTGCACCGATAGAATATGGTTTATAGATTCCATATCATTCATATCCTGTCAGATTCCCTGATCTGTATCGCAATTATCTGTTTTGTAATATCGAGTAAATGTTGAACTGTGATCGACACCATTTTGTCTCCTCAAGCTATTGTGTGTGATGTCATGTAAGCGCTAATGCATCACATTCTTTATTATGTAATGCTCATCCCATTGAATATTTTGAAACTAATTTGACTGGAAGTTGCCATGGCAGCAACAACTTCCAATCAAATTGGTTTCAAAATATTCAACAGCTTACCTGCAGGATTGCTTTTATACCACATTGCCAAACTATAGCTGGAGCCTCTATGACTGAGCGTATATACCGAGGCATGCACACTAGGGTTTTTCTGATTGGTTGAAAAGTAAATCATGACAGCCATCATAGAATGTAGAAATGTACCAACATTTAACTACTAAATCCTGAATATCCTTCCTTAGCGGCGTGATGCAAAGCTTAAAATTACCAGGATAGTTTATGGTCGGCGTGTTAGATCACCTGAATAGCTATCAAGAGATGGGATTAGTTATCCTTTAAGCTTCTTCTAGGACATAATCCCCTCTTCATGAAAACAGACCCAGATTATCAATTACAAAACAACCATACCATCATGACCGGGAATGAAAACTTGTGGCTGATAATTCGTTGTATTTCATAGGCCATGCTTAATTCATTTCATCGAGTTCTTTGTTGAGCTAATTTCAGGCATGAGAGTCTAAGCGATTATCATCTTGAGGATTTCATTAGATATATATATAAGTCTATCTAATATTATCTAGGGATGTACTCTCATGTATGCATGTTGTTTCAATTTGCGTGTTGCTGACAAAATTTCATTAATACTAATATCTCTATCATTAACATACATCTTCTCATCATGCTGGGGTTGAAATGTTTAAAATTATTCAACTTTAACGAATGACGGGTAGAATTTACTTTTACCTGTCATGTTCAGAATAGTACTACGTATGACATTTTATGTCAATTTCAGCGCAACTGCATGAGGGAGATGTTGAATATTTTGAAAATAATTTGACTTAGGAAGAATTGGCTTCCAGGCAAATTATTCTCAAAATATTCAACACATCTCCAACCTGTCTGTCTGTCTCTTTAAATTCAGATAACAGGTTTTCATGGTTGTAAGGGTTATTAAAGTGTAGAATGCATTCTAGCATTACTGATTTAGAGACCAACAATTGATGTCTATTTCATAGTTGAGATTTAGTACATATCAGTCAACTCTTTAACCCTCGAATTTATTCAAGAAAATTTCAATTTTCTCATAGAAAATGTCGATTTGCAGACCAAAAGATAACTATTTTTGAAAATTTACCACTGGAATGACTGGCTCGAAAACTGAGCCAGTCATTCCTGTGGTAAATTTTCAAAAATAGTCTTCTTTTGGTCTGCAAATGAACATTTCTAAAGACCAATGCAGAAGCCATTTTTGGCTGATATGAGTGTTAAAGGGTTAATGTGACAGGTAGATTTTCTTTATGATCGTCACCTGCAACATTTACCTGTCAATGACAGGTAGACAGACAAACATTTCAACCCCTGATCATAGTATAAAACCATAACCCTTTAGCACTTAAGGTGGCCAATGATCTTCGGAAATGTCCATTCGCAGACCAAGATAAGACAATTTTTTAAAGTTTATCACTGGAATAACTGGTTCGATATATCAGTCATTCCTCTATTAACTTTTCAAAAATAGTCTTGTCTTGGTCTGCAAATGAAGATTTTCTTCGAGAAAATTAAAATTTTCTTGAAAAATTTGAGGTTTAAAGGGTTACCACTAGACTATTAACTGTTTCACTGCTGAAAGCCACCAACCAATAAATTCAATGAGATGCTGAATATTTTGAAAACAATTTGACTGAAAGTTGTTGGTGCCTTATTTGTTTTCAAAATATTTAGCAGGTCCCGAGATATAGCTCCTGAAATATGTTGTCTGCAAAAACTTGGCAGTCAGACGGTTATATATCCTTTAAATTGTCAAGCCAGAAAACAATGGTTTCTGCAGTGGTCTTAGAGGAATGTCCATTTGCAGGACAAGAGAATATATGTTGAAATTTTATCAATAGAGTGACCATCTTGATAAGTGTGCCGGTCATTCCAATATTTAATTTTTCTCTTGACCGCAGGTGGACAGTAATAACTTTAAAAATGTTGTAATTCTCTTGAGAAATTGCCACCATATAGGGTTTATCATATATAGAAAGGTGTGCATTAACCATACCTCAAATTTGTTCAAGAATATTTAAATTTTCTCATAGAAAATGTCAATTTGCAGAACAAGAGATTATTTTTGAAAATTTCTCAAGACTACTGCAGACGGTATTTTTCGTTGGTTTGAGGATGAAATGCTGAATAAATTCTCAACAGAAGTCAATAATATTGGTGCTTCTTCAATGTGCGCTAATTTGATAACCAATAAAATTCCACAAATGTTAAAAATAGGTAAGGATTTACCAACAATTTTGCAGAGCTCAAGAGAAAGTCACAGATGCACACATACCCAAATACTTCACTTACGTTGTGTGTCATTTATTTAATGTGTTTTACTGATGTTTTATTTTGACCTCGCCTCTACATGCTTACAATGGAGTCACCAACAAACAAACCTATGTATAGCAGCGGACTCCTGATCAGGGCCAACAAGACAGTGTACGTTTAAGAGGAGTGGTCAGTCAGTGATAGCCAACCATCTTAACTGTCTCACTGCTGCAAGCCACCAGACAATAATTTCAATGGGCAATGACTCTGGACCTGCTGAATATTTTGAAAACAATTTGACTGAAAGTTGTTGGTGGCTTAGTTTTCTATATATTCAGCAGGTCCATAGTTACTGCCAATGGAAAATGTAGTCTGCAGAAATTCAGCAGGCAGACAGTGAATTCATTTGTCCTGTAGACACTGGATGGATAAATATTTGCTTGCGTGTTTCTATAAAGCCTGTGTTAGACAATCCTACATGTCCGATTATACATGTAGTATCCTATAGTTGTATGTCATGCATCATACATGATCATACAGCATCGGATATTGTTGAATGAGGTTACCAATCAGTCATAACAAAATCATGTGATACATGGTCTGATATATCATTGGCTGTTTCATCGGACAGGATTTAAGATGTCAGACGAAAGTTGAACACTGTCTGACTTTTTTGCGTGTATGATTATACATGTCGGAAGCTATGATACACGATCGGACGAATCAGACATGTAGGATCGTCTATAACAGGCTTTAAATTGACTGGCTGGATATATTTTGAAAACAATTTGACTACAGTTAAAGGAGCACCATCCTCTGCCACCAAAAGTCATTTTATATGTGTCACTTATGTTTAGACCTTTAATTGCCGAGTCGGACAAAACTGGCATCTGCAATAGTCTCGAGGAATTTCCCTTTACTGGTTAAGTGATGAATATTTTTTGAAAATTTACTCCTGAAATTACTGACTGAATAATTGAGCCAGTCATTCCAGTTTTAATGTTTGAAAAATAGTCATCTCTTGGCCCGCAAATCGACATTCGCTAAGCAAAGATTTAGGTTTTCTTGACCAAATTTAGCCGTTAAAGGTGGCTACATGCTGCTGTTACATGTAGATGCCAATTTTAGCTGGTCCTCTGTTATGAGAATACAATTCCAGACTGCAGCATCTTTTTCCTATAATTATTAAAGGTGCATATTCACACCAGAATTCTTGAAAATAAAACTTTAAATTGCATACTTTTAGAAGCCTAAATTAAGTGACCAGATGTAATGAAACGAAATAAATCTTAACATATGATGATTTCATTACGTATAAATTAATATTGTTTTTTCAATTGTGAAATTGAATTAGAGACACGAATCCCTTATTCAAACTCAGAATTAAAAAAATTATATTAATATATATGGAATGAAATTATCATTGGATATGATTTATTTCATTTCATTAGAACTAGGCACACAATTTAAGCCTCTAAAAGTAAACAATTTTAATAATTTTATTTTCATGCATTCTGGTGTGAAATGCACCTTTAATTTGCAATTATTTACATGTCAGAATCGTTATTTATGTGTGGTGCTCTGTAAAATATTGTCTAGTTTCCAAAGTGTATTGGTGTGAGCTAACATCTGTTTAGGATTAGTAGTTGATTATCGCATGTTCATGTTTATTGTTATAATTATCATCTCGCACATTTCATTCAATAACAATCAACAATATTGGAGCATTTTGAATGCTATCGTGACATAAATTTGTGAACTATTTGACCAGTAGTTGTCAAATTTGCAGCTGGACATAGCTTCCTGGCATATTATTCTTCATATAGTTATTTCATAATCTATTATCTGCAATTTCTCTGTGCCTTACATACATAATTCAAATGTCTTGTTATTGCCACTTGAATGGTCAAGCCGGCCAGTCCAGGCATCTGCCGTGGTCTTGAGGTTATCGAACCAACCATTCCGGTGGTAAGTTTCAAAACTGCTACTAACCCTTTCTCTGTTATCTTGGTCTGAGAATGGTTATTTCTCTGAGAATGGTCATTTCTCAAGAACACTGCAGAATCTGTTTTGGGCTGTCTCGAGTATTAACCATTTAACCCTCGAATTTGTTCAAGAAAATTTTCTTACAAAAATGTTCATTTGCAGACCAAGAGAATACTATTTTTGAAATTTTGCAACTGGAAATGACTGGCTGGTGGCTTGGTTATTGAGCCAGTCATTCCAGCATGTCCAGTGATAAATTTTCAAGAATAGTCTTCTCATGGTCTGCATATGGACATCTCTCAAGACCACCGCAGAAACCAATTTTATACGCCCGTGTAAGCGGGGTCGTATTATGTGATAGGACTCGCCGTCCATCCACGCATCCGTCCGTCCATCTGATTTCTTGTCAGGAGCAGATCTCGAGGAGTTTTGAACCTACATGCAGAATTTTTTTCAGCAGATGTGTTAGTGATGGACAAAGTGCGATGATTTCGTTTTGGTAAAATCTGCCCATATTTGCCCGAGTTATCGCCCTTGAAAAGCACAAATGTGTCAAAATTTTCCTGTCCGAGCCAGATCTCAGAATTTTAAACCTACACTCAGAATTTAATTTTAATTTTTCCAGCAGATGTGTTAGGGAGGGGTAGACAAAGTGTCATGATTTAGTTTCGGCAAAATCTGCCTATATTCGCCAGAGTCATCTCCCTTGAGAAGTCTAAATTCAACAAAATTGTCTTGTTGTAATTGTGAAGACTCAAGAGTTTTAGTGATGTCTTTGCCCCCCCCCCCCCTTTTTCTTAGAGAATTATCAAAGACTAACTGTTCACATTTAGCATTCCTCAAACAAGGATGCCTGCGGGCGTATGTTGAGTTTCACTAAAACTCTTGTTACAGCTGGCTACAGTAGCAGTGGTGATGCTGGGTATGGTGGCGGTGGATACGGTGGCGGAGGTGCTTATGGAGGCGGTGGCGGAGGCTATCGGCGATAAGAAAGAAGGGACAGGATGGTGAATGATGATGCTCGACGTGGCAGGTAAATACTTTGAATCTTTTCATTGTTACACCCCCGAGGTGTGACGGGGAACTGTTGAAAATTTTGAAATTTATTTGGCTGGAAGATGGCTTCCAGTAAAATTAATTTCAAAATATTCAACAGAATAAGTTTTATATCGTAAAGAATTTAATTTTTGAGGGATTTGTCGGTGAAAGAGTTAATATAGTCCTTTAACCCTTTAATGACTAAATTTGTTCAAAAAGATTAAAATATTTACTTATTGAAGGTCCATTTGCAGCCCAAAAGAAGACTATTTTTGAAAATTTACCGCTGGAATGACTGGCTCGGTTATCGAGCCAGTCATTCCAGTGGTAATTTTTCAAAAATCGTCTTATCTTGGCGTGCAATTGGATATTCCCCAAGACCACTATAGAGGCTGGTTTGGGCCGGTTTTGTTGTGAAAGGGTTAACCATCAAATTTGATCAAGCAAATTTTCCACTTCCAGATCAAGAGATTACCTCTTGAATGACTTGCTTGGTCATCGAGCCAGTTATTCTGGTAGTAAATCTTTTTTTTTAAATAGTCTTACGGTGGTCTTCAAATGGACATTTCTGAAGACCACTGCATAAGTGCTTTTTTTGGACGACGAGAGAATGAATAATGCTTAACGTTATCCTGGATTAGCTCTTTAACCATCATATCGGCCAAAAATGGCTTCTGCGGTGGTCTTTAGAAATCTCAATTTGCAGACCAAGAGAAGATTATTTTTGAAAATTTCCCACTGGAATGACTGGCTCAATAACCGAGCCAGTCATTCCTGTTGTAACTTTTCGAAAATACTCTTCTCTTGGTCTGTAAATCAACATTTTGCATCAGAAAATTAAAATTGTCTTGAACAAATTCAAGGGTTAATAAGTAGACTGGAAATGCCAGTAACAATGCTGTCGGATTTGGAATTGGGGTATGTTCCTTTAAAAGAAATATTTAATCAAAATTTGCCGACACCATTATTTTACCTTTTCTCGCCGCTCATCAAACATACTTGATATGGTAAGAAATTAACACTAAAAGAATAGGTTGTGTAGAGATTAGCCTCTGTCGTGAATAGATATGCATAAATCTAAAGCTCATAATAAGGAATGCATTTTAACATGTTAATACTCAAGCCAACCATGACAAGCCTTTGCAGAGGTCCTGTGAAATGCCCATTTGCAGGCCAAGAGGTGACTGTTGTTGAAATATTACCGTTGGAAGATCTGGCTCGATAACCGAGCTAGTCATTCCGGTGATAAATCTCCAAGAATAATCTCTTATCTCTGTTTATTGAGTCACGACAACGTTAACGATCTGAGATGAAAACCATTTTAGCTCACCTAGCCTAGCCAGGCAAGCTGCAGCCATGGCGACTATCCATAATTGGTAGCTATTTCCTTTAAATTACGTCTCAAAATCCAGTTGACTGATTCTAATCACATTTAACAGGAAGTATCCGTTTGGGCCTAGATATCTAAGCATGTTCAAGCGATGCTGATTAGTTGATTTGGTCAGTAGCCTTCAGGGATTAGGCTTTGTTGTTAGAAGCACATTTAAAATCTCCGAAACCAATCGGTCCCATGATATCAACATTTTAGAGGTCCCAGGGACGTCACACCCTGAAATCTGGGGTTCCAGGCTGAAATCTGGGGTTCCCGTGCAGTTTTTCTCATCATCCTAAATTTAGAGGGCATCATGGAACTCACAGCTATGAATGGACCTTTCCATTTTTAGCTATGCCCCGCCCATCACTAGCTAAGCTCCACCCACACTATGGCAGCAACAGCGCCCTGTCAAATTAGTTTCAAAATATACAACAGAATATTTATTAAATAGTAAAAGCAAACAATTAGTACAACAACGCATAGACCATCTTCAAATATGTGTTCGTGACGTACTTATCGATGTCATTCATTATGATGTCATTCTACACATCACGTAGTTCATTATCACATCATATGATGGTTGGGCACTCTGGAAAGGTGAATTACGTGGGTCCTATGCTAGGTATTTTTGTGCACCCCCCCCCCCCCAATATAAAACTAATTCTTATTTAGCATTCATACAAGATTTTCAGGAGTCCCATGTGACCCACTGTCACTAGTTTTGTTAATTAGTTAATTAATTTTGAAACTAAAAGCTTCATTTATGTTGAGATAAGAACCATGTTTGATCACGAGAACTTGATTAATTAATTTGCTTGACGACCATCTTGGATGCTCTAGTTTTCACAGAAATGACCTGGAATGGCCGAAATTTGCAAAATTATATGATTTACTATGTAATGCTATTATTAGTGACGAAAATTAGAATTTTCACCAATATATCAATGGATTCCATTTGTCCGTCTGTCTGTTTGTCAGCGTCCAATTTCGGTTAACTTTATATCTTGCCATGGTTTGACCCTATTGGGACTAAACTTAGCCATATGCCTCCTTAAATCAAGGGGATGGAGCACAATGATATTGAGGTCATGTGGTCAAAGTTCAAGGTCACTGTGACCTTGGTATAATACTATTTACGGTTAAGTTTTAGCTCAACATATCATGTTATATCTCAGCATGGCTTAACCCTATTGGGACTAAACTTAGACACATGTTTCCTTATATAAAGCGGATAAAGCCACTGCCCTTGGTATAAAACTACTTTTTACGGGTAAGTTTTGCGCTTAGCTCAGCTCAGCATACCATCTTAGATCTCGGCATGGCTTCACCCTATTGGGAGTAAAAGGGGACACATGCTTCTTTCTATCAAGGGGATTGAGCACAATGATTTTGAGGTCAAAGTTCAAGGTTACTGCAACCATGGTACTATATTCTATTTTTTATGGTTAAATTTTGGTTTACCTCAACATATTATCTTATATCTCAGGATTGGTTCACCATATTGGCACTAAGCTTGGACACCTGCTTCCTTATATCAACTGGATAAAGCACAATGCTAGTGAGGTCAAAGGTCATGGTCATTGTACCATTTGACTTGTATTTAAAGACAGACTAAGTTACCGGTAGATTCTTCTGCTTAGCTCATTTTGCCTTTATTTCATAATTGGTCAAATTAAGCATGGTCATTCAGTTACCTCAACCAGTCAGAGCAGCACAAAGATATCATAGTGATCTTGATACAAATATAGATTTGCATTTGGAAATGTAAGATGGCAATATTTTCGCCGATACCCTGTCAGTGTAACACTGATGTCTTGTTCAAGTCTTGGTCAAGATAGGTTGATGCTTGAAAAAGAACATGACTATGATCGGCCATTCATAATAGAGGGATCCATTTCTAGCTATTCCCCGCCCACACTTTGCCCGAGTTGGGATCGATCGAACCCTGAAATCGAAGAATCCCAATATCAAGGTTACTATACAGGTAAATTGTTGAATATTTTAAAACTAATTTGTGTGGTGTTGCTGGCTATAACAGCGCCCAGTGAAATTAGTTAAAATTTTCAGTAGCATGTTTATTAAATAGTAAGTCCATGAAAGACATTGAATTCGTACACTTGACGGACCATTCCAGCCTCATGACGGAGTATTTCTGTCAATTATGATTGTGACGTCAGCCTACATGTGGCGCAATCGATTATGACATCATATACTCGATTAGATTTATCCGTGTTTGATGGATTTGTGCATAGGCTTTGGCAGCTGCTGAATACAAATTTGACACCGGATTTAGTTTGATTGATTGGTCTATTTGGTCAGTGGCATCTTGGATTTTGTTCTGATTTTAGAAACACTTAGAGCTCTTAATCTCGATAAACATTATCTAGGACAGTAACTTGACGAAATTTGTTCACAAGAATCTGTTTCGATAATCTGGTATATAAATTTTTGTTTTTGCTGCTAAAATTATATTTTTCATGTGTTGATTCAAATACTGATGCTACATGTAAGTTAAAGATTGTTGATTCAAATACTGATGCTACATGTAAGTTAAAGAACCCTTTACATTTTTAAAAGAAAATTTAAATTTTCTCAGCAATTTCAATTTGGAGACCAAAGATTATTTTTGAAAATATCACTGAAATGACTGGCTCGGTTATCAAGCCGGTCATGGCTCGGTTATCAAGCCAGTCATAATTCTTCAAAATAGTTTTCTCTTGGTCTGCAAAAGGACATTTCTCAGGACCACTGCAGAAGCCATTTTTGGTCGGTTTTAGTGTTAAACGGTTAAATGACAACACATTTCTTATAAATCTGCAGTAAAAAAAATAATTACGCCATGATTTTGTTGATAAGCGGTTCTCAAATGAATATGAAGAAGCGATAGAATAGTCGCTTAAATTCTATCTTATCACCGTTTGTGTTAGAGAACATAATGCTTCGCTAAATAACAATATACATTAAAGGTAAGATTGAATATTATTAGATTGAAACTGTATTTGTTACTGATGTCAATTAACTGAGATGTTTTATGTTTCGTTACTCTAGGTAGCTAAGATAATCTAGGCGCCCTGCAGGTGATAACAGTAACTTAAGAGACCCTAGCTAACTAAGATAGATTCAACAATCGCCAGAAGTATATCGAGTAAGATAAGACAGGATAAGCCATCTAAGCGCTCTGCGGGTGGTAGCAGTAAGTTAAGAGACCCTATCTAGCTCTTGGATAGATTCAGAAGTCACTGGGAATATATCGTACTATCGAGTAAGCTAAGTCATCTAAGCACCCAGCAGGTGGTAGCAGTAACTTAAGAGACCCTAGCTAACTAAGAGGGATCAACAGCGGACGGAGTACTATCGAGTAACATAAGACAGGATAAGCCATCTAAGCGCCCAACAGGTGGTAACTGTAGTACCACACTGATGTCAGTATTCTCTCTTTCACTGTCAATATACGAGAAACTGTTGTATATTTTTCAACAATTTTGGTGGACGATGTTGCTGTCCATGACGGCACCATCTTCTACCAAATTTGTAGAAAATTGAACACCAGCTCATCTTTTAATTTAATTTGAAAATTGAAAATTTTGACATCAGAGTGGTAAGGGTTAAGACACCCTTGCTAACTAAGAAGGATTAAACAGCAGACAGGAGTATCATGGAACAATCGATAACCATCTAAGTGCCCTGTAGGTGATAACAGTAAGCTATGAGATCCTACATGTATCTAGCTCTGATAGATGCATCCATCGCCTGGAGTATATCGTACTATCGAGTAAGATAAGACAGGATAAGCCTTCTAAATCTCTGCAGATGTTAACAATAACTTACGCGGCCCTATCTATAGTAACCAGGATACAGGTAGATTCCTCCGTCGCCAAGATAAGCCATCTGAGGGCCCTGCAGGTGATAACAGTAAGCTATGAGACCCTATCTAACTCTGATAGATGCATCCATCGCCTGGAGTATATCATACAATCGAGTAAGATATACTCCACCTGAAGGTAAGCCATCTGAGCACCCTGCAGGTGATAACAGTAAGCTATGAGATCCTATCTAACTGATAGATGCATCCATCGTCTGGATTATATCGTACTATCGAGTAAGATAACCCACAATAAAAACAGGCTAAGACAACTAAGTGCCTGTAGGTGATAACAGTAAGCTATGAGATCCTATCTAACTCTGATAGATTGATCTGGCACCAGGGAGTATGTAATCATACTTTCAAGTAAGATAAGACAGGATAAGAATAGATAAGAACAAATAAGCCAAAATAGTTGCTGGGCCTAGCCCTTTGACCCTCGAATTTAGACAAGAAAATTCCAATATTGTCATAGAAAATGCCAATTTGCTGCCCAAGAGATTATTTTTGAATATTTCTCACTGGAATGACTAGCTATTTTTGGAATGACGGGCTCTTAACCGAGCCAGTCATTCCAGTGGTAAATATTTAAAAATATTCTTCACTTGGTCTGCAGATGAACAGTTCTCAAGACCACTGTAGAAGCTGATTTTTGCCGGCTTGAGAGTTTACCCTTTAACACCCATAGCAGCCCAAAATTGTTGCTGTAGTTGCCTTGAAAAATGTCCGTTCGCAGATCACGAGAAGACTATTTTTGACAATTTATCACTGGAATTACTGGCTCAATAACCAAACCAGTCATTCTAGTGGTAAATTTTCAAAAATAGTCTTCTCTTGTTCTGCAAATGGACATTTTCTGTTGAGAAAATTGAAATTTTCTTTTACAAATTCGAGGGTTAAAGGGTTGGGTTGTTCAAAACAACTTTCTATCCGATATATCCAGCCGTCATGTGGACAAGCTAGTCTATCACGATATATCTAGTTCTGATTTCTCTGTTAGAATTAAATTTAATTCGATTTAATTCAATCTAGTCTAGAGTTTGCCAGTATAACGTTGCGCGTCAACCCTATGAACCCTGAAGTGTCAGAAACTCAATCTAAAGTCAAGTATGCAGGTAATTTATTTAGTATTTTAAAACTGATTTGACTGGAGCGTCTTGTTATAGGCAGCATGGCAACAACAGCTCCCGGGCGAATTAATTTTAAAATGTTCAAGTAACTAGTCAATTAAATAATAATTCATTTTTAATTGATAGTCTGTAAAATCTTCGATCAAATGTAAAGTTTTATATTATTTTTCTGTTTGAAATTGTTATGGATACAAACATATTAGATTTAGATTAAGTAATGTTATTCTTAAATTCTGGGAAAATGATTTCAAAGCCACTTTGTATCAAACCTGGATATTTTGAAATCAGTCAGACTGTAAAATATTGGTGCCTTTTAACTTCAGTTTTATTTCTATATAATAACCTGCATTGACTTAGATTCATTTAGTCTTATCCATACCTCTACAGTCAATCTTCTTGTCAGTACCAACTAGTCCCTGTAGGCTAGTCAATGAATAATTAATAATCTGGACACTGATACGGGTTATAAACATTCTTAAACGTAATCAGTAAAAAAAATTTACAAAATTCCTAATTGGCTGTTTTCCTAGAAGAAACAAACGTAAACTAGATGAGAGTATTTCTCGCCTGATTACAAGATGCTGTTATAATTAAATGATTAGTATGAAATGATTTGGGGCAATAGGGCCTGTGAATATCTCTGCTACCCGCAACCTCGGGCAACCTGTATATATAATATATAGACACAATATGGATCTATTTTAGCAGATAAAGAGTTTCCTCTTCATCAGTGTAGTATTGTATTGTATAAGATCTGTTTAATTCACCGAGACTGGTGCTCGGACATTATTGTTAGTATCATTAGAAACTGTATTTAAATCGTCATTGTCATCGTCATCACTATTTCATGTTATACATGTGGCATCATTTAAACATCTCTCAAAGACATGTACATGCGTGAAAATGAAATAAATAGATGTTAATGTTTAAATAATGTGTAGAATCGTCTGTTATTTAACTGTCTGATGGCCGCAGCCACCGCCACCAGACAATATTTTCAATGTGCAATAACTTTGGACCTGCTGAATAGTTTGAAAACAATTTTACTGAAAGCTTTTGGTGGCTTAGCCACCAACAACTTTCAGTCAAATTGTTTTTCAAAAATATTCAGCAGGTCCAGAGTTAACCGCACGGAAAATGTAGTCTGCAGAAATTCAGCAGGCAGACAGTTAATGGTCCCGCACACCACCAACGTCAGTCATGGATCAAGCTGCACTCTGTAGGAACATATTTTCCCATTGACGCCGTTTTAATCCATTGAAACAACACCAGACCAGCCCATAGCAGGATAGTCCAGCAACGCTACAAAATTAACATATTTTGTGATGTAAGCTGGGTCAGCAGTAAACAACCTGAACTTTGCTAGACAACAATCAGTTGAATGTCACCTAATGTCCCGTGTACTTGCTAAACAAAGGAACATGCATATTTGATATGATAGCATATACACTGCTGGGCAAATAAAATGAGGCAAACATGATTTATCATATTTTTTATGATTACTCTTTCATGTTAATAAATACAGGTGAAATAAGTGACACTTTTACATAATATTGTATGCATTGTCTGTGTGCAGGGTACCTTTTAGTATGGGATAGCCTTCCCCTTATTTTTTTGTCTCAAAACTCACCCATTTGGGCAAGCTGTCTGAAACCTTTTTGCGTTGTGCTGCGTCAATGCTGTTCCATTCATGTCTGACTGCTTTCCACTGCTGAGTGAGCTAATTTGCATATCAAAAGCCATCTACTGAATGGATTCTTGTTCTATATTAGACCTAATACACAAAAGACAAATAGTGCGTCTGTGTTCAGGATTTAAACTGAATTAACTAACCAAACGAGCAAGCTAGTTGAGTTACGCTGACCGAGGTGACAAGACATTAGCCATTTCTGTAATCTCTGTGTATTACCACACTGTGCCTGAAGAGTGAAGTTGTTATTTTTGATTCAAAATGTGTTTAAAAAAAGGCTAAATTCCATGTACCTGTTGAAGTCTAAAGCCGGATCGCAGGTCTTTGTCAAGCTGGAAAGTCATATCTTGAGATTAAGAAAATTCTAAAGTCTGAGGATATTCAGATTCCACTGTCTACAATACAGAGAATTGGCCACACATTTCAAGTGACAGGTTCTGTTGCCCGGAAAGCAGGTTCTGGACGAGCTAAAGTGACAACATGTCGAGATGAAAGAAGGCTGAAAATTACTGTTCTGAAGAATCGTAAGAAGACTCTCACCAAATTAGCAGAAGAATTCATTTGCAAGGAGGCGCACAGAAGCTGGTTTTTCATCAAAGCGGTGTGCTAAGAAACCATTGCTGTCCACAAAGACTGTTGCAGACAGACTCAGATCTTTGGCACTTTATCGTGACCATGATTCTCAGTGGTTTGAGCGTTTTCTTTGGAGTGATGAGTCACGTTTTGAGCTGTGTACAGATGCTCCAGAGGGCTGTCTTCGTAGGTGAAGTGAAAAATATAACCCAGAATGCCTCTCCACCACTGTGAAACATGGAGGAGGTGGAGTTATGGTATGGGGTGTGTTTTCTGCATCTGGTGTTGGCGAGCTTGTGCAATGTGAAAAGTCCATTAATGCAAAGGAGTATCAAAACATATTAGAAAAGGGGTTGCTTCCAAGCCTGAACAAGTTGTGTAGTGGAAATAAAAGACAAAAAGCTATTTTTCAACAAGATAATGCCCCGACATACACAGCAAAAATAACAAAGTCATGGTTTGAGCGGCATTCTCTGTCGGTGATGTTTTGGCCTGGACAGTCACCAGATCTTAACCCCATAGAGAATATATGGGCGCATATCAAGGCCAAACTGGTTGGCAGAAAATTTGGGAGCACTGACCAGTTGTGGGAAGCAGTCGGACATGAATGGAACAGCATTGATGCAACACACTGTAAAAGGCTTTCAGACAGCTTGCTCAAACGACTGATTTCTGAAGAAAAACAAGGGAAAAGCCATCCCATACTAAAAGGTACCCTGCACACAGACAATGTATACAATATTATGTAAAATTGGCACTTATTTCACCAGTATTTATTAACATGAAAGAGTAATCATAAAAAATATGATAAATCATGTCTGCCTCATTTTTTTGGCCCAGCAGTGTATGTAGCACTACTGCAAACAGGTAAAGCTATTGTACTTCAATTTAGCTGTTGCTGATATATGCACCAAGGTTTTGATTTAAAAATTCATTGTGTAAACTTTTATTGATTAGGATTGGGCCTGGACATCAAAATGTTTTCTAACTTAGTGAATGCTCATTTTCAAGCCAGAGGGAAACTGCTTTTGAAAATTTAACACTGGAATGGCTGGCTTGGCCTCTAAATGAACAGTTATCATGACTACTCACTGCAGAAGCCATTTTGGCACTTAAATTTGAAAATCGCTTCCAAGTTTTTGATGTTAACGAATGTCCATAAAACTTGGGATTATGGGCACGTACTATTATTTACCTAATTAGGTAACTGGACATTTAACAGAGTCCAAATTTGATCTCAGATGACTTGTCAAAGGGGAGCAATCAGTCATCGAGAGGCCTCTTCCCAGTCAAACTAGTTTTAAAATATGAAAATATTCGACATCCTGTATAGTAGTTTTGAAACTGAGAAACTGGGATTTCAAGGGTTGAAGGGGTAAAATATAGATCTGGTAAAATATAGATCTTTGATTTTCCATACAAAAGTTTTATTTAGTTATTTTAATGTTTGAGGCCAGTGGTAGGAGATTCAACAGAATATTCCCTGCACAATAATTAGATGGCCTTTTTTCCTGCAGGAGAGGCCGCAATAGGCACACCAGGGAAGTGCACGAGGGCATCTGCAACTGGTTCTGCAGTTTCTGCGACCTCCCGCTGAAACGCAGGTTCTATGGATGAAACAATCTCGTGGTCGACCACGAACTTTCAGAGCGGGACAGCGACAAAATGCGTGACCAAGCATGGTTAGCTATAGAAGAACGGTGTATAAATTAACCATTTCACCGTATACCAAGAGCAGATATGGGCTGGCTAGCAAATCACTAAAAAATTCTAAAATTCTGAAACTTGCCAGGAAAAAGTGTGACCTTTGTAACCGCCACGGAGTTACAGATAAAAGTCGATAGAAGAACCCTTGAATATCTGATCCAGGAGTCGATGGGACTATGGGGGCAGATGGAGGACATGTCCAACTTCAATTGGGCATGCCTCCGCTGCCACATGGAGCACTTGCGGGGACTCCAATTCGGATCTTGGAAACTGGAAGGTTACTTTAGCTTACTAAGTGCCTTCAACTTCCACAGCATGCATGTCCCGAAATGTGCCACCCATGCACTGACATGAGACTGGTCGCCTCATCTAGACTGAATCTTTTACTATTAACGCATCGCCGTCATCCTTATCTTTTAAAAAAAAGAAATTGTTCACTCCAAATTTTGTATTTCTTCAATATCTTTGCTCTTCCTATAACACATGGGAAGAGGGGACAACTTGTCCCGCTCTTTAGAGACTGTCGAACATGTTTTTTGCACTATGCTATGACATCACTATCTCCCGCGTCAACTCAATCGCTGTCCTTGATCTTCTGCGTCCCTCCATTCCCTGCTGACCCCGGTTAGACATTGGCCACACAGACCTAGGACCGCAGATAATAGTCAACAGTAAGAAGCGTGCTGGCAGACACGCATTCCTGGACATCTGGACGTACAGACAACAGGACTTTATTAAACAAATAAATTATCTTGAAGCTTCTTATTGCTGTGTATATCCCATCCAACCGGGAACCACAACCATTAATTACAAACTTTGTACAAAAATCAGCAGGAACTGAAAAAGAGCTGATGCGTATCGAAGAAACATTGGAAGGAAAAGCTATGTCTAAATCGTTAGACAGACCAACTGGATTCGTTACAAGATGCTAAGGGGAGAAGGAATGACTACAATCATCCCTCCACTCCTCCACGTGTCCAGCGTGGCAGTCCCGCTGCCTACGCCTGGCCTCAGTACAGCTGACATAGGCTGTGGCACAAACCGCACATGATCCATAAAATGACTCCTTCACACAAGAGTAACCAGCCACAGGGGACATAAACCCTCGTTGCTGACAATTTCTACACATATGTAACAACCACGGTCCACCGCCAACCTGTCCCCAATCCTATGGGCACCCACAAACAGTACAAAAAACTTGTATGCTATTTTCTCAAAAAGAGTTACACCGGTTCCTGGATGCCGCAGCAGGGACAGGCACCGCACAAACTGCCCCCCCCCCATGGTGCCCAGGAACCGCACCAGGGAGCACCACTGATACCAGCAGTGACCAGGCCAGAGATTATAAAAGGAGGCAAACAATCTTCCAACCATTCATATAGGGGAGATGATTGACCATGGTGTTAGCGTGGTCGGGCGGGCGTTAAATCCCGCGAGCAATCAGTGGAAACATAGTGTAAAACTAGGAAAGTTAAAAATAATAAACTGAAATATAAACCAGCCTAGATGTGGCGTAAATGGGACAGGGAATTAGGGACTCGATAGACTGGCGCCAATCAAACCAATAACGTCTTGCCTCCAACCATTCAAACTGAGTACCAAAGTATGCTCAACATATGGAAACTCCTTCCAGCGAGAGATAATACGTAGTTATTACACCCCTACATAATTATAATTACTTGCTTGTTTCTGGACTGTAACTCGATGTCCATTTCCAAAACAAGAGAATTTCTTTAAAAAATTAACGACCAATGCCTGGGAGTCATTCCACTGGTAGGTTTTCAAAAGATATTCTCTTGTTCTACAGATGAAGTCATTTTCTGCTGGCTTGACCTTGAGTTCAGATTCCATGTTGATAGTTCGACTTTGGCCATGCCAACCTAAAGAATGGGTGCTCATTCATTATCAACACTACTCTCTTGAATGTCTTCAGACAGTAATTTTAAAACTCACTTTGCTTGGAAACTAACTGTTGTCAGTAACAACCAATTGAAGGATCTGATCTGTCAGTCAACTATCTGACGTCATAATCAATTACATCACTTGTTAGAGGTCAGCTGGATACAAAAGGGGCAACGGTCTGTCAGTAAGGATCTGAATGGATGAATCCAGTTTCTCAGTTAATCATATGATGTCATAATTAACTATGTCACATGTAGGCTGACATCATAGTCAATTACGCCATGAGTGACTCGATTTAATGTCTTAAACACTTACCGTAATAGTCCTTCAAGTTGTATGAATTGTATGTCTACTATTTAAAAACATGCTGTTGAATATTTTGAAACTAATTTGACTGGGTACTGTTACACCCAGTCAAATTAGTTTCAAAATCTTCAACAGCTTACTTGTATAGTTTTCTGGAAATTGAGATTCAGAGAGTGATGGGATTGATTGATCCAACACGGGTAAAGCATGGGTGGAGCTTAGCTAAAGATGGACGGGGCATAGCTAAAACTGGGTTCCTCCATTGTGTGCTGTGCTGAATGTACAAATTAATAAACATCCTGTTGAATATTTGGAACGTAATTTGCCCATCTTTATTTAAACTTCACCCACGCTTTGCCCGTCTTGTGATCAATCGATCACTGCACTCTCTGAATCTCACTTTCCAGAAAACTATACGGTATAATTTGGACTCGGTGCTGTTCAAAATATTCAACAGAATTAAATAGTAAAGACATACAATTTGTACAATGCTGACGTATTTGATTATGACATCATCCTACAAGTCATGATTATGATGTCATATGATTGACTGAGAAACTCGATTCCTCTATTACATGACGATGTAAGCAGGTCTTAATTTAAGGACAGTGTTTTCTGATTACCAAAGCAGTGTAAGATATTCATAGGTCAGGCAAGAAGCAGACAGATGTTGCGATAGTAAATAGGTGATTTAGGTGTAGAAAATCCAGATTATTTGGAGGTAGCGACGATCAATCGATTAGATTAACAAAAAAAAAACCAATTATGATGATAACAACGTATCTTGAATAACTGAATTGATAATAAGCCTGACGCTTGCTCTGCTTTTGTCAGATCCAAAACTCTGAATGATCTAAGCTGAGTTTGCTCGTTCCTTTTATACTTTTGAGTGGGGTGCCTAGATGTAATCACGTGGGTGACCTTATATGGGAATGCTGGGTGGCTGGTAGTCACGTGACCTGGGGTGGGGCTTTTACCTGGCGGTATGGGTGGGTGGTCAGCAGTATGGGTGGGCTGTGTTGGCGGTATCTGGCAGTACCTGGTGGTAGGGGGTGTATGGTGGGTGGCGGTACTTATGGTGGTACTGGCGTTACTTGATGTACTTGGCATTATGAGGTGTGCCAGTTTTGGCTGTACTTGGTGATGTAGTGCGAGTAGGGGTAGGTGGTACCTGGCAATGTGGGGGTGCCGATTAATTGGTGGTGCTGGTGTTCTTGATGGTACCTGGTGTGGTGAGCGTTTTGCCAGTTTAGCGTTGGCAGTACTCATTGGCAGTTTTGTGCGCCAGTATGGGATGGTTATTGGGTGGGCGGTATCTGGGGTGGTGGGGAGGGGGGATATGGTAGGTATAGATCAGACTGACGTGAACTCATTCAGACTATAGCATTTCGTCCAATGGACCGTTCCATTTTTAGCCATGCCCCGCCCATCACTAGCTAGGCTCCACCCACACCTCGCCGTGTTTGGATTGATCGATCCCCGAATGCCCTAGCTATCAATTTCCTGAAAACTTTACAGGGAAGCTGTTGAATATTTTGTAACTAATTAGACTGGGTGCTGTTGCTGCCATAGGCAGCAACAGCGCCCAGTCAAATTAGTTTCAAAATATTCAACAGAATATTTATTAAATAGTAAAAGCAAACAATTTGTACAACAGCCCATAGACCGTCATCAAATATGCGTTTGTGACGTACTTATCGACGTCATTCATTATGATGTAATTGTACACATCACGCAGTTCATTATGATGTCATATGATGAGTGGGTACTCTGGAAAGGTGAATTGCAGGACTCATCAGAGGCGATGAAATGGTGCACAGATTCGCTAAGCCCTCTGTTGGGGGGAGGGGGTCGTCTTTGTTGTCTTCAGCATTTATGATGGTATCTTGAGTGGATAAAATAAATAAAATGGCAATAATCAAGTTTAGGCTAGTAGTTGCTGTATTTTGTTGTATGACAGAGTGTGGGTATACTGTTGCCCTATAACTAAAAAATTGTTATGTACAGCAAACTCGCAATAACACAAAACACACAATATGGTAAAAGTATGAGTTGCTGAAGGGACCATGTTAGTTGGTGCCTTCAACAGATGGTGGACAACATAACTGTGAGAGAGTTTTGTTATGGTGTCAGTATCCAGTTCCGGATAATAAGATGAAGATGTCCATGTGGTTGCGGCTGGACACAATTCTTGGTGGTGAGTATTGTAGAATGCGCTAATGTGCGGTTCAGTTGAAAATAAATAAATAGTATACTTGTTGTCGTACACTACATCACAAGTGGTCATGGAATTGCGTTTGTAGTTCCAAGAAGTCTACGTTTTGAAAGAATTATCCCCATATATATGAACAGGATCCAGGAACGAATAATGAAGAATAAAAAGATGATAAACACCGGCTGCTGGTATGCAGAAATGGAAGTTTGGTAGAAATGGAAGTTAGAAAAAATGAATACATATATGTATATATATGTGGACATGCCTTATGATTCGTCGGTCACATGGAGCGTGTGTGTGTCCATGTAATGCATGAGCTTGTTTGAGGGCTTTTTGGCGTCCTCCAGTCTATAAATTAAGTAACACTAGACAATCTATGTTATAGATCTGGCGGTCCTTGGTGACCCCAAGAGAGTGTTTGATGATGTTGATTAACAATTAATTAATTTAAATACATATTTATAATGATAATGATTTAAATAATTTATAATTAATGGTTATTTGGCCGATCCTTATGTTTTGCCAGTGATATCAAATTGACAAAATGGTGTGTAAAGAGCCTTGAAAGAAATCTGAGCGTAACTTTTGCCATGTCTGGATTCATCTCCTGAGCGCAATTAGTGTATGAATTGTATGTCATTGATGGATTTACTATTTAAAGGTGCATATTCATGATAAAATGCTTTAAAATAAAATTGTTAAATTTCTAAAATTTTAGGCTTACATAGTGTACTTAAATGTAAGGAAATTAACTAGATCTTAACATATGATGATTTCACTACGTATAAATTAATAAAAAGTTGCGAAATTGAAATAGAGGCAAGAGCCTCTATTTCAATTTTGCAACTTAAAAAATTATATTAATTTATATGGAATGAAATCGTCATATGTTAAGATTTATTTCGTTTCATTACACGTAGGCACATAATTTGCGCCTATAAAAGTTTAGAATTTTAACAAGAGGCCCAATGGGCCTGTATCGCTCACCTGGAACATTGGCATATCAAACTAATCTTACTTAAGTTTTACATCTATCGGTGTCACTTCCAATGGCTTTCAGTCAAATGATTTAGTTTTCGAGATATTGACAACAATCTCTGGACTGTTTTGTTTTTTGCATTAGTGATTTTGAACAATGTTTAAGTGAAAATAGATGATATCAGTGCTAAGAACAGCTGGTTTCTTAACTGTCTCACTGCTGCAGCTAATAATTTCAATTTTCAAAAGCTCTTGACTTGTTGAATATTTTGAAAACAATTGGACTGAAAGTTGTTGGTGGCTTAGCCACCAACAACTTTCAGTCCAATTGTTTTCAAAATATTTATCACGTTCAGAGATATAACCTTTGGAATATGTTGTCTGCAAAAACTCAGTCAGACGCTTACTAGAGGTTTAAATACAATTTGAAGAAAATGGTCTCTAAAGGCAGGTAGGTGGTCTTTATAGCAGGTTATTCCCCATCACCACACAATCCATTTAACACATGCACATCTGGCTGAATCACCGAGTTAGCAGCAGGGGTAGGGTGAGCTGAGTTGATTTAGAAAATAATTTGACTGAAAGTCATTGCTGCCTTAGGCAGTAACAACTCTCATTGCTGCCAAAGGCAGCAACAAATTTCAATCAAATACATTTAAAATATATTTAAGAGCATAGATGTCAGAGCACATAATACATATCTTAAATATTTCTGCAGTATTGGAAAGGTTAATCTGTTAATTGGAATTTAATATCTAGTTTGGCAATAAAATCTGACATGGTGATAAGACAGTGGGAACAAACCATTTGCCCTATGAAAGTGAGACAGCAAATATTTAAGGAGTGATAACTCTGGCATTTGATGTCCTATCAGTTTCATTTTCACAACACAGATATTAGATGCCGTCATTAACATTGTGACCAAGTTTGGTGTCAATCCGTCAAGAAATAACAAAAAGAGCCGTCATTGTTGGTGACGGACAAACAGATGGATGGACGGACATACAGAAGACGGATAGGGTTATCGCTCTACGATAGCTGACTGACAAGTAAGCGGAGTTAAGAAAACCAATTTCAGCTTCACAATCCATCAAATAAAAAAATTGAATATGGCAGCCAAACACGCTAAAATTTGATTGGTCCACGGCGGCCATGTTTTTACCTATCAACTTCCCATGAACAAACTTTAATGGCCCTTAGTCCATAATCATATCCCCAAAATTTCTGCCCGATCCGTTCAGCGGGTCTGCAGAATAAGTCGTTTTTACGAAAACTAAGTCATCCAAGATGGCTGCCGAACCATTTGGCCAATCAAGTTCCTTCGAACAAACTTGGTTCAGCTCTTGCCCTATATGATATTTTGTGAGTTTTGAATCAATCCACCAAGCGATTTCGGAGAAGATTTTTAAAGCCATTTCCTAAAATCGGCCAAAATCCAAGATGGCCACCGGCCAAATCGGCTTTGTTTGAACAAACTTGGATCCCTATGCCCTAAGGATGCTTCCTGCCAAATATAATTGAAATCAGCCCAGTGGTTATTGAGAAGAAGTCGTTTAAAGGAAAAAGTTGCCGGATGGTCGCCATGGCATAAGCTCACTTGGCCATTCTGGCCAGGTGAGCTAACAATTTTATTTTCAAGCATTCTGGAGTGAATATGCACCTTTAATACAAATTTTGTTGAATATTTTGAAAGTAATTTATGTGGGCTCTATTGCTGCTGTAGGACAAGATATTCTACATCTTACCTGTATAGTTACATTGAAATTGGGAATTCACAATTCAAAGTACATAATTTGATTATAACACATGTAAGAAGTGGGTGGAGCTTAATTAGAAATGGGTGGGGCATAGCTAGAAAGCGATCTCTATTAAAGTTATCATCTAGTCAAAAAGATACATATCTTAGCTAAATTTAGGACTAGCTGTTACTTTATGGACACTAACTAATTAGAGTTGTAGCCGCCATTTTAGATAGATATTTGCTGGCGCCATTATTTCATACTATGGCCGAGTTTAGGCTCTAACTCTCCGACTACTCTAGGGTAGGCCTGGTTCCTCGGCCTAATGTATATGTAATTGAGCCAGGAACCAGGCCTACCATAGAGTAGCCGGAGAGTTAGATCCTAAACTCAGCCTATTGTCTTCGCCGGTGCGCTATTCTCGTAATGCTAGTCATTTGTCTGCTGGCTTCGACGGCGAGCACATAGAAGTGCATAGCATGGTTCAATACTAGTTGTATTTTTCCTATGGTGCAACTGACAATAAATGTATTTATAAGAAGTTTACTGAAAACTATTGCTGCGTATACCAGCAACAACTCTATCAAATTGTGTTCAAAATAATCAGCTGATAATACAATATGTAATGATTTGATAACAATTTGGCTAAAAATCGTTGATGCAACAACTTTCAAACAAACTGTACTCAAAATAATCAGCAGGGCAGTCAATGTTGCAAGACTTGTTGAGATATTTCAAGTAAATTTATTGAGTCATTTCTGACTAAGGCAGCAACAACGTTATCAAATTTTCTCAATAATCGGCGGGCTTTCTGTTTGATCGCTAACAAGTGCATACACAATTAGTTAGGCCTATATCGTATGTGTATTCAAGGTGTGAAATATTGCTGCCATAGTCAGAAAGTCTTACAACGCTGACTGCCCTGCTGATTATTTTGAGAACAATTTGATTGAGTTTTTGTGTAAACAATTTTCGCCAAAATTATAATCATTACCTAGTAACAATTGTATTATCAGCTGATTATATTGACAACAATTTGATGGAAAGCTGTTGCTGCCATAGGCAGCAACAGGTTTCAGTAAACTTAAATATATTTGTTGTCACTTAGACCATAGTAAACATACAACTACTATTGAACTATGCTATGCTCTTCGCGCGCTCACCGTGGAAGCCAACAGAAGAATGACTAGCATTAGCATTACAAGAATGGTTTTATACCAACAATTGCACACCGGCTAAGACAATAGTCTGAATTAATGGCGCCAGAAAATATCTACCTAAAATGGCGGCTACAGTTCTAGTTATTGTCTAGTCCATAAAGTAACAAATAGTCCTAAATTTAGCTAGGCTATTTATCTTTAATGAATAAATGAGAACTTTTAAGTGCGTGTTTCGGTACTATAGCTGAGACTGTTGAGTTGGACTGCACGGTTTGGCTTATGTAGACATATCGGTTTCGCTCTGAGTTTTCATATCAGTTTTATCTGGATGACTTCTAATTGGTAAATTTCAACAAAAACTTGAAATTCAGAATGCTTAAACTAAGACCGATCATTAATAACACGAAAATAGGACAATTAATAATTTCTTGCCGCCTTACCCCTTGGCTTAATGTATACCATATTCATCATTGCGGGAGTGAAATTATTATATTGGACAACCTAAATATTGCGTACTCTGTTAAAATCATCGTTTATTACATGAAAATTAATCCTAAAATTTGGCATTTCTTCGTCAAATATACAAATCACGTGATATTAGGAATGTACTTTAGATCCATAGATATCTAATGTTTAGATCTGCTCCGCATTTACCGAGTACCCATGTTACTAATAATAGTTAGCCTTCAGAAACATCTAGGATAGTTCGCCATGCTTGCTAAAGCATGTATACCATCTCATTTAGCTATCACATTTGTGACCTCTCGCCTCCAAAAACAAGCAATATCACGTGATTTATATGTTCCAGCGACGCCATTTAATGTCAAATTTTGGATTAATTTTGATTTTATAAACCATCCTTATTAGAAAACATGCAATATGTATACCTTCCCAGGTAATAATTTCACTCCCGCGATCATGGTTTTGAGGTATACAGTAAAGTGGCAAGAAATTGTACCGGTAAATTGCGTTTTTAAAGCAATTTTAGAGAATGAACTTCAACTTTTTTAACCTATTCCTAATATAATCCCACCCTTTCTCTGAGATGTTGGTTTAGAAATAAATTGAACAACTTGCCGTAATAGACACCTATGCTACAAATAGACCTAATACGGCATGACAGTAAAATTTTGGCGATATTTCAATTTTTTCAAAATCACACAAAATTGTGGCTGAAAAATCGTGATTTTCGATAATATCGGACAATCGTGCAAGCGTAGAACCCCCACGACTCCTATACTTACACTGTCGCTTCCCACTGTACCAATGCTTCCCACATTACAAACGCTTCCCACTGTACCAACCAGGGATAGAAATAAGAATTTTGCACTACATGCACAGTGCGTCTAACATTTGGATTTTACCTGCACAGGAAAGAATCTACATGCACGTAAATTAATCCTTTCACCTGACACCTATGAATTCTCTATATCTCAGTTTCAACACAAGGAAAACATAAAATATTCAACAATAAGTTTTATGTCCTAAAGAATTTCCTTTTTTCAGGGATTTGTTGGTGAAAGGGTTATCATTATAGCTTATCAGCCAGAAATGTGCATGCACCCTATGCACACAGTATTACAAATTTACCTGCACCAGCCATTTTTTGCCTGCATTGCGTATGTAAAAGGGCCTTATTTCGACCACTGGTATCAACGTAGTCTTCAGGAGCTTGGATTAGTAAACGGAACAAGGATGCCCAGAGGTTGCTGAAATATATGCCCACACCCCACCATCATGCAATGGACTAATATTGCATGAAGATTGTCTATCGGTGTAGTATGAAAAGAAACTGACACCGCATATTGTGTTCATACTTATTTATGTATATGCAAATATGTACTGCACTGATGATATTCACTCAGCCATAAAGGGACTATTAGAATTACAAGTAATCAGAATTTCTTTAATTTGTTAAATGACACCTTTTGCTCCCAAAATTACTAGAGTTCTTCGAACCCCAAATGGCAACAAACAGGACAAGTTTGGTGAAAATTCCTTCAGGAGAACTTTAGTTATCATCCAGAAACGCAAGCATCTTTCCTTAATTTGCTCTCTGTGTCCTTGATCTTTCGACAGCAAAATTAATAGGGTCCTTCAAACTGCCAAGCTTTGTGATAATCCCTTTAGAACTTACATGGAAATCAAAACCTGGATGGATTAACAAACTAACAGGCAGACAAATAAAATGACATGCGTGCACACATCTGGGGACATAATAAGTAGGTATGACGATCAGTTGGCCAATTCATGACGTTCAGGGATCAAACCCCATTGGGATATAACTGACAGCCTGAATAAAAGAAAGAATTAACCCTTTAATGGTCAAATTCGGTCACGAAAATATCAATTTTCTCAGTAAATCTCCATTTGCAGACCTCAGACTATTTTTGAAAATTTGCCACTGGAATGACTGGCTCGTTTATCGAGCCAGTGATTCCAGTGGCAAACTTTCAACAAGAGGCCCAAGGGCCTGTGGCGCTCAACCTGGACCATTAGCATTTGAACGTTTTCAGCATTTGCATTTAAAGACATGATGGATAATTTTCGGACATCCAAGATGGCCATCAAAAGAATTGACCAATCAAAATTCTGTATATGCGTTTTGAAGCCTACCCACCTAGAGTCCTTCCAGCTGAGATTGATTGAAATCTGCCAAGTGGTTAATGAGGTGTAGGCTTTTAACTGATGTACTAAAACTTCGAAAATTCAAGATGTCCACGCAAAAATTGACCAATCAAAACTCTGCATATTAAATCTGAAGCTTGCCGCCATAGGGTCATTCCATCCAAGTCTGGTTGAAATCGGCCAAACAGTTAATGAGGAGTAGCATTTTAAGCGATATCCAGTAAATTTTCATAAAATTCAAGATTTTTACCAATCAAAATTGTGTATAAAGTTCTGAAACCCACACCCATAAGGTCCTTCCAGCCAAACTTGGTTGAAATCCGCCAAGTGTTTAATGAGTAGGGTTTTGACAATTTCCAGTAATTTTTGTACAAAATCTAAGATTTTCACCCAAAAAATTAATTGATCAAATAAATAGAGAGACTACCACAATAGAATCCATCCAGTCAAATTTGGTTGAAATATGTCATGAAGCGAAGTAGTAGCATTCTGACCATTTCCGGTAGATTTTTCATAAAATCTCAGATTTTCAACCAAACAATTGATCAATCAAAATTCTGAAAAGAAGTTCTAGAGCCTATGACCATAGAATCCATCTAGTAAAATTTGGTTGAAATATGTCAAGAGGCTAAGGAAGAGTAGCATTTTGATCATTTCCGATAGATTTTTCATAAAATCTAGGATTGTCACCCAAAAGATTTTTCAATCAAAATTCTGAACAAAACGTCTGGAGGGTAGCGGCAAATTTGGTTGAAATCGATCAAAGCATTAAGACGACGCGATTTGACGGATGGCCACCATGGCATAAGGTCACTTGGCCCTTCAGACCAGGTGGGCTAAAAATAGTCTTCTCTTGGCCTGCAAATGGACATTTGCCACGACCACTGCAGAGACCGGTTGCGGCGGACTTGACCATTAAATGGTTAAGATACTGACATTCCACTTTTCCTTTGACCGATAGTCAAGAGTTTTGCTATAAGGGAACTAAACTTAGTGTATGGATGCATTATATGCTGAAGGTGTGTTGGGTATAAAAAGTATGTCAACATGACCTACTTTGCATGGTTCACTGAACATTACAGAAAATCTTTCTCCGGGCTGTAATTTCAAGTCTGGTATATTGAAACTAAATTTGGTGTATGGATGCATTATACACTGAAGGTGTGTTGCATATGAAAAGTAAATCAACGTGACCTACTATTCACGGTTCACTGAACATGCTTTTGACATACTTTTCATGGTTTACTGAATATTAGAGAATTTTTTCAGGGCCGTAATTTCACGTGTCCCTGCGGAGGATGCCTTGTTTTATTTTGGGATTGGTGGCTATTTATTGGTTCAGGTGACTAATAATACAAGTAAGAAAATAATTGATTTTGTTTCTGATAATATAGATTGTATTGAGAAAATACAATGTACAGGTAAAATTGTAATACTAAGTTTACAATGGTTCGTGTTAACCCTTTAATCATCAAATTTGTTAAAAGAAAATTTAAATTTTCTCATAGAAAATGTCCATTTGCAGAGCTAGATTACTTTTTGAAAATTGAACATGAATGACTGACTCGGTTATTAATAACCGAGCCAGTCATTCGAGTGATAAATTGGCAGAGTAGTTTTCCCTTGGTCATCAAATGGACATTTATGAAGACTACTGCAGAAGATGTTTTGGGGTGCATATTTATTCATATCAAACCAGTCAAAAATGGCTTGCAATTGTCTTGAAATCAAGAAATATTTTAGAAAACTGGCCACAGGAATGATAGTCATTCATTCCAGTCATGACTTCTCAAATATTTGTCTCAGTTTGCAAATTTGGCCACCACAGTGTCAGCATAATCCTCATGAAAACAGCGGGACTTAGGGTCCATAAGACGGTGGTTCTATAGGACATGTGGCAATAGAACCACTTGTCATAAGGAACCACCATTTCTTGACCTTGGGTGATCTGCATTAGGTTGTGTTTATCATTAGTAATCATTTCCTAATATTACTACATAGTGGGCATTGCCTACAGTATGGATGATAGTGTTATACCAGCTCAAGTTGAGTGTGACTCGAGTTGAGTCAATGAACATTGAATCGAGTGACTTGAGTTAGTCAATGAACAGTGAGTCGAGTGTGACGAGTTGAGTTGAGTTGCATCATTGAATATTGACTCACGTTGTGTCATTACAATGCTGTTAACTCTTTAACCCTAGAATTTGTTCAAAGAAAATTTCAATTTTTCTCAGACAGAGTCCATCTCCAGACCAAGAGAAGACTATTTTTGAAAATTTACAACTAGAATGACTGGCTCGGTTATCGAGCCAGTCATTCTAGTGGTAAATTTTCAAAAATGCTGATATGAGTGTTAAAGAGAGAATATGACATAACAAACATTAAAGTAATAGACAGCATGATTCTCAACATGAATTAACCTTTTAACACTCATGCCAGCCCAAAAATGGCTTCCTTGAGAAATATCAATTTGCAGAGCAATAGGACTATTTTTTTTAAATTTATCATTGGAATGACGGACTCGATAACCGAGCTAGTTATTCGTCGTAAACTTAAAAAAAGAATCTTATCTTGGTCTGCAAACGGACATTTTCTATGAGAAAATTAAAATTTATAAAAAGAAATTGGACTTAAAGGGCTAAGGAGGTAATTCAAGAGGACCTGACACAAACGTTTACGTCCAGTAAACGTTTGCTTAACAATATAACAAATATGTTTTATTGAGTAAGCGATGCCGATTCATCAATTAAACCAGCCGTAATTGGTGTCTATAAATGAACACGATTTACGAGGAAGAGTTAGCCCCATTGAACAATGGAGAGATTTGATCTATCACTCATGTATACGACGTCATAATCAATTACATCACATCTAGGGTGATTTCACGAGCAAACTGGGTAATCAATGACGTAGCCAAGTCCATCATGAAGATTGAATAGTCCATAACGTGTACGATTTGTATGTCTTTAGCATTTAATAAACATTCTGTAGAATATTTTGAAACTAATTTGAGTTGGCGCTGTTGCTGCCATAGGCATCAACAGCACCCAGTCAAATTAGTTTCAAAATATTCAACTGCTTATCTATATAGTTAACGGTATTTTGAAATTGGGAATTCAGTATTCAACGTATATTAATCGATCATAACATGGGCGGAGTGTGGCTAGAAATGGGCGGAGCATAAGTAGAAATGGATCCCCATATTGGAATAAATATATATATATATACTCTGAGCCAAAAAAGTTTAGCAACAGTGAAGTTTGTTTTGTTGTATTAAAACTATGCGTCCATTTATAACCAAATTTGCAGGCATGTTTCGTCAATGTAATGTCTCGCAAATCATTTCTTGCATTTCTCGGCCGCACGCTTACTGCATGTAAAAATGCATTTTTCATGCACTAGCCCACATTGGCGGGTAGCGAAGGCAAAAATTCACCATATTGTAAAAGCAGATAACGAACGTTAACAGAAAACGCTTAAAAGTTTACCCTACCGAGCATAAGCCGCCGCCCAGGGCTACGCGAAAATCAGCGCCATGAAGGAATGGGAAGACTCGCTGCTGGGCAAAACGTTCGCGCTGTTGCTCGACATTTTAATGTTCACGCCTCAACCATTTCCCATCTCCGCCAACGTGAGCAGGAAACTGGACATGTTAATGACCGACCACGATCTGGCAGACCGAGAGCAACACCACCACGAGAAGACCGCTACTTAGTGATGTCACAGGTTTCAGACTGTGCCGCGGATGTCCCGTAATTTGCACATCGCTACCGGCACTACAGTGCATGCACAAACTGCGAAACAGACTCCATGATGCTGGACTGCATGCCCGTTGTCCACTTGTTGCTGTTCCGCTTACAGAGCATCACATCGAGAATCGGTTTGCATGGGCAAGAACTCATCAGCGATGGCGTGCTCAACAATGGAGCCACATTTTGTTCAGTGATGGGCCGAGGTTTTGTGTGGATGTGGCAGATGGTAGGCAATGGGTTTGGCGACGTTTAGGTGAACGGTATGATGCAGCCAACATCATTCAGCATGACAGATTCGGTGGCGGCAGTGTCATGGTGTGGGCTGGAATCCATAAAAATGGCAAAACAGATCTTAGTGTGATTCGTGGAAATTTAACGGCTCAACGTTACTGTGAAGAAGTTGTCGCCCCTGTTGTCATCCCTTTTATGCAGCATCATGCAGACTTTATGTTCCAGCAAGACAATGCCCATCCTCATTCAGCTAGGGTCACCAGTGATTTCCTTGAGGCTAACAACGTTCCGGGGACTGACCAGCGCGATCACCGGACCTGTATCCTATCGAACACGTGTGGGACATTCTTGGCCGTATGGTGCGTGAGAACCATCCACATCTTCATAACGTGCAGGAACTGGAAGCTGCACTGCTCCAGGAATGGGATTCGTGACATCAGGTGCTTAATTCGAAGCATGAGAAAGCGATGTACGGCGGTGGTTAATGCACGCGGAGGTCACAACCGGTATTGACAGCTCAGTGTCATTATTTAAATTGGACCCTTCCGTTGAATGATGCCGTGTTAAAGGCGCGATGCTAGCATTACAGTAACAAGAGACTGTTGTTCAAATTGGAAAATGACCTATCATTTAAATAATATTTGAATCAATTTATTATTTTTGTTAAATAACATTTATACAGTAATATTCTCAGTGTTGCTAAACTTTTTTGGTTCAGTATATATATATCACTGGAATGCTAGCATTTTCAATACAAACCTATATTCAGTCCCAATAGTGAAACCTATACACAATTGCCGAACATGCGTGTATATATGATAATATATAGTAAATTGTTTACAATTTTTAACAGATCTAGCTAAATATTTGTATTATACCTTCAAAATAAAAATAATTAATTTAAAGATGATAATTATGTTGCATGATAAGAACAAAAGATTACACTTGAAAGAAATAATGAAGTTAAACAAGTCACATCTATCAGTCACACATTTCATAAATGAAAAGATGTAGATGCCATTTCATGCATTTGCAGGTTGCCCGCTGCAGATTAAGGTTGCCCGTAGATGTTACCGTATTTATTCTAATTATACCGCTGGCCGGGTAGCGGTCATCAAAGGGGGCAGGTTAATTAGGGTGGAAAGTTTTGAAAAATATACCATGAAATTAGAACGGTTTTCTCAGTCAACTTGAATCAGTATATAATTATAGTATTCAATGCAATTTCTGCTATATTTACTCAAATATTCATAAAAACTACTCTTTTCACATTATATTTATTCAGAGACTTTGTTTAGGACATAAAGGTGACATTTAGCAAAGTTAGGAACAAACGATTTATCCGTTGTTAAATTGGATGGAGGAGCGTTTGGGATGCGTTCACTGATACATCGGAAAATATGCCATAGCCGTATCTCGACTCATAATTCACGTTAGCAGCTCTATCACTGAACGGCAAGATACTGATCGGAAACAATTTAGGCATTGGTCGAATTGACTGGAGGCGCGTTTGTGATACATTAGAAAATTTATAGGCAATTAAGTTGAACGACAGGACAAGCTGAAGAAAAAAGATCTTTGCGTATGTATTCACGAAAATGACCAAAATGTTGCTGCATGTTTTATTTTTTCTGGATGCTATTCTTCTTTGATAGTGGAAGATTTATTATCTCTTACTATTGCTAATCATACATACATAATGGTAATTTGCTTTTTTGCCACAGTTCTCAAAAACATTGGGGGGGGGGCAGTATAATTGGGAGGGGCGGGAAAATTAGAATAAATATGGTAAGTGAACAAATTCAGTTTTGGATTTAGATAACTTTAATCTCAGTGTTTTGGGGGCAGCTTGTGGCGTTCTATTCTTATGATAATTGAATATACAAATCTGATTGGATTATCTAGATAAACTATTAATTTAATTCAAGAATAAGTATTGATAATAAACATATCTGGTGCAAAATTCTAAGTGAATAAAAAATTCAAAGTATCGCATTCTAAATGCTTGTACTTAAAGCTAACATGTTGTGTAATAGTCTCACAAGGGTAATACGCAACACCAGTAACACCACGGAAATAATGCGTGCCCAGTTCCCGTAACATAATTAGAATTCTGGGTATTAACATTAAAATGTCAGTGTCTCAATTTCAAGACTTGTTGAATATTTTGAAACTAATTCAACTGGAACCTGTCGCTACCATAGCCATACCAACAGCTCCCAGTCAAATTAGTTTCAAAATATTCAACATTTCTGTTCTGTGAGCGTTAAAAGATTAATATTTGAAATACGACCTAAGGATAAAACCGTAACCCTTTAACACTCACATCAGCCAAAAACAGCTTCTGCAGTGGTCTTGAGAAATGTCCATTTGCCGACCAGCTGAAGACTATTTTTGAAAATTGACCACTAGAATGACTGGCTCGATAAGCGAGCCAGTCATTCCAGTGGTAAATTTTCAAAAATAGTCTTCCGCTGGTCGGCAAATGGATATTTTTATGAGAAAATTTAAATTTTGAATAAATTTGAGTGTTAAATAGTTAATAATGTACTTAATACATAGGGCAAGCTCGTCATTTATTTTAATGCGAGAGATACGGTACAGACTAGAAATAACTTAATATTTTTCCAACATGTTGGCTTATTTTTTAGCTGTAGTGTATTTAGGGAAGCACTCCTCAGAGCAATCATTATGATCAACGTGACAACCATGTCTTGATTACCCACCTAAGCTCACACACATTTGATGGTTAAATGAGAGCGTTAGCTGGGTCAGTGACAATCTTGACCATGTTAAAAGGTTAAGAGGCCAGTCATATCAGTGGCGCATTAGACATTTATTTTTCTGCTTACTGTTTATGAGTTATTTCCCTTGAACATGTGATCGGAACATGGAGCAGTGGTGATCTATAGAATTATATCAAACGGATCTCTATCAGGTTTCTAACAACTGAATATACAAATCTACTAAACGTCCAAAAATGTCTACTTAGGTTACAATGTGTATATAATAATATCGATTATTTTGTAAGTAATTTTTATATGAAAATAGAAATATTATTATTATTAAAAGTAATTTAATTGTTACATATTATATAATATACAGTAAGCTAGCAAATTGAGTATGAGATTACGTAGATCACTTCTCTAGACGTGTGGCAGGTCGTCGTCGTCGCTCATCCATTCATGACATTCTTAATAAATTCTGAAATGAGAAAATGTATACAAGCTTAACCCTGGTCAAGTCTGACTGGCTAACTATAGTCAGTTTGCTGGTTTACTGGACATGGCAGTTGCTATACCGTCGGACACTGAATAGCTAACTATAGATCGTTGGTTCCCGATTCCCCCGCTGAATTACTATTGCAGAAAATTTGGAGCCGGGTACCAGTTTCCATTAACCCTTTCTGTCGGCTGTTTTGATGACCTACGAAAATGGGTTATTTTTGTCCGCATCCGTGTAACATAAAGAGGGAAGGAATAGGAGCTTGGGAACATTGACATACAATGAGAAAGCATAATTTCATCAAACCTAAATTATTTAGGGAAATATTTACACTTATGTATTTATTCGTGGCAAGCGATCGCTGTCCGCCATTTTGAAATTTACGCAAATATCGCACTAACCATCTGAACCCAGGTCGGGTGCTCGGTTGACTATAGTTGACTAGCTACGTAACTATTTCAAGTTTGACTGGGAATCTAGTTAGCTATAGCTAACTATGGTTAGGTGTCGAACTTCACCCCGTCACATGAATTTCCTGTATCACAATTTCAGGAAACCATACAGGAAAATAGTTGCATATTTTGAAATTAATATGCCATAGGCAACAACTCCCAGTCAGGTTAGTTTCAAAATATTCTGCAGTTTACCTTTATAGCTACATTAATCCTTTAACCTCGAATTTCTTCGTGAAAATTTCAATTTTCTCATATAAAATGTCCATTTGCAGACCAAGAGAAGACAATTTTAGAAAACTTACCACTGAAATGAGTGGCTCGGTTATCGAGCCAGTCATTCTAGTGATAAATTTCCTAAAATAGTCTTCTCTTGGTCTCTCAAGACCACTGCAGAAGCCATTTTTGGTTGATATGAGTGCTAGAGGGTTAATAGTGGGATTCTGGGAATTGAGGATTCGATCAATATAATGAGATTCTGGGAATTGAGGATTCGATCAATATAATGAGATTCTGGGAATTGAGGATTCGATCAATATAATGAGATTCTGGGAATTGAGGATTCGATCAATATAATGAGATTCTGGGAATTGAGGATTCGATCAATATAGTGAGATTCTGGGAATTGAGGATTCGATCAATATAGTGAGATTCTGGGAATTGAGGATTCGATCAATATAGTGAGATTCTGGGAATTGAGGTTCGATCGATCCCAACACGGACAAAGCATACATGGAGCTAAGCTAGAAATGGGTGGGGCATATAGCTAAAAATGGATACCTCTACTTTTGAACACCAGGCGCCATTCGGTTCAAGTTAGGATCAGGGTTAATCTCATCGTCCACTTTGTGTAGGGATCAATAAAAACTGGGGAGAGTGCTGGGGTGGGTGTGATATGAAAATTAGACTACATATATACCTTCATAATTGACATTGCCTTCCTTATCCTCCTGTCCTTGCAATAACTGATCGACCTCTTCCTCTGTCAACTTCTCACCTGGCAATCAAAATATAATCACATCAAACCTGCTTAAGGGAACCCCTGCATTTTGGAGCCAAAATATGGTGCTTCATTACGAACTAACAACATTGGGATTCAAACATGTCCTATAGCAAGACATCAACACTTTAACCCTTTAGTGACAAGATTCTGTCAAGAAAATCAGAATATTTCCTTATTGAATGTCTGTTTACAGGCCAAGGGGCTGAAAATTTAGCACTGCAATGGCTGGCTCGGTAAGCGAGCCAGTCATTCCAATGGTAAATTTTCAAAGGTAGTTTTCTCTTGGCATGCCAATGAACATTCATCAAGACCACTGCAAAGGCTGGTTTTAACCGGCTTCGCCATGAAAGGATTAATCTTCAAATTTGTTACATTTTCTCATAGAATATCTCCATTTACAGACCAAGGAAAGACTGCTTTTTGAAAATCTATTACTGGAATGATTGGCTCGGTCATCGAACGAGGCATTCCTGTGGTAAATGGCCCAAAAATAATATTCTGTTGTGCAAATGGAGATTCCTTAAAACTACTCCACAGGTCATCCGTGGCTGCCTTGACCAATAACTATTTAACACTTATATCAGCCAAAAATGGCTTCTGCAGTTTTCTAGAGAAAGGTCCATTTGCAGACCAAAAGAAGGCCAGTCAGGCCATTGGTAAATCTTCAAAAATAGTCTTCTCTTGGTCAACAAATGGGCATTTTCTATGAGAAAATTGAAATTTTCTTGAACAAATTCAAGGGGTAAAGGATTTAAGGGTTACTGAACAATATTTCATCCACTAATAACGCAAAGATTCCACGATCCTTAGCAATCATCCAGGATAAAGTTAGAAATTAACAACGCAGCACGAAAACAAAGATCACGCTCTTGCTACATATCTTCTGCATCACATAATAAGCATTTCCATTTTTAGCTATGCCCCGCCCACCTCTCGCTAAGTACCACCCACACCTCGCTCGTGTTGGGATCGATTGATCTCTGAATGCCCTGACTATCAATTTCTAGAAAACTACGGGTAGGATGTTGAATATTTTGGAACTAATTTGACTGGGTGTTGTTGCTGCCTATGGAAGCACCCGCGTCCAGTCAAATTAGTTTAAAAAGATTCAACAGCATGTTTATTAAAAAGTAGAGACATGCAATTCGTACAATGTGTCCGACTAGTAAGAGTTAAAGACGGGCCAAATAGAATCATTTATGACATACTGATTATGATGTCATCCTACACGCCGCTTAGCTGATTATGACGTCACTTGATGTCAGGTGATAGACGGATACTCTGGAAAGGTTGGATTGATACCCCCACCATCTCCCAGCTCATAAGATACTAGAATGTAGTTAACCCTTTCATTGATGAATCCTAACATAATCTGTTTAATATTTTGAAAATAAATTGACTGCAAGCCGTAGTCCTGCCATGCAGCAACGTCTTCCAATCAAATTGATTTTAAAATATTCAAGTTTTTCTATACGGTAGAATTGAAAATGAGATGTAGACAAATAATCTTTGAAAGGGTTAATTATATAATATATGGATAAAGTTCTGATACACTTGCCTATTTCTTTGACCTACCTAAGGATGTGAGCAGATATCTAATCTCAGCTGAGCTGATTTGTCCATTTTGGTCTCGATCAAATACTTTGAAGCCCTCTACATAGTCGTCCAAAACAAATGATTCTTTATTGCGGCACAGCGTCTGATAAATAGGCAAGAACTGGTCAAAGCTGACACGGGCATCTGGTAATGGTAGAACAGCATAAAGAAATATAAAAATCACACAAACATTCTGAGTTGCAAACTCATTCTTTCCACCCAATATTGTCTCAAATCATCCTAGTGGTAGTATTTTAAGAGATCTGCTTGTCAAGTTGGGTCAAGAACATCAAAATTTGTGCTAAATCAATGCCCATTGACAGGTCAAGAAGTGTATTTTGTTAATTTTATGAATGGAATGACTGGCTCGGTCATCGAATCATCCATTCTAGTTGTAAAAAATTTTACCCGTGTCACTAGACGCCAGTGTTAAATCTTAATGCGAGCATGGAGTGCTACCGGTAGTTGTTGTTGGGGGGGGGTCGAGTGGAGGTCACGAACAAATATGCCATGTTGCAACAACAGCTTTCAAAATAGACATATTTACGCATTCTTCCATAACACTGGTTCTACCGGTGTTATCTTCTCCAAATTTGTAGGCCAATTTTTGTCAACGGCTAACAGCTCTGGAAATTCACCGCTGCGGTAAAAGCCGTGGTAAACTTAACTTGCCACAGCAAATATTTGCGGTGGAGGAAAATTGCAGGCTACGCTAATCAAGTAATTTTACTCCGTCCATAATCATAGATACAAGGTATCAATCATGATGTCATATTAATGCTGTCTGTTATAATTCACCTAAAGTAAAACAAAGATGATAATTTATGAAATTTAAAAAATGCTTTAATAGTGCCGTGATGAACAAGTTCTGCCGCAGCATTATTGTGCTGTAGCAATATTGTCCGCCCTTCAAGAACTGGTCTAAAAAACAACAGCAACAAATAGACCCTTGACTGAAAAATATATCAACGACATGGTTATTGGACAAATTTGTTACCTTTACTTGCCCAAATTTGGTCAAGAAAATTCAAATTTTCTCATTAAAATGTCCATTTGTAGACCAAGAGAAGGCTATTTTTTATCATTTACCAACCGAACCAGTCATTCCAGCGGTAATTCTTCAATGATTTTCTTCACTTGGCCTGCAAATGGAGATTCCTCAAGACCACCGCTGAGGCTGGTTCTGGCTGTCTTCATCATGATAGGGTTAAATAAGCTTTTCTTGGCCTGCAAATGGACATCATATTTCAGGACCATTGAGGAATCTGATTTGGTGATCTTGACCATCAAATCATTGAATAACACATTCAGATATTATGTATGGTCAAGCCGGACATAACCGGCCTCTGCAGTGGTCTTGAGGCAAAGAGAAGACTATTGTTGAAAATTTAACACTGGAATGCCTGGCTCGATAACCGAGTCAGGCATTCCAGTGGTAAATTTTCAAAAATTGTCCTCTTGGCCTGCAAATTCAATAAGCAAGTATTTAGCTTATCTTGACCAAATCTGACCATTAAAGGGCTAAATAAACACGTCTATGAGAGGTCATTCATTACCTGGGTCCTTTGGAATATATTTTCTGACTTCAGATTCTGTTGGATTTTGTCCCAAGGCACGCAGCACATTGCCTAACTGGTGGCACTCTATCTTGTTGTCCCCGCGTGTATCAAACAGATTGAATGTTTCCTGGAACTCTACACAAACAAAATACAACATGGCAACGTTAGAGCTGATATATATATATATATATATATAGTTAGTAACGCAAAGATTTATCCCCACACCTTTCGAATAAAAAGTGGAGATTGTGACGTCCCACGTGTGTGTCTGTCTGTGCGTGCAGAAATCGATTGCAACACAACACCCACGAAACATTGGATGGAATTCAAACAAACTGTAATTCAAACAAATGCAAGAGGGCAATTACATTTGGCTCCACCAGCCCCTGAGGTGGAGGTCAATTCCGCCAAATGGTTGAGGCAGAAATAAATTTTTAACACAACTCTGAAACTGTTGGATGGAATTCAAACAAATTTAGTATGTGAGTTAACACTTACCTATACAGTTCGGACGTTCACAAAGTCCTAGAGAAAACAGTTTTTGGGTGGTTAACCTTGTTTATATGGACTCATTCTTTATAATATGTATCACAGTTTATCATATGCATCCCTTTGTATGTATATACAGAAACAACAAATTTGCTCTATGGTGTATAGAAGTTACATGTAATCCTCATCACAATAGACCTTTCCACTTTATTAATCCATCCTATGATGTCATAATCAACTACGCAACGTGTAGAATGGCATCATAATGAATCACGTCGATAAGTGTCACGAACGCATATTTGAAGACTGCAGGAAATGTCAATTTCCCTTTCTCCGAGATCTAACAATACTCACCATTCTGTTACTTCTGATATACAGCTGGCCTTGACAGCGGCTCTAGGATTATAGACTTAGAAAGCTTTACCGACTCCTGGGAACCGGGTACTCGGCTCCCAACTGCCGAGTACCCGTTTACCATAGAGCTCATATTGTTTGCATAGCCACCAAACAAGAGAAAACTATGGCTTGCCTCCGTGGGGCTGGGAGGCTGGGTCCGTAACAGAATGGTGAGTATTGTTAGATCTCGGAGAAAGGGAAATTGACATTTCCTGCATTCTCCTTCGATCAATACTCACCATTCTGTTACTTCTGATATACACCAGATTTGATCAGTAACCTGGTGGGAAGGGGCAAGCCATACATGCTAATTTTGCCCCTTGGAGAAAGATTTTAGACTTCAAACTTGACTAACGGAGACCTAAAAGGACCGTCAAGTTCACGGAACCGAATCACATTCACGTCACAGCCCCCCCCCCCCTTTTTCCTCCTAAGAAAAGGGAGAGAACTAACGAACATGTATCTCGCCTGAAAACACCAATATGCCAAGAGGGTTAACTACTCCCTGCATATTGCTTGTATTAGCCTGGGAATGAGCATGAATATATAAGATGAATGAACATGATACATATACATAATACAAAAAACTCTCACTTATTGAATTACCTTATGATAACAGGACTTCAGACGTACCGCCTCCAACCATTCACCGGTTCGGCCATCAGTGACACAATCTGGTTGACATCCTCTCGCTTGACCATGCCTGCTTTAGGTTCTTTTCTTACCAAAGTGAAAAAAGGGGAAAAGCAGTGTGGTCACTAACTATCGTTTCAAAACAGCTAAAGCGAGTGGATTGGCTGAGTCTGACACATCCCTCATATAGTAATCCGTAAATGAGGACTCACAGTGCCATTGTGCAACGGCCATGATGTCCTCTAACGGAACACCATTGTAAAGGGCGGTCGAGGCGGCTATTCCTCTAACATCGTGTGCCCTTACGCCCTGCACCTGGTGCCCAGTCGCCATCTCGTGAGTAGTCTGAATGCATTCGACCACCCAACGAGAGATAGTATCCATGGATGCGGCGCCATAAGGCTTTTTATGGCAGATCCACAGATGTCTATCGTTCGACCGTAACGAGTCAGTCCGTTTCTTGTACTTAGTCAAAGCACGGACCGGGCACCAGACACTGGCATCACGATCAAACCTAGTTAACTTCGGTATAATGATCGGTTTGCCGGGATATCTCAAAGATTGGTTCTTTGACATAAACTCTGCTCTTGGCAGAAGACGCAGACCTTCTCCAGAAACAATAAATCGGTTCCTCTCTGCCGAAAGCGCATGGATCTCACTGCGCCTTCTAGCTGAGGAAGCTGCCAATAGAAAGACCGCCTTTAGAGTCAAATGCTTTAGACTAGCCGAACGCAACGGTTCGAAAGGGTGCTTGGCCAGTACATTAAGCACTAAAGATAGACTCCAGGCTGGAATGACTACCGGTTGTCTCGGGCGGAGATTGCTCATTCCCTTCAACATCACATTTAACTGGGCCACCTCTGGACTATCCCTGTTGGCTAGACAAGGGATAACTGATGCCAAAGCTGACTTGTATCCAGCAACTGTGACGGGAGCTAGTCCTGCAAAGAACAGCTCACAGAGAAAGTCTGCTATTTGCTGAATAGTGGATTGAAAGGTATCAATACCCTTTTCTTCACACCAGTCTGCAAATCTGTTAACCTTGTTGTTATATGACTTGAAGGTTGACCTCCTTCTCGCAGCCGCGATGAAATCAGCAGCCTGTCGAGAAAAGCCTTCCGACGTGAAACGTTGTTTGACAACATCCACGCAGTCAATTTGAACATTTCGGGACGCTCGTGTAGGAAGCGTCCCTTGGCCTGGGAGATTATGTTCGGAATCTCGGGCAACTGCACAGGATTTTCCACCAGCAGATCTAGAAGATCCGTGAACCACGCCCTGCTCGGCCAATACGGCGCTATTAGCAGGACCAGACACGGCTCCTCCCTGACCTTCACCAATACCTTCGGTAGAAGAATGGTGGGTGGGTACGCGTAAGCGTGCATCCCTCTCCAGCTTATCGCCAGAGCGTCTGTATCGACGGCATTTGGATCTGGAATCGGCGAGACATATGTCATGATTTGAGCATTTTCCTTTGTGGCGAACAAGTCCACGTTGGGTTTGCCCCAATGCTCGAAGATCCGTCGCAGAACCGGAGGGTTGAGGGACCATTCTGTTGGCAAGATTCTCTGTCTGCGAGACAAAGCATCCGCCAGAATGTTCAATCGGCCAGGAATATGAGCTGCTTTCAAAACAACCGAGTAATTCCTGCACCATTGAATCAAGTGCCACACCCTGATGCACAGAGTGGGCGACCTGGTCCTGCCTTGGCGATTTATATATGATACTACTGTCGAATTGTCCGACCGTATCAATATCACCTTGCCCCTGATCATCGGAAGGAACTCTTCCAACGCCAGTTCCACTGCCATCATTTCCAACAGATTGATATGCAGCTGACTCTCCGGGAGAGTCCATGTGCCCGAGACCTGGTGTTCTCCCAGGCAGGCACCCCACCCCTCCAGCGATGCATCCGTGTAGACGGACAGCTGGGGGTGGGGTAGGTGCAGCGAAACCCCTAATAGGAGATTCTGACGCTGTTTCCACCATAGAAGATGCGATATTATCGGCTCCAAAACTGGCACCAGTTTTGACAGGGGTTCTGTTCTCTGTTTCCACAGAGACATCAGATACAACTGGATAGGCCTTCGCATTAGAGCAGCGTACGGGATAACCTGCTCCATGGAGACCATCATGCCCAGCATCTGAAGGAACCGCCTCGCCTGAATGTGGTTTCCCACTCGAAAACTCCTGAGGATGGCTAACAGAGACACCACTCTGGGCTCTGACGGGTAAACCCTGCCCTCCTCGAGGTCGAATCGCATCCCCAAATAAACGAAATGTTGAGTGGGCGTCAACTCGGATTTCTCCTCGTTGACTATCCAGCCTAGATCTGAAAGTAACTTCAGAGTCAGAGCAGTATCCACGTTCAACCTGGCTGCCGAGTCTGCCTTGAGCAGCCAGTCGTCTATGTAGGTGTGTAAACGCTGTCACCGCAAGGACCACTCTTGTGAAAACCCTCGGAGCTGTCGACAGGCCAAACGGGAGAACTGTAAACTCCCATACTTGATTCTGAAACGCAAATCTCAGAAACCTGTGCCAACTCCGATTCATCGGAATGTCGAAATATGCATCTTTCAGATCGATCGATACACACCACATTCCTTTCCTCAATCCCGCCATTACCGACCTCGGCGTTTCCATCTGGAACCGAGGCGTATGGATAAACCAATTTAATGGCCTGAGATTGAGTATGGGTCTCCATCCCCCTGTGCTCTTGGGGACAAGGAACATGTTTGAATAGAAGCCTGGAGTGTTCCGGTTTGCTGGTTTTATTGCTCCCTTCAGATGCAAACCCGACACTTCCTTTTGAACGGCTTCTAACTTGTCTGGCTCCCTTGGTACGGGTGTCCAGACAGGTGCCAAAGACAGATTTTGTGGTGGAAAGTCCCACCACTCCGGCATGTAACCCTGGGATAACCATCCCAGGACCAGACTGTCTGACGTCACACCTCGACGAAACGCATGAGCCTTCCACCCACCATAGACGCCTAACGGGGTTGTCCGGCTCGCAGTCCGCCCCCCCCCCCCCCTCTTTCTTAACGAGAGAGAGTGAGAACCATTTCATTCTAGGCACGACGGGTATAACTGGCACTGCTGTTCCTGTCGCACAGGCGCGGTCCAGGCGGATATGAAGGGAGCTTGCGTACCCTCAGGTACGCTTCGGCCCCTTCTGTCCGCCCTTTGAGCCCTTACCCTTCCCCTTGCCCTTCCCGCCCCTAGGGCGGTCAGGAGCAACATTGGGGAGGGTAGGCGCCTCTACAACCTTCCTGGGCTTCTTCGCCGGCGGCGGCTCCGAGAACCCAGCTGAAGCAGAAGTCGCAACAGGCCTGGCTTTCGCCTTGCTCTTATGCTTCTTCTGCTTCTTTGAAGGCTGTCCCGTTAGAGGTTTCCCCACAGCCCCTAGTGCGTGCGCTTGCCGCACTAGCTCTAGCTGTAGGTTTACCGCTAACCGATTCTGCGCGATACTGGCGGTATCCTCTAAGATGGCCCGCGCTTGGCCACCGAAGATGCTAGGCCCTGTCAGGGGCGTCCCAAGAAGACGCTCCCTGACTGCGGTAGCCGGACGCATATGGTCAATGACCATTTGCCTCCTGGACTTCGTCACTCGCGCTTGCACCCTTGCCAATGCGTCCATTGACAGCACCAAGCCGGCATTAACACATGAAAGCGCCACAGGTGGCACAGGGTGGCCTGCCCCCGCTTCAGCCCACACCGACTGAAGGAGACGATAAGAGTGATTGACAGCGCTCATCGCTGCCCTCACACCCTCATCGCATAGGGACAGGACTTCTTCCTGGTGTACCTGGGACTTATCCACTAGTGCCGGACCGGGGCCACCCGACCCGGCACTCTGGACTCCCAGTACCCATCGGTCATCCTCCGTGACCGACGGGACTACACCATACCTGTCGTATTCCCCCCGCGGAATACGACATCTTGCCCGCACCTCCCTGGAGGCCGCAGGGAGCTGACCCTTGGTCATTAGTTGTTTACTATAAATAGCATCCAACAAATCTATGAACCGTGGATCCAGTCCCAGTGACTGGATCCGGGCCGCGGGCAAAATCCACGTCCTAATCGACGGACGGGGCGCATCTTCATCGGCCGTGGCCGAAACCACAGACGGGTCAACCCTGGCTAGCCACGCCAGAGCATCTGACCAATCTACCTCCGACGAAGACACCCCCGCAAACACGTCACCCGTTGACGTGCTCACGGGTCTGCCAGCCACGGCCTCCCGGTAAGGAGCCACGGCTGACACGCCAGGCACTCCGCTACCACACGGTTCCGCCGCCACCCCATGAAACACTCCGGTCCATGGGGTAGGTCCGCACGGAAAACCGTACGGACCCGTAACAGTCGCGGAACCATAGCCGGACACGGGCGCCAATGGCACCCCACGTCCGGCTGCCGGACCAGGCGAGATAGGTGAGTACCACGCCTGGCCCGGCACACCCGTTCCCATGACGGCTGGTGACAAACCAAGCCGCCCGGAACCGGTGCAAGGTAACGGATTGGCCTCAGCCGCAGGCGGAGCCGCTGACCTGGCTTGCGTCAAACCAGACAAATGGAGGCCGGTTCCGTCCAGGACGGAATCAACCTCCATATTCTCCACCTGCGGCTTCACGGGCCGCAGCAACCTCTCCTCCTCGGCCTCCTCGTCTTCAGACTCCGAAGAGCCGTCACTAGACGAGTCAACCGTGGAGCCGTCCTGGCGGACGGCTCCCACACCTGACGGACCGGCCACCGCTACTGGACCACCCGGAGGTGGCCGCAGAGAGACAGAACCCGTCTGACCGAAGCCAGACGTGCCTGCCAGGGGGCCGTACGAGACGGCCCCCTCGGTAACCAGTCCAGAATCCTGTCCGAAGACAGGATCCGTACCAGGCATGGGGAGAAACTGCCCCCCAACCTTTGGTAGCAGGGACGACACCAGCGTGGGCAGAACGCTATGCAGAAAACCCTGCATAGCCGGACCAAACCACGCCGGCGGTGCCATCTCCGCCACCTCCAGCTGGGGACGTGGAGCACCCCCACCGGCCGAACCGGGCGCTCCACGATTTCCTCTCGGACCGCCTGACCCCGCGTCAGACCCAGCCAAGTCCTTCTGGGCAAGGAACTTAACCATCATTTCGACGGACCACACTGCACAAACATTACACCTATGATCTATATTACACAGGGAACACCTAAAACAGACATGGTCCTTGAACATTACACGGACAAACTTATGGCAGTCGTCACATGATGGCGGGGCTGGCTTGGCCTATAAGATAAGCACAAACCTACAATAAACAAGCGGAACGAGACCCGGATGGAAGGCAGACAATTAATTTTCAAATAATTTTGACTCATAAATTAACCGTAACCTCCCCGCACCCCACCCCGTTACAACAACGATCGCATTGATTATGACGACAAGCACGCGGCGGGCACAAACACACCCATAATAGATCCTCCAGGATGTGTAACGGCTCCAGGAATCATATCGCATAGCATTCAGGGTATATTTACTAATCAATATAAATTATACTCCTAACGAAAGCAACACGATATGTGAAGAAAACAACAAAATGTATAACAAACTGCTGTCTCACACGGTAAAACCGCAGACCACGCATCTACTCAAGAATTTTGAAACCACCGATCATTGCAAACCGATCGTGATCGCACGTAAACTTGATCATTCTAAAGTTTCCGGTACCATTTTTAGTACGCAGCACCCAGAATAAGATGCGCGAATTAATGAAAAATTTTTCTTCACATAAACATCCGAGCGACCGGGTGTGACGTCACCCGCTCGGATTCTACGGAGAACGACGTCAGCCGATATTTGTGTTAGAAATACCGTAGCAAACACCTATTTTCATATCTGCCGATCGCCTGTTGGGGTTAAAGAAGGCGATCGTCTGGCATATATCGTTGTTAGCACACGTCCCAGATTCTATGGGGTCAGAAATTGGAACATGCGACACAACAAAATTTAGAGACCTAAGTCTTTTAACTATGGATAATAAAGAACAATACAACCTGGTTATCTTGGGCGGTATTCTCCATAGTCCTTAGTTAATCCTTTCACGAACACACAAACTATCACCGATTAAAGACTTAGATTTTATTTAAAACCACTAAAATCCCTAATGCAGAAAGCATGTATTGCTCTTGTTGCTATGCAAACAAGAATGAGCTCTATGGTAAACGGGTACTCGGCAGTTGGGAGCCGAGTACACGGTTTCCAGGAGTCGGTAAAGCTTTCTAAGTCTATAATCCTAGAGCCGCTGTCAAGGCCAGCTGTATATCAGAAGTAACAGAATGGTGAGTATTGATCGAAGGAGAAAAACTGCTTCATCCCAGCATTTGTTTCAAATCTCATTAATTATAGTATTTGTTATATTTTTGCTAAGTTGCTGAACCTTGCGTTAACACTTTCACTGATAACATCCTCGTACCTCAATCTCCGGCCAAATAAATAGGAAAGCTGTTGAATATTTTAAAATTAATATGACTAATATGGCTTCCAGTAATATTAATTTCCATATGCTATACATTGTAAAGAATGTACTTTTTCAGGGATTTGTCGTTGAAAGGGTTAATATGGCATTATGATTGATACCTTGTATCCATGGTAAAATCATATTTAAGTAGATGGGCCTGCAATTTTCTTCCATGGCAAATTAAGTTTACCACAGCTTTCACCACGGCTTTGCTGTGGCGAATCTCATGGGCTGCCCAAGAGACACACAGATTTTATGACAGGGGATCTGGCAGGGGTCCTCAAACTTTAGATGCCATGATGAACACTAGTCAAGTCACGTATATATATATGGGCTTAGTTTCTACCAGTAACCACAGGTACGTGTACAGTAATGCTCTTGAGCAGTGTATTTGCTCTATTTGTTTAAAATGTACCACTGAAATCACTGGTTTAACCTCTTAATGACTAAATTTAATTTTTAAAATCAAAATATTTGCTTATTGAATGTCCATCTGCAGGCGAAGAGAAGACTATTTTTTAAGGTTATCGAGCCAGTTATTCCAGTGGTAAATTAAAAAAAATAGTCTTCTCTTGTCCTGCAAATGGACACTCCTAAGACCACTCCATAGGCCGGTTTTGGCTGGATTCGTCAATGAAAGGGTTAATAAGTTAATGAGTCTGTCATTTCAGTGGTAAATCTTCAACAACAGTCTACAAATGGACATTCATTAAGAAAGAACTTTAAATTTTATTTCCCCCAATCTTGCCCACAATGCTAAATCTTTTGAAATACCATTCTTTCAATTCCAACACAACTAATATAGAGAGGAAAGCTGTTACATATTTAGAAACTAATTTGACTGGAACCTGTTGCTTGGCAGCAAAAGCTCCCTGTCAAATATTCCTTACTCCATCTTTCTGGTCTGCGAGAGTTAAACGGTTAAACAGGAACACTTGAATATTTTGAGACTAATTTGACTGGAAGCTGTTGCTGCCTTAGGCAACTGCTTCCAGTCAAATTAATTTCAAAAAAATTCCTGGTTGCCTTGAAAATGAGATATATATATACAATAGAATATATTTGATATCATAAAGAATTTACTTCTTTAGGGATTTGTCAGTGAGAGGGTTAATTTAATTTAATTTAATATATATATATATATATATATATATATATATATATATATATATATATATATATATATATATATATATATATAATATATATATATGCTGTATATGGATATTTCTCAACAAAACATAATCATTGACTTACCCGCTAACTGATCCTCTGTAAATCGAGCCTGAAAAAAAGAAAAAGAAAGCACAATTAGCACTTTCATCATATTTGATCTGAGAGAAACATATTTATATTTTTATACTGGTGTTGATATTTTGAAAATAATTTCACTGGAAACTGTTGCTTATATACAGTAACTGACAAATTACTTTCCAAATGTTCACCATAGTATCCAATAATTAAGGCTGCGCGGTTTAGCGAGCGTAATATAAAACCGCTGACAATGTCAATTTTCAACCCGGTTTGAACTGTATATTGGTTTTACCTGGCCAGCCACACCCATCACTGTGTCGGTTAGCAGCAAACCAACCAGCACTGGACTGGTGCCCGGTACCGGAGTGGCCTCAACCCCTCCTCGGCCTCCTCATCTTCAGACATCCGAAAAGTCGTCACCAGACAAGGAAACACTGGAGCCGTCCTCGTGGATGGCTCCCATGCCTGGCGGAACGGCCACCACTACTGGAGCACCCGGAGGTGGCCGCAGAGAAATAGAACCCATCAGGCCAGAGCCCGACGGGACTGCCAGTACGGCTCCCTCGGTGGCCAGTCCGTACCAATCACGGGAAGAGACTGCCCTGCAACTTTCAGTAGCAGGGACGACACCAGCGTAGGAAGGATGCTACGCAAGAAGCCTTGCATAGCAGGTCCAAACCACGCTGGAGGTGCCATCTCCGCAACCTCCGGTTGCAGACGTGGAGTGCCCCCAGGGGCTGAAACGGACGCTTCACGATTAACTTTCTGACCGCCTGACCCCGCGTCAGACCCTGCCAAGTCCTTCTGGGAAAGGAACTTGACCATCATATCGGATGACCACACTGCACAAACGTCACACCTATTATCAAGATTACATTTGGCACACTTAAAGCAGACATGGTCCTTGAACAAGACCGTCACAAACTTGTGGCACACGTCACATGATGGCGGGGCTGGCTTGGCCTATAAATAAGCACAAACCTACAATAAGCGAGTGGAACGAAACAGGAAAGGCAGGCAGACAAATAATTTTCAAATATATTGACCATAAATTAACCCTCCAGCACCCCACCCCGCAACGTTACAGCAAAGATCGCATAGCTTATGACGACAAAAATGAAGCGAATATGATACACCCATACACTGATCCTAATGGATACATGTATAAACGGAACCAGGAACCATATCGCATAGCATTCAGGGTATATTTACTAATCATTATAAATTATACTCCCAACGAAGGCCAAAAATGATATGTGAAGAAACAACAAAATGGAACAAACTGCCGTAAAACACGATAAAACCGCAGACCACACATCTTAATCAAGAATTTTGAAACCACCGATCATTGTAAACAGATCGTGATAACATGTAAAACTTGAAAATTCCAGTTTTTCTGGTACCAATAAAGTACCTAGCACCCAGAATCAGATGCACGAATTAATGAAACGTTTTCTTCACATAAAAATCTGAGATAACTCGGGTGTGATGCCACCCGCTCGGATAATACGGAGAACGACGTCAGCCGATTTTCGTGTTCAAAAACTGTAAGCCAACACCTTATTTCATATCTGCCAATCGCCTGGGGTGAAGGAAGGCAACCAATCTGGCATGTTTCGTTGTTATCACACGTCCCAGATTCGGGGTCAGAAATGGAACATGTGACACAGACGAAATTTTATAGACCTAAGTCTTTTACAACTATGGAATAACATGGAAATATACAACCTGGATTTCAACGGGTCCTTCCATGGTAATCCAATAATCCTTTGAGAGCAAACAACTAAGCTATCACAACCCAGAAATGAATGGTGAGTATTGATCGAAGGAGAATGAAGTGTCTATAGAATTGTGCGTGAAACCACACTGATCAAGGCCTTAAATAATACAGGGTTTGTACACCTTTCAGTATTTGAAATTCCATGACTTTTGCATGACTAAAATTTAAAAATTGCATGACCTCCAAGAATCAATAGCTAGGTCAGACAGCCAAATTTGTTTCAAAATGTTCAATAGCATATAGTGAATCATATGGAATCTGAGGTTTTCACATAAAAAATTGACGAATAAAAATTCTGAATGGAAGTTCTAGAGCCTAATGACCATACATTTCAGCTTAACTTGGTTGAAATCGTTCAAAATGGTAAGAAGCAATATGACCATTTCTAGTAAATTTTGAACAAAATGACCCAAAAAATTGCCTATTAACCCTTTAATACTCATATCAATCAAAGACAGCTTCTGTAGTGGTCTTGAAAAATGTCCATTTGCAGACAAAGAGAAGACTATTGTTGAACATTTTTCTAAAATACATGTAGTCTTCTCTTGGTCTGCAAATTGACATTTTCTTTGAAATTTGTTTAAATATTTTTGATCAAATTTAAGGATTAAAGACTAGGCTTCTACTTGGCCAAGGTGTTCAAGCAAAAATTGAAATCCAGTCCTTAAATTGGTTACTTTCACGAATATGTTGTGCACTAATAGATAGCACGCAGGGGAAAATTTGACCAAATATGAGCCAAAAAAGCCTCATAGAGGTATATAACACGCAATTGTAGTTCAGAAATAATGAAAAACATTTGATAAATATCTGGTTATTTTTATAAATATTAACAAGTTTATTTCATACTTTAACCATAATAGAATGCATAAAACCATTTTTGAGCAAGAAATTCATTCAATATACAGGGGAATCCCCATACGATAGCGAGAGCGAAATATCATCGCCATCTAATTATCATAATGTAACCAAGTCGGCCGGGATGGAATCGCCTACATGGACACAAATCCTGCCAATAAAAATACTGCTGAAGGCATATGCTGAGTAGGAAATAGTGAATTTATTGCTCAAATTGTTTTAAAAACATCTGTACACATTTATATTTATTTTGGGATATTGGCATTCGCTGCGTTACAAACGTGTTTTTATTTGGGAGGCCTTCCAGTCCAGATATAGTTCAGTGGAATGCCTCCAATCACAAAAGAGTTTAATTTGGCCTTCCAACATAAGAAGTGATCTAACCTCATTTTAATTCTTACATTGTTTTGGGTCATTTTATGTCGGTCGGACATATGACTTTGATAATGAAAGAAATCATGTGATCGCCACGATAAAGAAATGAAATGTGTATTTCTGAACTTTATTTCCTCCTTTTACATTTGTATGCCATCAGATTTTATTTTTATTTAGGGAGATTATCATTTTCCATGACTTTTATCCAAAAGACAAATTTCCATGACTTTTCCAGGCCTGGAATTTAGATTTTCAAATTCCATGACTTTCCAGGATTTCCATGACCCGTGCGAACCCTGATAATAGTATTAATGTGATCGTGTTGTACTGTACTGAACAGATTGTGCGTGAAACCATACCAATCTAACTGTAACGTGTATGTGTATATGTATGTATGTGTATATAAATATTGCATTACTAGCAGCTTGCGTGTGGAACCACACTGACCTATATGCTATCATTAACAAGCTGTGTGTGAAACCACACCAGTCTTCATTGTGAATAGTAAATCAGTTATTTGCACACTATTGTGCCACAAATAGATTGCGTGTGAAACAACACCAACCTGGATTGTTAATAGTTATGGACTGTGTGTGAACCACACCGGTCTATGTTAGGTATAGACTGTATGTGAAACCACACCGGCCTGTGTTAAGTATAGATCTCTGACTGTGTGTGAAATCACATCGGTCTATGTGAGATATAGACTGTGTGTGAAACCACACCAGCCTATGTAGGTACAGACTGTGTGTGAAACCACACCGGTCTATGTGTTTTTGATCAGATGTCTAGTGTGCAACATATACTAAGCTACACTACATACAGTCATGACAGTAGGAATGACTATAGAATTAAATACACGGTCCAGATCACTACTTTCCGGTTTGAGCTGTGATCCTTGTAAATAAAACAAAACTGTATATAAAGTTTGGAACATTCGCAAATCAAATGTTCTGTATAGCAGGCATATAAACTTTTCTAAACTCCAATACACTAGTGGAGAAGCAACTACACTTGACAAGCTATGACCGGCTACACCAAGCCTAATGGTGTATAGACATTTCGGCAGCCAACCATTTTCGGCAGCTTGGAGTACATTTTCGGCGGCCCGTTTTCGGCAGCCTATATTAGTGTGTTTTATTATCCCTGTGTTACCTATATATGTTACCCTATATCTATGTCGCTTTAACAGAGTCGATATAACAGTATTATATACTAATACTATACATGTGTATTATATAGTAATAGTATATATTTCTGTTATATGGGCTGTTTCACAGTCATGGTCATTTCTGGGAATTTGTATCTTTGCATGCTAAATAGCTAAATTAGAGGCTGTAGTATCACTGTCATTAGGGCCAGTAGTTGCTACTAAAGATGGCTCAACATGGACCACTTTTTATTTCACAAAATTTTGTTAATTTTTGGCAAAATGGCATAAAAATAGTCATTTTTTTTACAAACGGCCGTCTCATTCTCTCCAGATACACTGCATTCATAGTGTTTAAAAGAATACAAGCAGAAACTGAGACTTTTATTTGTTGTTGCATCAATTTAATATCTTTTCTGTACTTTGTCCACAACATATTATTCATTTCACACTGTGAATATTTATTTCACCCTCAATAAATATGTCCCACCCTTCGTCCGTCAAAAAATGTCCTCTCCGGAAATGCATATTGTAGAAGAATTTTTTTATATGAATAACAAGCCTTTTTTAAAGTTTATTGTGTGTTTTACCAAGTGTCTTTATACCTGCACTGATATTATGCTACAGAGTGGGAGTGTAACCAATAACCTTCTATTTGCATGGTCCGCACTGACTGCCTTACCTGTGTCCGTCAAAAATGTGTCCTCTCCGGAAACACCTAAACTCCCACTAGTTATAAGGAAACTCCTTGCTGGCTATAAATGTTGATGTTTTGCAAGGTTGATATGGTCATGAATATCCATTATCAGTAATAGATATATACATTTGCGTAACCTATCTTGTTACAACACTGACCGAATGTCCATATCAAAAATGTCCTCTCCGGAAAGTTATTCAGTGACATTTAACAGGAGATTAATAACATGAAATGACATTGAATTTTGTACAATTATTGCTTCATTCAGGACAATATTGACTATTGTTTATAAAGTATGCTGAATTTGATAACATTTAACACATTTAATCCAGATTTTGAAGGCTAAACCTGGGCTTCCTGGAGCATGCTTAGTTGTCTGAGAAAGAAATATGACAAAATTCCCATCATATGATAATTTTTAGCAAAAATAAACATGTAGTTACATCTGTCATCAAAAATAGTTACAACCAAATAATAATATACAGATATTTGGTACAATACAAGCCATTACAGGGCCCATTATATTACTTTCCGGAGAAGACACAAATTGTTGACATATGTATGTCTGCTGCTTTATGTAGATTTTCTACTTTTGTGCTTGCAGCTTAATCAACTGATGGTGGTGGAAACAGTGATTGCAGTTAGAATAACCCCTCACTCTCCTATAGTTGTAGCATTTTACTGCTATAGTGGTTATTGCTTTAGTATCATACCCAAACTATAGTGGTAAGGATATAGATTGGTTATAATACTGGTAAACAATCATTATGGCAGTAAACCATAACTAACTGTTGTTATCACAGATCCAGATCATGATCAAGTAACAAGTAATCACAAAAGCTAAGCACAAACAATGTCACAAACTCTAACAGTCAGGTTTAATTGGCCGCCAAGTCGTACACGATCTCATGCAAGGGCTAAAAATTCAACTCCAAGCCAAATTCCCCAAAGTGCAGCTGCAAAATCTCGCCGCAAATTAAAGGAAACGAATCCCGATAGATATAAAGAATATCTCGCCAGAGATGCAGAAAGGAAACGAAAACATTATGCATCAACTTCCAACGAGATGACAGATAATACTTTAAAGGAACGCAGAGGGAAGTGGGCAGCAGGTAAGAGAGAACAGCGAAAGAAAAACAAAGAGGAACACATTAAGACCCAATCCACAAATAACAGCAAAAAATGCTACAAGGACATCATGACACCTCAGGAGAAGAAAAAATACATGGCACACAAGAAGAGAGAGAGTAGAGGCAAATTAACAAGCCAGAAGAAAGTAATAATAAACCAAAAGGAAGTCAAAAGAAGAAGAATATCAAGAAAAAGGGACATACCAGATATAGAAGAGGATCAAAGTCAGCCAACAGACATTATGAGAACACCTTCAAAAACAGCAGTTTTGAAATCTCCCACCAGTAGATCTACTATACATCGAAAGATTGCCACAATAAAAGAAAAATTACCAAGCTCTCCAAGAACATTTGCTACAGTTGTCTCCAAGCTGGTAGAGAAAGCATCACCATCAAAGAAAGCAGAACTAGAGAAGAGAGGTGTGGTACGCAAGTTACAAGACTCATTAACAATGTCGTCGCTGAAAACAACTATCAAAGAGATAAAGGCAAACGTGACAGAAAAGAAAAGAAAGCAATATAATCTACTGGCCTATGCATGTCTGTGTGTCTCACAATATGGCATGGCATCAAGAATTGCATCTTCACTAGGCATAGGGACAAAGCTCCAAAAGAAAATGAAGCAAGTAAAAGAGCACAAGGAAATGCTTGTAACCCAATCACGCAAAAAAAGGAAGGATGCCATCGATGCTGAAACTGGACAAAAGGTTAAGGAGCACTGGATGTCTGAAGGTATATCTTGTATTGTTCCACACACAAAATGTGTCAAGAAGGGTCAGCCACTTAACGTCCTGGAGTGTAGTTACATCCAAGCATATCGGGCCTTCAAAGCAGCCAATCCAAACATAAAGATCGGTTATGTCACTTTCATCAAGTTAAATCCCTCGTATGTCAGACACCTGAAAGCTTTAGAGCGCAGTGTGTGCTGCTGTATTAAGTGCGAGAACATAAAATTAAAGCTCAAGATGCTGAATAGACAAGCCAAAAGCAACACAGACACTGGCAACCTTTACATTGATGACATACACATGTTATCCAAGAAAACGCTCTGCCCCTATAATGACCCAGCCTTTCCTGAGAAACAGTGTGTTGATCGTGCATGTCCTAACTGCAATGCAGCTCAGCTTTTCAACTGGTACTCCCCAATGATAGCTGCAGAAGGTGATAGTCAGATCACATATGACCAATGGAAAGTTGTTGAAGAAACCAAACCAATGAAGGTGAAGGGTCAGAAGGAAACTGTGAAGAAGAAATTTAGGGCACTGCGACTGGTGACAAGCTCAATCTCCTGCAGACAATTAGTTGCAAACCTAGTAAAAGACGCAGAGCCCTTTCCAGCGCATTTGTTCAGAGCCAGGTGGCAAGCTGATCAGTTTCGCCAATCCAAGATTAATATGCCACACACGTCAGCTGTGCTTGTAGCTGACTTTGCTGAGAACTATGCATGCTCAATGCAGGATGAAGTTCAGTCATATCATTGGGGCCAGGCTCAAGTTACAATTCATCCTGTTATGGCATATATCAACAATGCTTATCAGACAAGTGACGAACCGACCCACACAGATTCGATATTCTGCATCACAGATGACCCAAAGCATGATGCTGCAGCTGTACATAGATTCCTGCAGGTAACTAACAACTATCTAAAGGAGAAGTACAACATCACCAGTTCACGATGATGACACAGTTACCATTACATACCTGCATAGAATCCGTGGAGGAAAGCGAGAGCATCCCAAGTTCCAATGGCCAAGACGCAGGGACATTGAAGAAAACTTACATGTTTCATTTATTTTCTTCGGGCCTATTACTTTGCTGGGAAATGACCCATTTATAATAGAGGATCTTGCCTCTGTTAGTCAGGCCTTCAGTAAAATCAAATAAGATGATACAGTACTGTATGCAGTAATCTTCATCACTATGCTTATACAAGTAGCCATGAATGTTGACAATACATGTATATTTTGTCATGTCAAAACATTTTGTCCTCTCCGGAAGAATCTCCTTATTTTTTATTGTCCTGATTAATATTTAGTTCTAGAGATGGACTCTTCATTTTTCCTTCAGGGCAGGCTGAATATTTCAGTTAGATATAAATTTTAGTGGCTAATCTTGTATTACTTAAATGGCTGAGTAACATTACATTTCCAACTGGTCTTGCCTGTGTCAAATGTATGACTAATAATGTATACATGACAAGTTATAATGTTTTAATAAGATAACATCTTATGTTCTGATTTAATAAATATATATTTTGTATCTGAATGTAAGATAAATGTATTTCTTTCAAGTTATATCATTCAGAATATTCATACATTCATGTCAAAACAAATTGTCCTCTCCGGAAGCATTTTAGAGAATTTCCAAACTTTGATATTTAACATGCTAAGAAACTTTTAGTGTAAAAACTGCTGTTTTTAAAGACAGGTTCTATTTTGCTATTAAATTAAGATAAAATAAAATATATTATTCAATAAATGCCTGAAAAATCTCAAAGTTATTGCATCTTTAGAAACCGGTGGGCTAAATGGTACAGCCAGTTTTGAAAAGTGTCAAAAATCCCCAGTCTAGTTTCATTTAAAAGGTGTATTTTATATTGGCAATATAAGATAAATATATTAGTTTGCAGTTATATCTTGTACAGAATATATTACTTCATGTCAAAAAATTATGTCCTCTCCGGAAGAAATATGTAATTTACTTCATATTTTTCATTGTAGTGGTAAATTTCTATTTTAAAAGATAAATTAGTGAATTTTTCAGTATATGTAGAAAAGTACATGTAGTTTTATATTTTTGTGCTCAATTCCATCATATGCAGTGCAATTAGTGACAGTGGTAATTAAAACATATCTGTTTTCTGAATATTTGAAAATTAGTTCAGTCTTTTATTGATATTTCTACAAATATACTTCATTTTTATACTGAATCATAATTCCAATAATGGAATTATACTTGGGGAACATATGGATACCACTGAAGTTTGATATTACTGTTATTTTGTGGTTATAGTTGAATAGTATTAATGACTGTTGTAGTTTAAAAAATACTCTCCTAACATGCTTGGGATATTATTTTTGAAAAGAAATATTCATTCAGGTGCTCCAAAAATTTGGATTTATATATTGTAATTAACAATGTTGGATTTGGAGAAATAAAAATATAAAAATACTGAGTTTGAATTTTTAGTGGTTGTGAGACAAACTTGGTACCCTGATTGTGAAACAGCCCATATCGACTCAGATAGACTGAAATCCATATCTAATTACAACTAATTGTTGGGTAACAAATTTTTTTATGTTTGTTTTTTCAACCATGCCGACTCTAAGAGCAAAACAAACTAAGAGCCAGTTGCTGCAATGAAAGTCACGCACCGTGACGAAGATTAGGCATACTTATGCGACGCTGTTAACTATAATTTCATATTATTTTGAAATAAAGACGTAGGCCTATATCGATCATTCTTTAACAAAGTGGTTGGCCTCTAATTATTACAAATTTCAGTTCAATTGCAATGCAAACAATTTTTAAAGAAAATTCTAGAATATTTAAGGGTTAACATAATATTTGAAAAGCAGCGCCAATTTGGAAAATCTATGTGTCATGTAATTCATGTATCACATGAAAATGGGAATTTTGAAAATAATTTTTCGGGTTGAGACTTGGAGAAGATTTACTCAAATTTTCGCTAAGATCTACCAAATACCTAATGTTTGAAGCAAATTTGGAAATGCTCATTAGAAAATATAAATAATTTCGAAAATCCGCAAGAAACTCTTATAATGCTACGTCTGTAATGGTCAAAAGATTAATACAGACTGATTAACGATCTGAATCACAAGTACGACCAGCAATTGCGCATGCATTTTGATTTGTTGACGTTGTTCCTGAAAGCTGGTTGGTTAGAGCTCTCTCTATTGTATTTGTAATCTGTGTCTATGTATTCCGACCATTGTAATGGTTTCCTGCAATTAAAGCCCATGTTAGCTAGACGCGGCGGTGATAACAATGTCCTCAGTTTATAATCCCTGCTGTTATCTTAACGCCAAAAATGTTAAGAGGCAAATGAACAACACATTCCGCTTGCATAGCAACTACTTTCAATTTGACATACATACCTTGTAAGCAAATAACTTTTAACAGACAAATTCATTTCAATGTATTCAACATTTTAATTAATTGTAACAAAATTAAATTTCACGCACCTTGTACGCGCGGTCACTCCGTACGCAACCACATATATAAATCTAAAGGAATTGTGGATATTTTTGAAAATAATTTGACTGGAACCTGTTGCTGGTATTGGCAGCAACAGCGTCCGGTCAAAATATTTACACAAATATTCAACCTATCCCAACAAATCGACTTAGTCAATCAATAAGTGAACAGCTTTCTAAAGAAAAGAAAATCAATTTCACAAATGTAAATCCTGCTAGTTTTTAAGAAATAATTTGACTGGAACCGGTATTCACCACTCTGGTGCATATTCTGGAGTGAATGTGACCTTTAATACAAGTTTACACACACGCACGCACCTTATTAACAAGGAATTTATTTTCAAAATATTCAAATATAACATATTTCACAATATTACAAGTGCAACATATTTCACGATATTACATGGCGACGAACGTGTATGCATGTAGACACTCACAAATTCATTAAATGACCACTTATCTAAATAAAGGTTCTGGACATATATTTTGAACATAATTTGACTGGAACCTATTGCGGACATTTGCAGCAACAGCTTCTGTTAAAAATAACTACACAAATATTCACCAGATCCCGACAAATGCATACTCATTAACCCCTCGGGCTGGACTGTATAAAAAAAATTAATTGACTGGAACATGTTGATTATGTTTGCAGCAACAATGTCTACGCAAAAAAATTATTTACAGATATTCAACAGGTGCCCTTTCGTGCAGGTTTTAAATATGTATATACGGTAGCGCCAGCTTCCAGTCAAATTGGTTTCAAAATATTCACAAACTTAACTATAATATAAACGTAAAAGTGAGTGAAATATAGCTTTTGAGCTGTTACAAAATAATATATTCGTTACGTATGTGTCAATGTCTGTTGAGTATTTTGAAACTAAATTGACGGGAAGCTGTTGCTGCCTAAGGTAGCGCCAAAATCTGTACTGTATAATTTGAAGCCGTAGCATGTGCACGCCTACACAGGCTATAACTGGCAATAATGTTTTGAGAGATTTATTATAAATGATAGCAAAAATATACAAGAACCTACTGAGACGCATACCTCAGCATCATATTTCACCATATTACTAAGCTCATCATTACCATTGCCATAAATCACACAAATAAAAACAGAAAAAGAACACTGTGTTGTGAAAGTCACGTTCCGATTTCTAATTAACAAGGGAGTTAAATCGTATCGGTAACAATAGCCTCATGCAGTTACTTCCCTTGAACAATATAAAATCAACGCGCGGGTCCGAATATGCATTTTTATTTTAGGAATTTTCTGGTAATAATTTTTGTTAGATGTTTGTTGAGCACACGCAATTTATTCACCTTATTTTTTCAATTTACAGATGTAGCCCAGGTGTATGCAAATGTTGCAGAAGCAACATCAATTAAAATGAGGTCTATGAATTTCAGATCTATGGTTCCTTAATCACGGTATTAACCTGAAAAAAGGAAATATTATTAGATACAGACAGACTTATACAGATCGCCGGTAAAACAATTTTAATAACATTCATAACATTACAATATTTCACAACAATATAACGATGTTGAACATGCTGCCAAAAATGTAATAATGTGAGAGGCTGCCGAAAATGTATGTTTCTATGCATCATATTTGCGTCTCGGTAGGCTGCCGAAAACAAATTAATATTTGCGGCTGCCGAAATTACATGGCTGCCGAAACCGCCTGAGACCAGCCTAATTCACTTTCAGCTGTAAACGATATCATATCATATCACGATCTATTTGTGGTATGAGCCATGACCACGGGGAGGGTTGGGATTTTGTGGCAATTATTACAGGTTTTAAAATATTACCTTATCCACAAGTCCAATTGCCTAGACGATATATTGTGATATCACGATATTTTACTAGATAGCATTATCATCTTCTAAAAGCCATTGATATCGCCCAGCTCTAGTGTGGGCGTGACTATAATGGCACACGTGACATTTGACGATCGTTTTCAACTTCACTCCTACAGTTTTCTTGGCACTCCCTCATAAACTTGAGGACTATGTTGCGCGTGGGATTTTAGTAAAAGAATCAAGGTTTTAAAATGACATGGGAGCTTGTTGCACTCGCCCACCAGGCAACGCCTAATTTCATATTATTAATACTACTACAGGGAATTCCGTGAAATCGACACCGACAAGTCCGTCTGGGTTGGCAGCCCGGGACGTGCTTGTGAGTCTATCTACAAATTCGAGGCGAATTGACCAGGTTCGAAGAGACCAAAGGCCGAAGCGACCTGTTGCAATATGGAGCAACGAACAGAGTTAACACTTTGCGTTCTGTAACCTACTTAACTTAAGTAACTTACCATTCTGAACAGATATTCTCTTGAAAAAATTATCCCACGAAAACTCAACGACAAGTGACTCACTTCCGGAAACTCGGTGCATAATAAAACGCGGAGTACTAAAGGGATCGCGTAGCTTAGTGGTCTGTATCTGTATATGGAATTCCAGCATCGTTGGCCTCACCCCTAAAGAAATAATGTACAAGTCACACATAGCCATAAGTTGACAACGTAGATACATGTAGAAACAAGGGCCCAGGTATGGCAATGAACAGAGATGTGACAATAGGGATAGAAATAAAAGACCAGATAAACCATATATTATGGCCACACCTACGTACAATTACAGTTTTCTGTATTTGAATACAATCCCGGAGGAAAAAATACCCAGTGATGAGAAGCTGATCCATTCTGTACCATTACTGTTTTCTGTCTGAATATAACCATGGACTTAACATAGATACACATCAATATGCCATGCAGTCTGAGCAACAGGCAGTATTTAGCAATGAACTAAATGAGGATCCCATAGCTGGACAATCAAACAAAGCAGTGTGCTCAGCAGACAGCACCAAGCAATGACTTACATGAGGACCACACCCCCACCCCCGGCTTGAACAACCTAATAGAACAGTTATCTGCATTGAAATTAACTAAAGAACAGCTATCAGATAATAAGGAGACTGTAATTATCTCGTTAAATCAAGTAATAGCTGAGGGATAGTCCTCACTAGCAAACAGTCGAATATCAACCAGAAAATAAGACCACCTCAAACTTGCAAAGTCAAGTAGCAACTGAAGTGAAGTTGAATGTAAATAAAGGAAATGATTATTTTTTTAGCACTGGACAGACAGACCCAAAGAGCCACCAGATCAAGTCAACTAGAAGCAAACCCCTGTCAAAGCATTAAAGTAATCACAATTAATATCGAAAACATCAAAACCAATGGTGCATACCTGAATGAATTAATGCACTCAGAACACGGCATATTATGTGTACAAGAACAATGGCTATTCAAGTATGAAAGCTCTTTTCAAAGATACCTTTCCCTGATTATGAATACTCCGCCAAGTATGTGGATGAAGACGACCCCATTCCGCCAAAGTACAGTCATGTGGAAGTGCTGGGTAGCGATTATGTGGCATCAGTGTCTTTCCCAATTCATTGAAGTCCTACCTGATGGTGGTAACAGAGTACAAGCAATCCGTATAAGAGCAAGCCCAGAACCAATAGTTATCCCACGTATATGCCTGCTGATGGAACTTTAGACAAAAACACCAGCTACAAAAGATACTTGACGAGGTCTTTGAGATAACTACGCACTATCTGGGGAGAGCAAAGATCGTATGGACAGGTGATATAAATGCATCAGGACATCATGACAAACCAAGACCAAATGACTCTTACAATTCTGTAATGAAAGTGGATACAAAATATCACCAGTAATGCCAGAAAACCCGACATACTATCACTTAGGGAACTAGTATTTGAATTATCAGCAAGTTCCAAAACTATACTACATCATAAACTTGTCCCAGCGGGAGAACGTGTCATCACAGTCTGTCAATGTCTGTCACTAGCCATCGTAGAGCGGAAATCTCTACGTGTCTACAGGGAGAGGAGAAAGATATGTTCTGATTTAAAGCTATATAACCTAATAATAAAAATAGCTGTAGCAACCATTAATGCTCAATAAGCCTCATGGAAAATATCATGTTGGACTGCCCAACCACAACATGGAACTGGAACATCACCTACCACTAACCTTCGAATCGCAATGTCTTCCAATTCTATTATGTTCAAAACATTGAGGAGTATGATTTATTAATTCTTGGAGAATTGCTGGAATCCCCCATCACCAAATGCAGTGGACTACGGTACCTGAGAAAGTTTATTTTGACTGAAGAGAAAGGTTCTTTCTGGATAAACAAACATCCACCAAAAACGAACTTTCTTCTTTTCTAAACTGTTAAGCAGCCAATTTCGACCTACGAATGGGAATAAATAATCCAAGATTTTCTACAGATGTCTGTTGGCTGTCTGGCATGGACACAATCGAGAGAAAGCTACAAAACCTGTGAAAACGTTCCCTATAACTGATTTACAACTGGACTAGCATTTATCTATTTTTAATGATGATAATGTCAGTGGCCCGTGGGTGTCTATGACGAGGGCATGTAAAGATGTTAACCATATTTCAGGATTGCTGCAGTTTCTGTCTAGATGAAATGGCTCACCTGGCCCTCATTAACGAAAACAAAATTTGCCCACGCATACACGTGGACTGAAGGAAATTTCAATTTCCCTTCTCCGAGATCTAACAATACTCACTATTCTATTACTTCTGATATACAGCTGGCCCTGACAGCTGGCTCTAGGACTATAGACTTAGAAAGCTTTACCGACTCCTTGGAACCAGGTACTCGGCTCCCAACTACCGAGTACACGTCTACCATGAAGCTCATATTGTTTGTATAGCCACCAAACAAGAGAAACTCATGGCTTGCTTCCGTGGGGCTGGGAGGCTGGGTCCGTAATAGAATGGTGAGTATTGTTAGATCTCGGAGAAAGGGAAATTGAAATTTCCTTCATTCTCCTTCGATCAATACTCACCATTCTATTACTTCTGATATACACCAGATTTTGTCAGTAACCTGGTGGGAATGGGCAAGCCATAACCGCTACTTTTGCCTCTTGGAGAAAGAGCTAGACTTAAACTTGACTAATGGAGACCTAAAAGGACCATCAAGTTAACGGAACAGAATCACATTCGCATCACTGCCCCACCCCACCCCCTTGTTTCTCCTAAGAAAAGGGAGAGAACTCACGAACATGCATCTCGCCTGAAAACACAAATATGCCAAGAGGGTTAACTGCTCTTTGCATATATTAGCCTGGGAATGAGCATGAATATATAAGATGAATGATCATGATATATAGACATAATACAAAACACTCTCAATCCTGAATTACCTCATGATATTTGGATTTCAGACGTGGAGCCTCCAACCATTCACTTGTCCGGCCATCAGTGACACAATCTGGTTGATATCCTCTCGCTCGACCATGTCTGCTTCTTAATTCTTTCTTACAAATGCCAAAAAAAGAAGAAGAGCAGTGTGGTCATATAGCTATCGTCTCAAAACAGCTAAAGCGAGCGGATTGGCGAAGTCTGACACATCCCTCATATAGTAATCTGTGAAAGAGGACTCACAGTGCCATTGTGCAACAGCCATGAAGTCCTTAAACGGAGCACCATTGTAAAAGAGCGGAAGAGGCGGCTATTCCTCTAACATAGTGCCCTTGCACATTGCACCTGGTGCCCAGTCGTAATCTCACGGGTAGTCTGAATGCATTCGAATACCCAACAAGAGATAGAATCCGCGGATGCGGCGCCATATGGCTTCTTATGGCAGATCCACAGATGCCTATCATTCGACCATAACGAGTCTGTCCGTTTTGTACTTAGTCAAAGCACGGACTGGGCACCAGACACTGGCATCACGATCAAACCTACTTAGTTTCGGTATAACGATCGGTTTGCCGGGATATCTCAAAGATTGAATCTTTGACATAAATTCCGTCTTGGCAGTAGATGCAGACCCTCTCTGGAAACAATAAATCGGTCCCTCTCTGCTGAAAGTGCATGGATCACACTGCACCTTCTAGCTGAGGAAGCTGCCAATAGAAAGACCGACTTTAGAGTCAAATGCTTTAGACTAGCCGAACGCAATGGTTCGAAAGGGTGCTTGGCCAGTACATTAAGCACTAAAGATAGACTCCAGGCTGGAATGACTACCGGTTGTCTCGGTCGGAGATTGCTCATTCCCTTCACCATCACACTCAACTGGGCCACCTCTAGGCTATCCCTGTTGGCTGACAAGGGATAACTAATGCCAAAGCTGACTTGTATCCAACAATTGTGACAGGAGCTAGTCCTGAAAAGAACAGCTCACAGAGAAAGTCTGCTATTTGCTGAATAGTGGAATGAAAGGTATCAATACCCTTTTCTTCACACCTGTCTGCAAATCTGTTAACCTTGTTGTTATATGACTTGAAGGTTGACCTCCCTCTTGCAGCTGCGATGAAATCTGCAGCATGTCGAGAAAAGCCCTCCGACGTGGAACGTTGTTTGACAACAACCACGCAGTAAATAACATTTCGGGATGCTCGTGTAGGAAGCGTCTCTTGGCCTGGGAGATTATGTTCGGAATCTTGGATAACTGCACTGGATTTTCCACCCACAGACCTCGAAGATCCGTGAACCACGCCCTGCTGGGCCAAATGGCACTATAGCAGGACCAGGCACGGTTTCTTCCTGATCTTCACCAATATCTTCAGTAGAAGAATGGTGGGTGGGTACGCGTAAGCGTGCGTCCCTCTCCAGCTTAACGCCAGAGCGTCTGTATCGACGGCATTAGGATCTGGAATCGGCAAGACATAAGTCATGATTTGAGCATTTCCCATTGTGGCGAACAAGTCCACGTTGGGTTTGCCCCAATGCTCGAAGATCCTGTGAAGAACTGGAGGGTTGAGAGACCATTCTATTGGCAGAATTCTCTGTCTGCGAGACAAAGCATCTGCCAGAATGTTCAATCGACCAGCAATATGAGCTGCTTTCAAAACAACCGAGTAATTCCTGTACCATTGAATCAAGTGCCACACTTAGATACATAGTGTGCATGACTTGGTCTCGCCTTGGCGATTTCTGTATGATACTACTGTCGAGTTGTCCGACCGTATCAATATCGCCTTGCCCATGGCTTTTGGAAGAAACGTTTTCCAATGCCAGGTCCACTGCCATCATATCCAACAGATTGATTTGCAGCTGGCTCTCTTGGAGAGTCCATGTGCCCGAGACCTGGTGTTACCCCAGGTAGGCACCCCGTCCCTCCAGCGATGCATCCGTGTACACAGACAGCTGGGGTGGGGTAGGTGCAGCGAAAACTCCTACTAGGAGATTCTGACGCTTTTTCCCACCATACAAGATGTGACATTATTGGCTCCAAAACTGGCAACAGTTTTGACAGGGGTTCTATTCTCTGTTTCCACAGAGACATCAGATAAAACTGGATAGGTCTTCGCAACCGAGCAGTGTACGGGGTTACTTGCTCCATGGAGACCATCATGCCCAGCATCTGAAGAAACCGCCTCGCCTGAATGTGGTTTCTCAATCGAAACTCTTGAGGATGGCTAACAGAGACACCACTATGGGCTCTGACGGGTAAACAACCCTGCCCTCCTCGAGATCGAATCGCATCCTTAAATAAACGAAATGTTGAGTGGTGTGTAAACTCAGATTTCTCCTTGTTGACTATCCAGCCTGGATCTGAAAGCAACTTCAGAGTCAGAGCAGTATCCACCTCTAACCTGACTGATGATCAGCCAATCGTCTACGTAGGTGTGACGCGCCACGTTCTCTTTTCTGAGAAACGCTGTCACCACAAGGACCACTCTGGTGAAAACCTCTTGGAGCTGTCGACAGGCCGAATGGGAGGATATAAACTCCCATGCTTGATTCTGAAAACGCAACTCTCAGAAACCTGTGACAACTCCTGTTCATTTGAATGTGGAAAAATGCATCTCTCGATCGATACACACTACATCCCCTTCCTCAATCCTGCCAGTACCGACCTCGGAGTTTCCATCTGAAACTGAGGCGTATGGAAAAACCAATTCAATGGCCTGAGAGTGAGTACGGGTCTCCATCCCCCTGTGTACTTGGGGACAAGGAACATGTTTGAATAGAAGCCTGGAGTGTTCCGGTTTGCTGGTTTGGTTTATTGCTCCCTTCAGAAGCAAACCTGACACTTCGTTTTGAATAGCTTCTAACTTGTCTGGTTCCGTTGAACAGGTGTCCAGACAGGTGCCAAAGACAGATTCTGTGGTAGAAAGTCCCACCACTCTGGTATGTACCCCTGGGATAACCATCCCAGGACCAGACTGTCTGACATCACACCTCGCCAAACCTCGACGAAAACGCATGAGCCTTCCACCCACTATAGACGCCTCAACGCCTAATGGGGTGTCTGGCTCGCGTATCTGCTCCCCCCCCCCCATCTTGACGAGAGAGAGAGAGAACCATTTTGGTCTTGGCTTGGCCGGTCTAACTGGCACCGCTGTTCCTGTCGCACAGGTGCGGTCCAGGAAGATGAGAAGTAAGCCCTCGTACCCTCGGGTATGATCCGCTCCCTTCTGTCTGCCCGTTGAGGACCTACCCGTCCCCTTGCCCTTCCCGCCTCTCAGGCAATCAGGAGCAACATTGGGGAGGGTAGGGGCCCCCACAACCTTCTTGGCTTTCTTCGCCGAGGCGGCTGAGAAAACCCAACAGAAAACAGAAGCAGCACTAGACTTCTTGAAGGTTGCCCGGTCAGCGGCCTGACTACAGTCCCTAGTGCATGCGTTTGACACACTAGCTGCAGATTAACCGCCAACCGATTCTGCGCAATGCTGGCCGTGTCCTCCAAGATGGCTAGCGCCTGGCCACCAAAGATGCTAAGGCCTGTCAGGGGTGTCCCAAGAAGACGCTCCCTGATGGCAGTATCTGGACGCATATGGTCAAGGACCATCTGCCTCCTGGACATAGTCACATGCGCCTGCACCCTTGACAATGCGTCCATAGACAGCACCAGGCCATCATTAATGCACGAAAGCGCCACAGGTGGCACAGGGTGGCCTGCCCCCGCTTCAGTCCACACTGACTGAAGAAGACGATAAGAGTGGTTGACAGCACTCATTGCTGTCCTCACACACCCATCACATAGGGACAGGACTTCATTATGGTGTACCTGAGCTTTGTCCACCAGTGCCGGGGCGGGGCCACCCCATGGAATACGACCCTTCGCCCGCACCTCCCTGGAGGCCGCAAGAAGCTGGCCCTTGGTCATGCATTGTTTGCTATAAATAGCATCAAGCAACACCATATACCTTGGATCCAGTCCAACAGACTGGATCAGGGCTGCGGGCAAGATCCCCGTCCTAATCGATGCAACCGATGGATGGGGTGCATCCTCCTCAGCCATGGTCGAAACCACAGACGGGTCTACCCTGGCTAGTCAAGCCAGAGCCTCTGACCAATCTGTCTCCGAGGAGGACTCCCGTGAACACGTCACCCATTGACATGTTCACGGCCCTACCAGCAAGGGCCTCCCGGCTATTAGCCATTGCTGATATGGCAGGAACTCCGGTACCATGCGGCTCCGCCACCACCCCATGGAACACACCAGTCCACGGAGTAGGCTCGCACGGAAACCGTGCAGACCCATAGCGGTTGCGGAACCATGGCCAAACACGGGCGCCAATGGCACCCCATGTCTGACCGCCGGACCAGGCGAGATAGGTGAGTACCATGCCTGGCCGGCCACACCTGTCACCATGTTGGTTGGCGGCAAACCAACCATCACGGGACCGGTGCCCGGTACCGGAGTGGCCTCAACCACGGGCGGAGCCACTGCCCTGGCTTGCGCCAGGCCAGACAGATGGAGGACGGTTCCATCCAGGACGGAATCGACCTCCATGCTCTCGACCCGCGGCATCACAGGCCGCAGCAACCTCTCCTCCTCGGCGTCCTCATCTTCAGACCACGATGAGTCGTCACTAGACAAGGAAAACCGTGGAGCCATCCGCCATGACTGACGGACCGGCCACCGCTATTGGACCACCAGGAGGTGGCCGCAGAGAGACAGAACCCATCAGGCAGTATCCCAACGGGACTGCCAGGGGGCTGTACGAGATGGCTCCCTCGGTGGCCAGTCCAGAACCCTGTCCAAGGACACGGCCCGAATCAAACATGGGGAGAGACTGCCCTACAACTTTTGGTAGCAGGGACGACACCAGCATGGGAAGAACGCTATGCAAGAAAACCTTGCCTAGCCGGACCAAACCACGTTGGCGGTGCCATCTCCGCCACCTCCAGTTGCAGATGTGGAACGCCCCCATGGGCCGAAACGGACGCTCCACGATTTACTTTCGGACCGCCTGACCCCGCGTCAGACCTTGCCACGTCCTTCTGGCAAGGAACGTAAACATTATATCGACCGACCACACAGCGCAAACGTTACACCTACTGTCAAGACTACACTTAGTACAGTGGAAACATACATGGTCCTTGCATAGAACCCGTACGATATGTGGCACTCGACACATGATGGCGGGGCTGGCCTGGCCTATAAAAAGCCAAACCTACAATAAGCCAGCAGAAGGAAACAGAAATGGAAGGCAGACAATTAATTTTCAAATATTTGACCATAAATTAACTGTCACCCTCCCGCACCCAACCCGCAACGTTACAGCAAAGATCGCATTGATTATGACGACAAGAACGAAGCGGGCAATAATACACCCATACACTGATCCTCAAGGATGTATAACAGAACCAGGAATCATATCGCATAGCATTCGGGGTATATTTACTAATAAATATAAATTATCCTCCTAACGAAGGCCAAAACGATATGTGAAGAAACAACAAAATGTAAACAAACTGCTGTAGCACACGGTAAAACCGCAGACCACACATCTAAATCAAGAATTTTGAAACCACTGATCATTGCAAACAGATCATGATAACACGCAAAACTTGAACATTCCAAAGTTTTCTGGTACCATTTTTTAGTACGCAGCACCCAGAACAAGATGCGCGAATTAATGAAACATTTTCTTCACATAAACATCCGAGAAACACGGGTGTGACGTCACCCACTCAGATCTTACGGAGAACGGCGTTAGCCGATAATTGTGTTAAAACACTGATAAGCCAACACCTAATTTCATATCTGCCGATCGCCTGTTGGGGATTTAAAGGAAGCTGATCATCTGGCATATTTAGATGTTAACACACGTCCCAGATTCTTTGGGGTTAGAAATTGGAACATGCGACACAGACGAAATTTTAGAGACCTAAGTCTTTTAACTATGGAATAACATGGAAATATACGACCCGGTTATCATCGGTGGCATCCATATTAATCCAAATATCCTTTTGAGAACGCACAAGCTATCACAATTTATCACAGTAAAAAGACTTAGGCTTAAACAATCTTAAGACTTTCCAACTGCAAAAAGCATGTATTCTCTTGTCGCTATGCAAACAAGAATGAGCTTCATGGTAGACGGGTACTCGGCAGTTGGGCGCAGAGTACCTGGTTCCAAGTAGTCGGTATAGCTTTCTAAGTCAGAGCCAGCTGTCAGGTCCAGCTGTATATCAGAAGTAATAGAATGCTGAGTATTGATCGACGGAGAATTGCAGAAACAACTCCTTTTATACTCAGACACTTAATTTTTTTAAGGCATGCTCGAGAATGAAGATCCAATCAGCACGCTAGGGATGGAACAGGAATCCAGTTATGTGACCCTTGCGAAGGACACTTTCCTAAAAGTGCAGCATGCCCCATTAGTGCAAATATGGCACAATTTTTCGCGGGAACTCTCATCCAGCCACCAAGTTGGGAAGCGTATACGCGAACTGATAACCAGAGCTCGTGTCCAGTCTCTGCCTACGAATGTCTCCATGGAGAACTGTTCGACTCCGAATTTTATTGTATAGGAAACCATACTGATCTGCTGAACATATATCAGCTAGCTCTTCTTTTACAAATATGCACAGACCAGTCTTGCCCACCTCTAATTGTCTTTCAGTAACCCGCTGCATTGAGCCTATATTAGGAGGCTGCAGTGTTCTGGGTGTTGTGTCAGATCCTACTCCTGACACCAATGTAGTACTTTTGGACTACTTATAAATCTATCACAATATAATATGTAATGCGAATATACCTGGCCTGGATGCAGCTGTGTGGAGCATGTCCATTAACTAGGACATTCAGATGTCCTTTGGCATAGCGTGTTCATGCGCTCAGTGATGACGTCACTCAGCAATTATCGGCAATGTTTGTATTCAAGCTGATGATCTTGATCTGGATTAGTTATGGCGAAACATCAAAAGGACACTATTTTCGCCGCACATTCCTCAAGTAGCTGGTTTAGACATGTTTTTGCCTCTCATTAATTCGGTAAATTTATTTGTAAGATTTGCAGAGTTTTCTGAACTGCTTAGAAGATCCTGTGATAGTTCGTTCCAATCCCTTATCGTACTGGGAATAAAGGTGAATTTAAAGATGTCAGTTCTTATGTAAATTTGGTTGAAGTGGCTGTTGTGCATGTTTTTGGTTTTCCGAATTGGAGTCTGTTGACTGTCAAATGATATCTTTGCTTGTTGCTGTAGACCGTTGTAGAACAAAATAATGCGATTTTGTTTCCTTCTGCCTGACAACGGTGGAAGTTTCAGGGTTTCCATTATATTTGTCATACTGCCTGATTCGTAGCAATGCTTTGGGGGTGATAAATCTTCCAGAACTGGTCTAATTAGTCCCATGTATGCTTGAAGTCTGATATTATAATAATAATAATAATAATAATAATAATAATAATAATAATAATAATAATATCTTTGCTTAAAGAGGGTACAAACTCGATCAATAATATAACTGTTCTTCCACGAGGCCCTGTTCTTGGGAACAGACAAAAAAATATATCTGCAATAGTCCTAAGGTTCTGTATGATTTGCTGCAGATCTCAGTGATGTGTTTGTTCCAGCTTAGTTCATTGGTGCATAGGCGACGGAACCGCCCCGACCACCCTGACCAAGGTCGGGGCAATAATTTCAGTTCTAGATGTGTTTTCTCAGGAGAGAGAGAGAGAGAGAGAGAGAGAGAGAGAGAGAGAGAGGGGGGGGAGAGAGGGGGGAGGGAGGGGCGAAGGGGGGAGGTGGGGATAATCTTGAAGTCGCGACAGTCAGACAAGACTCCAAATATCCATCAGAATATTTACTAAATTATAAATAACTTTTCACATTTTGGTATCTTCTGGTTTAAAGGGTTAATCGCATAATTCATTATAATTATATTGGTGATTATCACTAATACTGTTGGAAGAAATTTTGTTATTGTTATTTTGAGTGTTTTGAAAAATGAAGTACCTGGAAACTATTATTGCCTGAGGCAGCAGCAGATTCCAGTCAACATAGACTCAAGCTACTCAACAGCTGGTCTATATAAGTGCTTCTAATCTGAAACAATCCATCACCACCAGATAACGCTAACTAAGCTCCATCTACTCTTCACGTGTGCTGGAATCAATTGATATTTCATGGATCCAGAATTTCCACAAACTCAATATAAAGTAACCATACAGGTGGGCTGGTGAATATTTTGAAAGTTGGTTTGCCTGGAAGTTGTTGCTGCCTAAGGCAGCAACTGCCTTCAGTCAAAATAAATTGTGAGATGTTCAACAGCTGACCTGTATGAATACTCTTAATCTGAGACATTATCATATTAGGACTTACAAGTTTAGTTGATCACAACAAAACCATTATATAATTACTGGTTACATACATAATTATCTTAAGATGTTCTTCACAATATATTTATTTGCTTAAGTGCTCAATGTTAATACTTTAATTATCCCATTATTAGTTTTAATGCTCCTCTTCACCTTGATTAAGTTTACATTCAGTAGCATCTTATTTACCCACCACATACATACCATTTTATTCTGTTCCTTCTGTTATCACTCCCATTAACTTAACCCTTTTAGTGACAAATTCCTAAAAAGTATAATCCATCTCAATTCTCAAACCCTGTTCCTTTGCTTAATTTACCAATCCTACTGAATTAGTCATTCCCAATAGCCAAAATATATGAATTTACCGCTTAAATTTTACTTCATGCTGCTTTCATATCCAAAAATTATGTTTTGCTTATGAAATTGTTCTATGGTGGCTAAGAGCAGCAGGATGGTTAATTTACCAATCCTGCTGAGTATGCCACTATTTTGCATGACCCTATACGATGAATGAAATTTTCTTCTGGAAAACATTTCATTAACACAAAACAGATAGATAAGGTGCTATATCGCATAGATGATGTTTTGCTGGTTTTTTCGAGATTGGTTTGTCCGAGGGTTGTCGCTGCCTATTGGAAGCATTAGCTTTCGGTCAAACTATTTTCAATGTCATCCAGCATCACATTTCACTATCCAACAGATTATTCCTTACATAACAAAGCAGTACATCACTATGATTATGCAGACTTATTATTTATTATGAGTTTACCAATCCTGCAGATTACCTTATCCACTGTAATATGTCAATGCTTTGTGATAACCTTGTATAGCGTCTCTGTCTATGTATACTAACACCTGCATACCTCACAAACATTATGTAACTATTCTGACAGGGAGCGGTTGCTGTCCATACTCTCTCTTAACCAAATTATAGCTATTTTAGCCAATACTTTCCAATGTCACCATTCCACCACCAACAGGTAACCCTAGCTCAGCTCCATCTACTATTTATGCATGATGAAGTCAACTTATATACTTGAATACTGAATTTCTAGAATCTCAATTTCAATGGAAACTATAGAGATGAACTGATGAAAATTGTGAAGCTTCAAGGCAACTTTAGAGGTAGACTGTTGAATATTTTGAAAACTGAATTACCTGGAGGCTGTTGCTGCCTAAGGCAGCAAGCTTCCAGTCAACTTAGTCTCAAGATACTCAACAGCTTGTCTATATGAGTGCTTCTAATCTGAGACCATACATCACCACCAGATTATGAGATAACTCTAGCTAAGCTCAAATTCTTTAAGAATAATTCCATGATTATAGACTTTTCGGGAAAGAATTCGTAAAATATAATAATTTAACAGCCAACTGAATGTCCATATTTAGGCTCCAGAAATGATGGAGAAGCCATCTGAGAGCATCTAGATTTTACAATTTTCCGGCTGCGAAATTTTCCAGTGGACCGCCCATTTGGTTTGGAGTTTATATGGTCAGGACAATCAGAACCTGCTTCCGCTGCCACTGTGGTGATGTTGAAGCCTAAGTACTTTACTGATGAAACAAAACTTAGACTGGTTTCTTTTAATGTGTAGTCGAATTTGATGGTTTGTTTTATTCTGGTTAGGCTCATCATGTTGCATTTTACTGGTTGTAAGCACATTCCCCAAGTGGTAGCCCAGTTACCTAACATGGTTATGTCTTGTTGGAGTGCCTCACAGTCCTTGGGGTCATCAGTTTCCTGGTAGCATATGCAATCTTCAGCGAATAGCCTGATCTCTGAGGAAATGTTCTGGACTATATATCATTTATGTGGACTGAAAACAGTAACGGGCCTAGAACAGTTCCTCGAGGTACTCCAGACGCAACAGCAACGTTTGATTTGGCACCATTGACTACTATGCACTGTTTGCGACATGTTAAGAATCAGTCAATCCAATTCAGTATGTTTTTAACACACCATGCCATATTTGTGCAATTTAGATTTCAAAAATTCATGTGGAACAGTATCAAAATCCTTTTCAAAGTCGAGAATAAAAATGTACACTTGATTCTGTTTATCAATGGATGAAGCCCAATCATTGATGACATTAATTAGTTGGGTTTCACAACTGTGAAATTTTCGGAAGTCTGTGAGTCAGGTTGCTATTTTGTTCGAAATGGCTTATTAAATCAGAACAGATGATGTGTTCCAGCATCTTACAGCAAATGCTGCTTTCTGGCTCGGCACCACAATACCAATCCATCATATACTTTAACATTCACTGGAAGCCGGAGGTAAGTATGTTAAGACACAACTGATACTACCGGGACAATAAGAAGCCTTGGCTTATGTCCCGAGATTTTTGATATTGATATTGATATTGATTTAGAATTCCTTGGGCAATATTTTCCACTCTACATCATTATTGTCACTATTTTCAGGTTTCATTTCGTCTTTCTCTAGAAATCACGTGATTGTCAGTCAATCGTATTTGAAAATAATTTTGTACATATTCCTGTGTAATTGGTAAATGTGTTATAGTAAACGGCATAAAAGTAAATATCAATTTTTAATATATGTCATTGTAATGTTTGTATATTGTGTCGCGTAAGTAAATTTGTGAAAAGTACTAGTTTTCGTTTTCACGGTAAACTTTGAAATGCGGATTTACGAAAATGCCGAATAAGTTTCTTTTCCTTGAAGGCTAAATTGTCATGCTAACAGTCTATTATAATGCCTACCAGTAACATTCGATCACTTTTATGGGGTATATATATTATTACACTGGGCTGACATTCTGAAGATTTTGAACAATTACCGACACCCGAGCTGCCACTGTTTGTTTACACTATGATACTATCTTTATCTTACCTGTCTATCTTCTTCAAAATGACACGCTATGATTAAGAGAAGAGCATGTATGAAAGGCGGATATCTGCATAAAATGTATATGGTTGCTGCTTTATCTTATACCTGCTTTAGGAGCACCAGCCTTATTCCCGAATTCGGATAGTCGCGTTCGCCCTCACTCTGCCAAGATCGGAACCCGTCACACGTGACTTCCGGTTTATTTGACAGATGATTTAACATGTGCGCTTAAATATGTAAACAACGTCCAATACAACTGCTAAACAGCTATTTAGCGCAAAATATTGTTTTCGTGCTAATTCCATTTAAATACTGGAAAATGAGTAGCTGTTAACACGATTGAGTAGATTTGTGCTCTAATTTGCACTCTAGCGGTGTTTTTCGTACCACGAAAATAGGTGACTATATATACAAAATATACTAAATACGGTTAGAATCACACACAGTGTGGGTAGAAATGGCTTTGGAATGGATATAGACCTTATAATGATGTTATTGAATTGAAAGCTTTACTTAGTCGCCATATGTAAATACTTAAATAATGTCCCTAATTAATCTTAGAGGTGGGTGGGTGTTAGCAGAGGGGTTTGGTGGTTGTAAACCTGACCTACCCACCTGAAATCCTTAGGTTATGGTACCTGATACTTATATTTGTTATCAATCAAACACCATTCCCCACCCCAAATCTTCGTGCACAGGCATGCACGCACACAGTTTAAAAGCAAGACAGATGGAAGGACAGATGTACTCCCCCCCCCCACCCCCTCACCTCAAATAATCTTCATATCCCCATTACCATTGCCCAACATGCCCATGACATCTTATCAAATTTGCTGAGGGTATATACAGATAGAGAAACGGGGAAGCTATGGATTAACGCATTCAAAAATGTGGAAGTGGAATATTGCATAACCTATCTATCCCACCCCAGGATTCGCATCTCTGCTCTGCTCCACCCTATGGTTTCCAGGAAATACTTCTACATGAGCATTGAGCTGACACATTCTTGCATGTTGTCTAGTTCTTGAGAGAACACCTACCCACTTGGCAATTAGTTTTTGAGAATAACTTGTGATTGGCTAATAAACTCCCAAAATAGGCCAATTTCGTGACAAAGAGAGGTAAATGAAAAGTAACCTCATGCTTCATACACATAAGCTGTTTAATATTTAAAAATTAATTTGACTGAAATCTGTTTCTACTTCGAATAATACTTACCAGATGTACTATTATGATAATGTCTGTTATCTAGGCTAGCTCAAAATAAACAATTTAAAACTCCGCACTCTCCTGCTCCTGCCCATACTGTGTCCGGGAATTACTATAGCCGGCTAGCCGCAGGTACCGAGTCAATTCCCAATCAGTCAGATTCGTCTATTTTGCTGACTTTGAAAGTCGCATGTTTTTCTGAGCTCTAAATTGTGCAATTTTACTGGAATTAAGCGTGTTTAGCGTTATCCATCGCTGGCTTCATGGAAGGAAAGGGAAAGTCATCACAGGGGCAAGTTGTATCAATCTAGAATTTATACATTCGTGCCGTAATGACTGATTAAAATTTCCTTAAATTGGCACATTATTTTAGAATGGTAGCCATTGTTGGAGTCACTCCGGTACTCGTTAACTGTTTAATCTTATCCGGGTACTCGGTTAATTTCTCTTGCGACTCGGTTCCTTCCAAGATGGATGCGCCCTTAGCCAAGATGGCGGCGCCAATGATTAACGTTTTGTTTTGGCTTGGCGTGTCTATGCACTCTGTTTTATGCCGATCTTTAGCTCTCGCTTCATTGACGAGAGTGTTTATAGCAATCAGTGTTTATTTCTTTGCTATTTTAACGTTAGTTAATTACCAAGTTGTGTTTATAAAGTTTTCACTCAAAAAAGAGTACCCGTTTGCCATGAAGCTCATTCTTGTTTGCATAGCAACAAGAGCTACATGCTTTTTTGTGCAGTTGGAGTCTTGAGTTAATCTAAGTCTTTTTCTGTGTAATTGTGATAGCCTTGTGCTCTCTCTAAGGATTATATTGGATTACCATGGATGGAGCCGATGATAACCAGGTTGTATAATTCCATGTTATTCCATAGTTAAAAGACTTAGATCTTCAAAATTTTGTCTGTGTCACATGTTCCAATTTGTGACCCCGAATCTGGGACGTGTATTAACAACGAAATATGCCAGATTGATCGCCTTCCTTTAACCCCAACAGGCGATCGGCAGATATGAAATAAGGTGTTGGCGTTATGGTGTTTTAATACGAAAATCGGCTGACGTCGTTCTCTGTAAGATCCGAGCGGGTGACATCACACCCGTGTTGTCTCGGATTTTTATGTGAAGAAAATGTTTCATTAATTCGCGCATCTGATTCTGGGTGCTGCGTATTTTATTGGTACCAGAAAAACTTTGGAATGTTCAAGTTTTGCGTGTTATCACGATCTGTTTGCAATGATGGTGGTTTCAAAATTCTTGATTTAGATGTGTGGTCTGCGGTTTTACCGTGTGCTACAGCAGCTTGTTTACATTTTGTTGTTTCTTCACATATCGTTTTGGCCTTCGTTAGGAGTATAATTTATATTGATTAGTAAATATACCCCGAATGCTATCCGATATGATTCCTGGTTCCGTTATACATCCTTGAGGATCAGTTTATGGGTGTATTATTGCCCGCTTCGTTCTTGTCGTCATAATCAATGCGATCTTTGCTGTAACGTTGCGGGGTGGGGTGTGGGAGGGTTAACAGTTAATTTATGATTAAAATTTTTGAAAATTAATTGTCTGCCTTCCATTCCTGTTTCGTTCCGCTTGCTTATTGTAGGTTTGTGCTTATTTATAGGCCAAGCCAGCCCCGCCATCATGTGGCGAGTGCCACAAATTCGTGAGGGTTCTATTCAAGGACCATGTCTATTTCCGTTGTACCAAATGTAATCTTGACAGTAGGTGTAACGTTTGTGCAGTGTGGTCGTCCGACATGATGGTTAAGTTCCTTGCCTAGAAGGACTTGGCAGGGTGTGACGCAGGGTCAGGCAGTCCGAAAGCAAATCGTGGAGCGTCCGTTTCGGCCCTTGGGGGCGTTCCACGTCTGCAACCGGAGGTGGCGGAGATGGCACCGCCGGCGTGGTTTGGTCCTGCTATGCAAGGCTTCTTGCATAGCGTTCTGCCCACGCTAGTGTCGTCCCTGCTGCCAAAAGTTGTAGGGCAGTCTCTTCCCATGTGTGATTCAGACCCTGTCCTTGGACAGGGTTCTGGACTGGCCACCGAGGGAGCCGTCTCGTACGGCCCCCTGGCAGCCCCGTCAGGCTCCGGCGTGACGGGCTCTGTCTCTCTGCGGCCACCTCTGGGTGGTCCAGTAGCGGTGGCCGGTCCATCAGGCATGGGAGCCATCCGCCAGGACGGTTCCACGGTTTCCTCGTCTAGTGACGACTCTTCGGGGTCTGAAGATGAGGAAGCCGAGGAGGAGAGATTGCTGCGGCCTGAGATGCCTGGACGGAACCGTCCTCCATCTGTCTGGCTTGGCGCAAGCCAGGGCAGCGGCTCTGCCCATGGTTAAGGCCACTCCGGTACCGGGCACTGGTCCCGTGATGGTTGGTTTGCCACCAACCGACACAGTGACGGGTGTGGCTGGCCAGGCGTGGTACTCACCTATCTCGCCTGGTCCGGCGGTCAGACATGGGGTGCCATTGGCGCCCGTGTTTGGCCACAGTTCTTCAACCGTTATGGGTCCGCACAGTTTTCCGTGCGGGCCTACTCCATGGACTGGTGTTTTTCATGGGGAGGCAGCGGAACTGTACGGTACAGGAGTTCCTGGCATATCAGCAATGGCTCCTAGCCGGGAGGCCGTTGCTGGTAGGGCCGTGAACACATCAACGGGTGACGTGTTCACGGGAGTCCTCCTCGGAGACAGATTGGTCAGAGGCTCTGGCTTGGCTAGCCAGGGTAGACCCGTCTGTGGTTTCGACCATGGCTGAGGAGGATGCACCCCATCCATCGGTGGCATCGATTACGACGGGGATCTTGCCCGCAGCCCGGATCCAGTCTATTGGACTGGATCCAAGGTTTATGGAGTTATTGGGTGCTATTTATAGCAAACAACTCCTGACCAAGGGCCAGCTTCCTGCGGCCTCCAGGGAGGTGTGGGCAAGGTGTCATATTCCACAGGTATGGTGTTGTCCCAACGGTCACTGAGGATGACCGCTGGGTGTCCAGAGTGCTGGAGCGGGTGGCCCCGCCCCGGCACTGGTGGACAAGTCTCAGGTACACCATCACGAAGTCCTGTCCCTATGTGATGAGGGGGTGAGGGCAGATATGAGTGCTGTCATCCACTCTTATCGCTATGGCTGCGCGGTTTGGCTTACAGCCATATCGGTTTCGATATGACTTTTCATATCGGTTTTAACTGAATATCGGTTTTATGGACATGAAACAAAAAATTTAAATTATAGAAAATAGCACGAAAACAGAATGTATTTTCACGCCCTGATACATTCGTAACATTTTACGCCTTTAAAGCTTAATATACCTTATAATATCCATCATCGCGGGAGTGAAATTATTAATTAGACCACCTAAATATTACGCACAATTAAATAAGCATCGTTTATTTTGTCAAAATTAATCATAAATCATCAGCAAAACAGGTTGCGAAAACACGTAAATCACGTGATTGTAATTAATTATGCTGTAATTATCTCCCTTTCTTCTTTCATTTCCAATTCGGCCCGGCGACGAAATCATGCCTTGAAGAAAATATTAACTGTAATATTGCGAACGTGAATTTCATAAGTTAATATAATATTGTGTATAGAAGATAATGTTTTAAAAACGGTTTGAGTAATGATTTTATTTAAAATTATATCCTAATCAGCAAAATGTATTCAGCATTATATTTATTGGCGAGATTTTTATGCATTCGAGCGATTTAGTTTTGGGACGACTGCATTATGTTAATTAGCCAGTGACGTAAATAAAATGGATGCTGTTGTTTAGAAATGTTTTCCCCGATACAAATTTCAATGACAAATTCCCGCGTTAGTATTGTGTTTTATATTGCAAATTTATCGGAGACTACCAGAGAAAAGACGAGTGGATATTTATTTAATTAATTCGCTGCTTGATTTCTCTCGCCGTACATCGAGTTACATGGAGTTACACAATATGCGCAATTGGGGCCACGTTCAATTATTAGTGGCCCCGAACGTAGCTTAATGGAAAGTCTGGCCATTATTATTCATTACGCTTTTCATGCTCGTTGGTATCTTTTATTTTTAACAATCCTGATACGAAAAACCGAAAATATGTTCATATTCGGTTTTTCGATATTTATTTCTTATAATCGGTTATGAAACCGTCAGTGCAGGATATCGGTTTTAAATATGGTATCGGTATATCGCGCAGCCCTACTTATCGCCTTCTTCAGTCGGTGTGGGCTGAAGCGGGGGCAGGCCACCCTGTGGCGCTTTCATGTGTTAATGACGGCCTGGTGCTGTCTATGGACAAATTGGCAAGGGTGCAAGTGCGTGTGACGAAGTCTAGGAGGCAGATGGTCCTTGACCATATGCGTCCAGCTACTGCCCTTAGGGAGGGTCTTCTTGGGACGCCCCTTACAGGCCCTAGCATCTTTGGTGGCCAAGCGTGGGCCATCTTCAGGGTTCCCACGCAGGTATGGAAGTCTGGAAAAAGTATGGAAATTTAAGAAAACCATTTCCAGGGCTGGAAAAGCTATGGAAAATTTGATATTTCGCGGTACCGCTATGGAAAAGGTATGGAAAATTAAAATATTGGGATTTGTAATTTTTTCCGGCAGCCATTTTGTCAACAAACACTTCCTTGTTCCCGGTTTCGCAAGTCTGGATTGGGTACTGGTAACCGCCAAGCTCCAATACATCGTGATTACCGGGAACGTTTCGCGCGTGAGCAATACGTATCTGAACAGGTTTGGATTGGTTCCGGTAGCCGCTGTGATTGTATAAACTGCGTAGAAAACTATATAGAAGACTATTTTTGAAAATTTATCACTGGAGTGACTGGCTCTTTAACAAAGCCAGACATTTCAGTGCTAAATTATTAAAAATAGCCTTCTCTTGGTCTGCAAATGAACATTTTCTGCTTTTGCCAAATGCTATCCCAGTATTCCTCATCTAAATAAATAAAGGGATACAGATCCTTAAATTAAATACTAAGTCATTAAGTCAAATTAGTTCCCAAATATTCAACAATAATATTTTAACTCTAATTTTGCTATTGTCTAACAGTCTTAGAAAATGTCCATTAGCATACCAAGAGAAGACTATTTTTGAAAATTTATCACTGGAGTGACTGGCTCTTTAACTAAGCCAGACATTTCAGTGGTAAATTATTAAAGATAGCCTTGTCTTGGTCTGCAAATGAATATTTTTAGCTCACCTGGCCAAAGTGAGCTTATGCTATGGCGGGCGTCCGCCCGTCCATCTGTCTGTCCGTCCGTCAACTTTTTCCTTTAAACGACTTCTTCTCAAGAACCACTAGGCCGATATAAGTTATCTTTGGCAGGAAGTATCCTTAGGGCATAGGGATCCAAGTTTGTTCAAACGAAGCCGATCGGCCAATTTGGCCGGTGACCAATTTGGATTTCGGCCGATTTTAGGAAATGTCTTTAAAAATCTTCTCAGAAACCGCTTGGTGGATCGAAGCAAATCCCATGAAATATGATCTAGGGCAAGAGCTGAACCAAGTTTGTTTAAGGGAACTTGATTGGCCAAATGGTTCAGCGGCCATTTTGGTTGACCTAGTTTTAGCGAAAATGACTTCTTCTCCAGAACCGCTGAAGGGATCAGGCCGAAATTTGGCAGATATGATTAGGGACTAAAGGCCATTGAAGTTTGTCACGGGAAGTTAATCCGTCAAAAAACATGGTGCAGTCGGCCAATCAAAATACAGCATGTTTGGCGGTCATATTGGATTTTTTTATTTGATGGATTTTGAAGCAAAAATTTGTTTAGTACAGGGTTATGAGTATGCTGATTTCAACCATGCCATTTCTGAATCTATCAGGTAAACGGCTTGGCGGCATATAGTAAAATTGGCATTTAGTACAGGTGGTCTTTATAGCATGTTTAACTGCATTCTAAAACCCTTGTAATCATTTGACAGAGTGACCAAACTCACTTAGCAGCAGTTGTTCACTAGTTCAAAATAATAATTTGACTGAAAGTCATTGCTGCCTTAGAATGTCAAATAAATATCAAAATATTCAAAGTCATATATGTCAGCATACCCAATACATATCTTAGATATTTAGCCAGCATAGGAAAACAATTAATCTTGTAATTTAGAACCACAACTCTAATTCTCAGGATTGAAATGAAATTAATACCTTGTGAGGTAGTGAGCTGATGAAGTGTACCATATTCACATACTGATTCTAAAAGATTTGTTTAATTAATTCATCATTAACCCTTTCACACTAATATCAGCCAAAAACGGTTTCTGCAGTGGTCGTGAGAAATGTCCATTTGCCGACTAAAAGAAGACGGTTTTTGAAGATTTTACACTGGAATGACTGGCTCGATAACCGAGCCAGTCATTTCAGTGATACATTTTCAAAAATAGTCTTCTCTTGGTCTGCAAGTGGACATTTTTTTTGAGAAAATTTAAATTGTCTTGAATAAATTTGAGGGTTAAAGGGTTAAAGCCAATTAATTCTAGCAATGAATTTAGTTGAGTATTGCGTTATTCACAAGTTTTGTTGGATAGCATGTAGCATGGTGACGGACATTTTGAAAATGTTTTTGCTGATGATGTCTGTTACTGTCAAGAGCAGCAACAGTTTTCAGCATGACTATTCAACCCTTGTCACACCAATGTCTAGAGATTAATTGTTACAAAGCCAGTATTAGAAAGGCTGGTGTACAGTTTGTAAACACCATTGCTGAAGACCATTGCTGTCATAGACAGTGCTGTTGCTGTTATACAATTGACAGCAACAGCTTACACAACAGCTGTTAAGCAACAGCTTAGCGCATTATTTCCAGTTAAATGCGTTAATAAGATTCGCTTCTTATCAATTTTTTATTATTAGCTCACCTGGCTATCGATATCAGAGGACACAATATCTTACCTATATTGCTAGGTTAGCAAAACGGTTAACCCTTTAGCCATCATATCAGCCAAAAACGGCTTCGGCAGTGGTGTTGAGAAATGTCCATTTGCAGACCAAATGAAGACTATTTTTGAAACTTTTACCATTGGAATGACGGACTCTTTTTAACGAGCCAGTCATTCCATTGGTAAATTTTCAAAAATAGTCTTGGTCTGCAAATAGACATTTTCTATGAGAATATTGAACTTTTCTTAAATTCAATGGTTAAATGGTTAATTAATGTGCAATTGGAGTTTTATTTCCACCATCCATTGACATATGACAGCTTTTATTACCATAATAGATAAAAACTAAATTAACAGGTTAACCTCTTCCCTGCAACTGCTGCCTAAATATTTAAGATATGTATTGTGTACTCTGATATCTATACTGTTAAAATATTTTGAAATGTATTTGATTCGTTGAAAGTTGTTGCTGCCTAAGTCAGCTATGACTAAGTCAAATTATTTTTTAAATAAACTGCAGCATCGCGAACTTCATTCAGCAAGATGTACACGTGTTAAAAGGATGGTTTGGAATATACTCAGTTGAACCTGCTATAAAGACCATCTGTATTAACCCTTCTTAAATTAGTTTAACGGAAAGCCAATGTTGCCTAAGGCACAACGGCTTCGCGTCAAATTAATTTCAAAATATTCAACAAAATAAGTTTTATATCATAAAGAATATACTTTTTCCGGGATTTATGGGTGAAAGGGTTAAGAGACCACCTGCCTTAAAGACTATTTTCTTCATTTGCTAAATGCAATTAAGCAATGTATTTGAAACATTATTAGCCCTTTAATGGTCAAACCAGCGAAAACCTGCCTCTGCAGTGGCCTTGAGGAATGTCGATTTGCAGGCCAGCATGAGTATTTTTGAAAATTTACCACTGGAATGACTGGCTCGATAATGGAGCCAGTCATTCCAGTGATACATTTTCAAAATGCTCCATATCTTGGCCTGCAAATAGACATAACCTGAAATTTTTGTTTTACTGAAAAATCATGACCATTAAAGGGTTAAGAAACCAGCTACCATAAGAGACTGTCTTCTGATTCTCACTTGAGGGGTGTCTTAATACAAGTTTGACTGCATGTCATCAATTTCTGTTGTTAGTACTGATGTCTTCTATTTTTGCTTAAATATTGTTCAAAAGAACCTTTGCAAAATAACCATTTGACTGAAAGTCATTGGAAGTGGCACTGATTGATGTAAAACTCCATAAAGATTAGTTAAGTTGTAAATGTTCCAGGTGAGCGACACAGGCCCCTTGTGCCTCTTGTCTTGGATCAGAGGAGTGCTAATTGCTCAGTGCTATATCCCTCATCCATATATGATATCTATGTGCTATTTTAACAGTTTACCCATAGCGTGTGTGTGCGTGCGCACGCTATATACGTGATATTTTACTAGTTTAATTATGAAATTTACTTATGCATTGTTTTCTCATGTTTAACTGGGATATGATGTACAAAATATAACCAATTAAAAGCCTCAAATGTTAAAAATAATTTTTTAAGTTTTTATTTTCCCCAAATGTCCACTATTAAAATGTCTTTAAATGGCTATGGAAAAATCTTAATTTGATCTGGAAAAAGTATGGAAACGGTATGGAAAAATATTCTCGCCACGGTGTGGGAACCCTGCATCTTAGAAGACATGGCCAACATCGCGCAGAATCGGTTGGTGGTTAATCTAGAGCTAGTGCGTCAGGCGCACGCACTAGGGACTGTAGCCAAGCCGCTAACCGGACAACCTTCTAAGAAGCAGAAGAAGCACAAAAGCAAGGCAAAAGCTACGCCTAGTGCTGCTTCTGCTTCTACTGGGTCTTTTCAGCTGCCTCCGGCGAAGAAGGCCAAGAAGGTTGTGGAGGCCCCATCCCTCCCCAATGTTGCTCCTGATCGCCCGAGAGGCGGGAAGGGGAAGGGTAAGTCCTCTAAGGGCGGAAAGAAGGGAGCGGATCGTACCTGAGGGTACAAGGGCTCCCTTCATATCTGCCTGGACCGCACCTGTGCGACAGTAACAGCGGTGCCAGTTAGACCGACCAAGCCAAGACCAAAATGGTTCTCACCCTCTCTCGTCAAGAGAGGGGGGGGGAGCGGATCTTGAGCCAGACACCCGCATTAGGCGTCGATGCATCAATAGTGGGTGGAAGGCTCATGCGTTTCGTCGAGGCTTGGCGAGGTGTGACATCAGACAGTCTGGTTCTTGGATGGTTATCCCAGGGGTACATGCCGGAGTGGTGGGATTTTCCACCACAGAATCTGTCTTTGGCACCTGTCTGGACACATGTACCAAGGGAACCAGACAAGTTAGAAGCCATTCAAAATGAAGTGTCAGGTTTGCTTCTGAAGGGAGCAATAAAACCAGCAAACCGGAACACTCCAGGCTTCTATTCAAACATGCTCCTTGTCCCCCAAGAACACAGGGGGATGGAGACCCGTACTCCATCTCAGGCCATTAAATTGGTTTATCCATACGCCTCGGTTTCAGATGGAAACTCCGAGGTCGGTAATGGCAGGATTGAGGAAGGGAATGTGGTGTGTATCGATCGATCTGAAAGATGCATATTTCCACATTCTAATGAACAGGAGTTGTCACAGGTTTCTGAGATTTGCATTTCAGAATCAAGTGTGGGAGTTTGTAGTCCTCCCATTTGGCCTGTCGACAGCTCCATGGGTTTTCACCAGAGTGGTCCTTGCGGTGACAGCGTTTCTCAGAAAAGAGAACGTGGCGCTTCACACCTACATATACGATTGGCTGATCAAAGCAGACACATCAGCCAGGTTAGAGGTGGATACTGCTCTGACTCTGAAGTTACTTTCAGATCTAGGCTGGATAGACAACAAGGAGAAATCTGAGTTGTCACCCACTCAACAGTTTGTTTATTTAGGAGTGCGATTCGATCTCAAGGAGGGCAGGGTTTACCCATCAGAGCCCAGAGTGGTGTCTCTGTTAGCCATCCTGAAGAGTCTTCGATTGGGAAACCACATTCAGGCGAGGCGGTTTCTTCAGATGCTGGTCATGATGGTCTCCATGGAGCAGGTAATCCCATACGCTGCTCTGATGTGAAGACCTATCTAGTTGTATCTGATGTCTCTGCGGAAACAGAGAACAGAACCCCTGTCAAAGCTGGTGCCAGTTTTAGAGCCAATAATGTCGCATCTTGTCTGGTGGAAAAAGCGTCAGAATCGCCTAATAGGGGTTTCGCTGCACCTACCCAACCCCCAGCTGTCTGTGTACATGGATGCATGGCTGGAGGGATGGGGGGGGGGCTGCCTGGGAGAACACCAGGTCTCGGGCACATGGACTCTCCAAGAGAGCCAGCTGCATATCAATCTGTTGGAAATGATGGCAGTGGAACTGGCATTGGAAAAGTTTCTTCCAAAAGTCAGGGGCAAGGCGATATTGATATGGTCGGACAACTCGACAGTAGTATCATACATAAATCGCCAAGGCGGGACCAAGTCACCCACACTATGTATCAAAGTGTGGCACTTGATTCAATGGTGCAGGAATTACTCGGTTGTTTTGAAAGCAGCTCACATTCCTGGGCGATAGAACATTCTGGCGGATGCTTTGTCTCGGAGACAGAGAATTCTTCCAACAGAATGGTCTCTCAACCCTCCAGTTCGTCACAGGATCTTCGAGCATTCGGGCAAAACCAACGTGGACTTGTTCGCCACAAAGGAAAATGCTCAAATCATGACTTACATCTCGCTGATTCCAGATCCAAATGCCATCGATACAGACGCTCTGGCGATAAGCTGGAGAGGGATGCACACTTACGCGTACCCACCCACCATTCTTCTACCGAAGATATTGGTGAAGATCAGGGAGGAACCGTGCCTGGTCCTGCTAATAGCGCCATTAGTGAGCCGTTCATTCCAGTGGTAAACATGGTTTTTCTTGACCTGCGAATAGTCATTGTCCATTATTTGATCCTAACTGTCCCGATGCACATCAAATAAAATCCAGCTAACTCTCAGTCTAATGGCCCTATGGATGAGGCAGGCACCAGTAATCTCAGAACACTAGTTATTGTATGTCACATCGACAATCAATCCTTTGATCATAAGACTTGTAATCAAATCATATATCCCTAATAGGATTGGATAAGTAAACATGTCCCTGACTGGTTAATTACTGTTTTTCTATCAGACCAACATAGGTTAGTACAGCTGTTTCGTTGGGGCAGGGAGTAAGACCCATACCTGTAGTGGTCCATGGATGGTGAATTGGGGTGTGTGGGTGCACGTAGCCATAGCAAGGTGGGGGGAGGGGGACTCTCCCGGTAAAAATATGTTCCTATACCTATGGTGCACGCTGTCATCTCTCCCACCACACACACACACACACATGCACGCACGCATGCACGCATACACACACACACACACACCTGGCGGGTACTGCTTCTCTGTGAGGTGGTCCAGTAGCGGTAGCCAGTCCATCTGGCATGGGAGCCGTTCGCCAGGACGGCTCCAGTATCTCATCATCCGGTGATGACTCTTCGGGGTCTGAGGATGAGGAGGCCGAAGAGGAGAGGCTGTTGTGGCCTGACATACCGCGGGTGGAGCACATGGAGGTCGATTCCGTCCTTGACGGAACCGCCCTCCATGTGTCTGGCTTGGCGCAAGCTATGGCAGCCGCTCTGCCCGTGGTTGAGGCCACACTGGTACCGAGCACCCGTCCAGTCCTGTTTGGTTTGCCACCAACCGACCCGGTGACGGGTGTGGCTGGCCAGCCTTGGTACTCACCTATCTCGCCTGGTCCAGCGGCCACACGTGGGGTGCCATTGGCGCCCATGTATGGCCACGGGTCCGTAACCGCTACGGGTGCGCATGGTCTTCCGTGCAGCCCTACTCCATAGAACAGTTTGTTTCAGGGGGTGGCGGCAGAACCATGCGGTACCGGTGAAGCTGGATTTCCAGCAGTAGCTCCTTGCCGGGAGGCTGCTGCTGGTAGACCCGTGAACACATCAACGGGTGATGTGTTCATGGGGGTGTCTTCCTCGGAGGCGAACTGGTCCGATACTCTGGCTTGGCTAGCCAGGGTGGACCCATCCGTGGTCTCGGCCACGACCGAGGAAGACATGCCCCGTCCATTGGTTGCATCGATTCGGACGGGGGCCTTGCCCGCGGCTCAGATTCAGTCTATTGGACTGGATCCAAAGTTCAAGGAGTTTCTTGAGGCTATTTATGCCAAGTAACTCTTGACCAAGAGCCAGCTGTCTGCGGCCTCTAGGGAGATGTGGGCAAGGTGCCGTATCCCCAGGGGGGGTACGAGCGGTATGGTATGGGTTCTTGGTGTCCAGAGTGCAGGAGTGGGTAGCCCCGCTCAGGCACTTGTGGACAAGAGCCAAGCACATAATGAGGAAGTCTTGTCCCATTGCGATGAGGGAGTGAGGGCAGCTATGAATGCTGTCAATCACTCCTATCGCTTGCTTCTGTCGGTGTGGGCTGATGTTGGGGCAGGCCACCCTGTGCCACCAGCTGCACCTTCATGTGTCAACGACGGCCTTGTCCTGCCGATGGACGTGTTGGCCATGGTGCAGGCACGAGTGACCAAGTCCAGTAGGCAGATGGTCCTGGACCATATGCGTCCGGCTATGGTTATTTGGAACGCCCCTGAACAGCCCTAGCATCTTTGGTGGCCAAGCGCGGGCCATCCTAGAGGACACGGCCAACATCACACAAAGTCGGTTAGTGGTTAATTTTCAGCTAGTGCGTCAGGCGTGAAACCGCTAACTGGCCAACTCAGAGGCGAGAATCGTTCGCCTCCAGGCAAGGAGCTACTGCTGGAAATCCAGCAACAAGAAGCAGAAGAAGCATAAGGGAAAGCCAATCCAGCTCCTGCTATTGCTGGGCCTTATCAGCCGCCTGTGGCTAAGAAGGTGAGGAAGGTTGTGGGGGCACCTGCCCACCCTAGTGGTGGCCCTGATCGCCCGAGAGGCGGGAAGGGCAAAGGAAAGTCCTCCAAGGGCGGAAAGGGAGAAGATCGTACCTGAGGGTATGGTAGCTTGCTTCGTATCCGTCTGGACCGCGCCTGTGCGACAGGAATAGCGGTGCCAGTTAGACCAGTCAAGCCAAGACCAAAATGGTTCTTTCTCTCCCTCGTTAAGAGGTGGGGGTGGGAGAGCGGATCTCGAGCCAGACACCCGCATTAGGCGTCAATGCGCCTATAGTGGGTGGAAGGCTCATGCGTTTCGTCGAGGCTTGGCGAGGTGTGACATCAGACAGTCTGGTCCTGAGATGGATATCCCAGGGGTACATGCCAGAGTGATGAGATTTCCCGCCACAAAATCTGTCTTTGGCACCTGTCTAGACTCCTGTTCCAAGAGAGACAGACAAATTAGAATCATTCAAAACGAAGTGTGAGGTTTGCTTCTGATGGTAGTAATAAAACCAGCAAACCAGAGCACTCCTGGCTTCTATTCAAACATGTTCCTTGTCCCCAAGAGCACAGGGGGATGGGGTGGGGTGCTGGTGGTTAGGGATCCATACTCAATCTCAGGCCATTGAATTGGTTTATTCATACGCGGTAATGGCAGGATTGAGGAAAGGAATGTGGAATGCATATTTCCACATTCTAATGAACAGGGGTTGTCACAGGTTTCTGAGATTCGCGTTTCAGAATCAGGTATGGGAGTTTGTAGTCCTCCCATTCGGCCTGTCGACAGCCCCAAGGGTTTTCAGCAGAGTGGTCCTAGCGGTGACAGCGTTTCTCAGAAGAGAGAATGTGGCGCTTCACACCTACATAGACGATTGGCTTATCAAGGCGGACACACCAGCCAGGTTAGGAGTGGATACTGCTCTGACTCTGAAATTGCTTTCAGATCTAGGCTGGATAGTCAACAGGGAGAAATCTGAGTTGATGCCCACTCAACACTTCGTTTATTTGGGGATGCGATTCGATCTCGAGGAAGGCAGGGTTTACCCGTCAGAGCCCAGAATGGTGTCTCTGTTAGCCATCTTCAAGAGTTTTCGATTGGGAAACCACATTCAGGCGAGGAGGTTTCTTCAGTTGCTGGGCCCTCCAGTTCTACAAAGGATCTTTGAGCATTGGGGCAAACCAAACATGGACTTGTTCGCCACAAAGGAAAATGCTCAAATCATGACATATCTCGCCGATTCCAGCTCCAAATGCTGTTGATACAGACGCTCTGGCAATAAGCTTGAGAGGGATGCACGCTTACACGTATCTGCCCACCATTCTTCTACCGAAGATTTTGCTGAAGATCAGGGAGGAGCCGTGCCTGGTCCCGCTAATAGTGCCTTTTTGGCCCAGTAGGGCATGTTTCACGGATCTCCTGGATCTGGTAGTGGACAATCCAGTGCAGCTGCCCGAGATTCTGAACATAATCTCCCAAGCCAAGGGCCGCTTCCTACACGAGCAGCCCAAGATGTTCAAATTATCAAACAACGTTCCATGTCAGAGGGCTTTTCTCAACAGGCTGCGTGTTTCATCGCAGCCGCAAGAAGGAGATCAACCTTCAAGTCATATAGCCACATTGTTAACAAATTTACACTTTGCAGAATGGTGTGAAGGAAAGAGTATCAATCCCTTTTAATCCACTATTCAGCAAATAGCAGACTCTCTGTGAGCTGTTGGTTCCTGTCACAATTGCTGGATACAAGTCAGCTTTGACATCAGTTATCCCTTGTTTAGCCAACAAGGATAGTCCAGAGGTGGCCCAGTTGGATGTGATGGTGAAGGGAATGAGCAATCTCCGACTGAGACTGAGACACCCGGTAGTCATTCCAGCCTGGAGTCTATGTTTGGTGCTTAATGTACTGGCCAAGCACCCTTTCGAACCTTTGGGTTCGGCTAGTCTAAAGCATCTGACTCTAAAGGCAGTTTTTCTATTGGCAGCTTCCTCAGCGAGAAGGCGCAGTGAGATCCATGTCAGCAGAGAGGGACCGATTTATTGTCTCCGGAGAGGGTCTGCGATTGCTGCCAAGAGCAGAGTTTAATGTATGTCAAAGAATCAATCTTTGAAATATCCCGGCAAACCTGTCATTATACCGAAGCTAACTAGGTTTGATTGTGATGCCAGTACAAGTACAAAAAATGGACGGACTCTCTAAGGTCAAATGATAGACATCTATGGATCTGCCATCATGGTCATTGCACAATGGCACTGTGAGTCCTCTTTCATGGATTACTATGTGAGGGACATGTCAGACTCCACCAATCCACTCGCTTTAGCTGTTTTGAAATGATAGTCTAGTGGCCACACTGCTCATCTCTTTTTGATAACTTTGAAAAGCAAAAGTAGTAAGAACAGACATGGTCACGCGAGAGGAATTCAACCGTATCGGACACGTTTGGTCTAAAGTGTGTTGGTTGATGGCTCCATGTCTGGAATCCATAATTCATGAGGTAATTCAAGTTTGACAGTTTTTTGTATTATGTTTATATATCATGATCATTCATCTTATATATTCATGCTCATTCCCAGGCTTATATGTGTAAAGAGCTGTTAACCCTCTTCGCACATTTGTGTTTCAGGCGAGATGCATGTTCATGAGTTCTCTCCCTTTTTAGGAGAAATGGTGGGGGAGCAGTGATGCAAATGTGATTCAGTCCCAAAGCTTGTCGGTCCTTTTAGATCTCTGTATGTCAAGCTGAGGTCTAAGTTCTTTCTCCAGGGGCAAAAGAGGCTTTGTATGGCTTGCCCCTTCCCACCAGGTTACCGACTAAATCTGAGTAATGTAATGGTAAGTATTGATCGAAGGAGAATGAAGGAAATTCCAATTTCCCTTTCTCTGAGATCTAACAATACATAACATTACATTACGGACCCTGCCTCTCAGGCCCACGGATGCAAGCCATGGCTTATTCTCTTGTTTGGTAGCTATGCAAACAAGATGAGCATCTCTGGCAGGCAGGTACCCGGTTGTTGGGAACCAGGTTCCAGGAGCCGGTAAAGCTTTCTAAATCTAGATTCCTAGAGCCAGCTATCAGGATAGCTGTATTATCAATGAGTAATATAATGGTAAGTATTGTTAGATCTCGGAGAAAGGGAAATTGAAATGTCCTTCATTCTCGGTCAACAGCCAACAATAAGTGGCCAGTGACTCCATATCTGAACCTGTAAATAGCACACTCTATCACACAGAATAAAGCGCACTTACCGGCTAGGCTATCGGCCTGGATGGCGCTCACTGCTCCTATACAGGTGGTTCATCCAAGCACAAGAATGGCGGTTACAAATATCAAACTAAAATAATGGTTTTGAAGATTTGTCACTGAATTTTTCTAATCCTTTTCTTCTCTTATTGCTTCAGTATAACCTTAATGTTCATTGACTGAGGATGTAATAGTAATACAATACAGGACAAGTTTGATTGGCTAACCATTTATAAATACTATAGTCAGTTAGCTGGCTTACTGAACATGTGCATTTGCTATGCCTAGTCGGACGCTGGTTAGGTAACTATAGTTCCTTGGTACCCGATTCACTATTGAATTACTACTGCAGAGAATTTGAAGCTTGGTACCTGTCTCCATTAATCCTTTCTGTCAACTGTTTTGATGGCCTACGAAAATGCATTATTTTTGTCCACTAAGACATCAAAAAGAGTCCATATGAGATAAAGTACAATGGAAATGGGCCTTGGGAACAGTGACATAGCGAGCGGTACAATAGAAAGTATAATTTCATAAAACCTAAGTTATTTAGTGAAATACTTATACTTTTATATGCATTTATTCGTGGCAAGCCCATTTTGAATATTATGCAAATTTCATACTAACTATTTCAACCACGCTCTTATACTCAGTTGACTATAGTTAACGGGATAGTTAACTATTTCAGGTTCAACTGGGATCTAGCTAACTATGGCTAACCATATAGCCAGTCGAACTTGACCACAGTTCACTATTTGCCTAGAGTTCTTAGCAGCCAGAGGGCTGGCACAAAGCTCTCATTTGAGACTACTCGCTGAATGATGTCTGGGACAGTAAACAGGACAAAGATCTATTCAGAATAAAGAAAACAGTCTAAGGAACAGGTTTGCTATCAGCACACCTACATGATACGCATGACTGAACACGAGTTACAGTTCATGACTGAACACCAGTTACAGTTCTTTCAACTACTGTAGTCAGCTTTTGTTATCCAGAACAATGACATGTAGGTATCTACATGTCATTGTTGTGGATAACAAAAGCTGACTAATCATGACCCATTTTTAGACAATTTCTACTGCCAAGCACAGTTAACCCGCAACACTGTTGTCAATGTTCTATCTTTTACTGCGCCAATAGCGATAGCAAAAAAAATGGTGTTGATTTCTCATCAATTTTGGTGGACAATGTTGCTGTCTTCCGCCATATTTAAAAAAAAATAAACAACAGTTCATTCTTTTATTTAATTTGGAAATTTTGAAATGAGTGTGGTACGGGTTAACATCAGTTTTCATATTTAGCTTTCCGGATACCATACTCTGCGTCCACTCATTTCTCCCCATTTAGTGACACAGAACTATGATTGACATATTTAACCCGTTTGTGCTGAAGATTTGTCAAGAAAATTTCAATTTTTCTTCATAAAATGCTCATCGGCAAGGCAGAAAAATGATATTTATGAAAACTTACCAGTGGAATGACTTTCAGTTATTGAGCAAGTCAGTCTAGTGGCAGATTTTAAAAATATACTCTTGTCTTGGTCTGCAAATGGGCATTTCTCAAGACCTGTGCATCGGTCGATTTTGTCCATTTTAGCCATTAAATGGTTAATGGTCAAGCGGGTCAAAATGTCTTCTATTGTCCTCTAATGAAATGTTGATTTGTAATTTATGAGAAGACTATTTCTGGATATTTACTTCTAGAACGACCTCAGTAACTGAGCCAGTCATTCCAGTGATAAATTTTCAAAAGTAGTTTTATCATAACATGACCTGCGAAATGCAAATACACTGATTACAAAAATAAAGTTAGATTTGCTTGGTCAGTCTAGCCCATTAATGCATTTGGCTGGATAACATGTCACTTGGTCAGGGGCCAAAATAGTTCAGCACCAATGATGCAAACAGAGTATTATTGTCCAGGCTTGAGAACACCAGGCATAACAAGCTAGGAGAATACATTAATTTTAACCCTTTAAGCATTAAATTTGTTCAAAAAAATTACAATTTTCTCATAGAAAATGTCCATTTGCAGACCAAAAGAGGACAATTTTTGAAAATTTACCACTGGAATGACTGGCTCGGTTATCAAGCCCGTCATTCCAGTGGTAAATTTTAAAAAATTGTCTTCTTTTGGTCTGCAAATGGACATTTCTCAAGACCACTGCAGAAGATGTTTTTGGCCGGTTTTGAGTGTTAAAGGGTTAAAGTACTACAAAGAATATTAAAATTTAATCTTTGCATTTAACCCTTCTTGTGTCAAAGCGCTACATATCTCTATTAACCCATTAATGGTCGAGGCGTTTTAAAATAAATTTGCTAGTGGAATTTACATGTACAAAAATAGCCTTTCTGTTGGCTTCCAAATAGAGAACACTACGTGTCATTTTCGCTGACTTGACAATTAAAGGGTTAATGGTCAAGAAACCAAAAAATTATGCTTGGTCAGTGTCCGTTTGCAAGCCAAGAGAAAATTGTTTTAAAAAATTCACCACTGGAATGACTGGCTGGCTCCGTTACTGAGCCAGTCATTCTACTGGTAAATTAAAAAAATATTGTCTTATGTTACCCTGCAAATAGACATTCTTCAAGATGAGAATCGAGGCTGATTTTTGGTCGCTTGACCATTAAAGGTTTTTCTTGACACAAGAAGGGTTAACTAAATTATAGACTCCCATTTAAGTGGTTTTCAAAAGCACTAAATATTTTGTTATCTTGTCCTTTATTACCTTTGTCCTGTTTTTGAGAAAAACTGAGAATAAATTCATCTGCCAATGGATGAATCCACTTTTAGCTATACCCCACACACACACCCCACCCACCCCGGCCAAATTAATTGCTTCAGTGGCGTTCAGAAATGTCCATCTCAGGAGAAGAGATCTAGTTTTAAGAATCTAACACAGTAATCGCTAACTCAATTACAGATCTTATCCCCCATTGACTCTGTCTCTTTATCTGTCCATCCCGCTATCTCTTCAGACCAATTTAGTGGAATTGAACCCTGTAAGAGGTAAATTTGATCAAGAAAATAAAATTATTTACTTATTGAATGTCCATTTGCAGTCCTGTTATCGAGCCAGTTAGTTATCGAGCCAGTCATTCCAGTGGTAAATTTTCAAAAATAGTCTTGGTCTACAATTTGTGGACATTTCGCAAGACCACTGCAGAAGCCTCTTTGACTGATGTGAGTGTTAAAGGGTTAATGGTCAAGCCAGTACAAACTGGCCTCTGCAGTGGTATTGAACGAATGTCCATTTGCAGGCCAAGGAAAGGAAGACATTTTGAAAATTTATAACTGGAATGGCTGATATTATATAATGTAAATTTATGTGCGTGCACATTTTTTGCTGTGCGGGGAAAGTTCCAATGTTATACACATTATATGCACCGAGGGCATGTACATGTAGAACAAATTTCTTATTTCTAGCCCTGAAAGTTGTTTTTGGCCAGCGTTTTCAATCGACCGTCAGCTAACATGTGACATATTTGATTACTTAGGGATTGAAATAATGTAACTGCCATGTCTCTCATACCTGTCATGGGTGTGATAACGCGTGTGTGTCATGATTCATCGCTGTGCTGTCAAGAACCTCGAGAAAATGGCGTAGCTCACTTGGCCAAATTTTTTATTTGATGTATTTCGAAACCGAAATTGGTTTTGTTTAAGTTAGTGGGTATGATGAGTTCAAATTTTCCACTTTTGAAACTGTCGGATAAATGGGTTGGCGCCCGTCTTCCCACAAAACAACTGCCAAAAACTCCCATATGATATCAAAGCAATGGCAAATTAAAATGTCTTCTCGAGAACCACTGGATGATTTCAAGTAAATTACATAGGGCACATCTTTATTCTTGTTGCAATCCTTGCCAAAACCTTATGGTTTTACTTATAGGTTATAGCCTTGCTAGTTGAAATGTCTATGTTCCAGGTGAGCACAATACATACCTCGTGTTTTTAGGCCCAAATGATTGCTGTTCTTTAACCCTTTAACAGTCATCAGCCAAAACAGCATCTAGAGAAATATCCATATATGGAGACCAAGAGAAGACTATATTGAAAATTTACGACTAATGACTGGCTCGATAGCCGAGCCAGTCATTCCAGTGGTAAATTTTCAAAAATAGGCTTCTCGTGGTCTGCAAATGGACATTTTCTATGAGAAAATTCGAGTGTTAAAGAGTTAAGATGAGCGATCCGAAGATTAGCTATTTTATAGAACTGCGATGATTTAGCACTAAACCAACTTCCTATTGCAAATGTAGTGTATTAAGTAACCATGTCTTTACCCTTTGTCACGCAAATTTGTTCAAGAAAATTTAAATTTTCTAATAGAAAATGTCCGTTTGCAGAACAAGAGAAGACTGTTTTTGAAAACTTACCACTTGAACTTGCTCGGTTATCGAGCCAGTCATTACAGTGGTAATCTTTTCAAAAATAGTCTTGTGTTGGTCTGCAAATGGACATTTCCCAAGCCCACTGCAGAAGCCATTTTTAGATGATATGAGTGTTGAAGGGTTAAGCGTCTTTAGTGACCACCTGTCTTTCGTGACCACCTGTCTTTAATAACCACGCTTAAGTGGTCCATACAGTGACCATCATAGACAGGTTGTTCTCTATTTGCTGATGTGCTAATTACGATTCTTAACATGCCCATAATTTATGAATATGTTTGCTTGACGATAATGGCAATGTTGATTTACGGAATGTGTGTACAGATGTTGGCAATGAATTATTTACGGGGATCATGTGGGATTCTATCTGTGCCTCGAGATTTTATTCTGAAATATAATTCCAGAAGGCCTGCTTGAATCTCCATCGGTTAACCTTTTGATCCTCACAGACCACAAATAAATCAAATTTGTTCTATTTTAATGAGTATAATGTTGAATATTTTGAAACTAAATTGACTGGGAGCAGTGCGTGCTTGACCAAGTAGCTGTATCTAAAAAAAATTACTGATTAAATTTGGCGCAAACAACAAGGATCCAGATCGGATCAAATTCTGGATCAGTGGATATTTCGGAAACTACTGGTCCAATTTGGCTAAAATTGTAACACAGGAAAGTGTGACTATACACTAACATTCCACAACTTTGAGCATGATACAAAAATCTGGAAAATCTGATAAAAATCGGGAAAATCTGAAAACTGACAGTGAGCGTAACAGGAGGGTTTGCAATCTCCAATGGACCATTCCATTTTTAGCTATGCCCCGCCCATCACTAGCTACGCTCCACCCACACCTCGCTGGTTTGGGATTGATCGATCCCCAAATGCCCTAGCTATCAATTTCCTGAAAACTATACAGGGAAGCTGTTGAATATTTTGCAACTAATTTGACTGGGTGCTGTTGCTACCTATGGCAGCAACAGCGCCCAGTCAAATTAGTTTCAAAATATTCAACAGAATATTTATTAAATAGTAAAAACAAACAATTTGTACAACAATGTATAGACCGTCTTAAAGTATGCGTTCGTGACGTACTTATCGACATCATTCATTATGATGTCATTGTAAACATCACGCAGTTCATTATGATGTCATATGATGGGCGGGTACTCTGGAAAGGTGAATTGCTCTTCTTTTCCATGTGATCCACCTGAATGTATCAATATTCAAGAGGTAAATGTCAGGAAAAACTTTGACAAAGGTGAGGTTCATCATTCAAAAATTATTTTGAAAGGTTGTCACGAAAAGGGCTGGCTCAGTTATCAAATCAGCCAGATTCCAGGAATACATTTTCAGAAAGTCTTCTTGCCTTGTACCTCCCAAGACCACTGCTGAAACTTGGCCTTTAAAAGGTTAATCTTCTCGAGTACCATTTTCCCCTGTTTAACCCGTTGCTAGTCAGATTTGGTCAAGAAAATGTCAATGTTATCACAGAAAATTTCTATTTACAGCATCACTGGAATTACTCGATTATTGAGCCAGACTGGCTCGATTATTCAATCCTGTGTCAAATGAAAAAAATTGTCTGCTTAGATAACCCTCAAGACCACTGCACTGGTCAGTTTTGGCTAGCTTGACCAGTTATGGGTTAACTGTATTACATCATTCGAAATATAATCTGCATGCTATATAGAATGAATATAATATATAATATAGTTGTGACAGTTATAGTTAGGATGGGTGTAAGGTGAAGAAGACATTGGACATTTCTCAAGCCATAATGTACTGCAGAGTCAAGTTTTGTTGAGCTTGACTTTAACTGTCTGACTGCTGGAAGTCACCAGACTATAATTTCAATGGCCAATAACTCTTAACCGGCTGAATAATTTGGAAAAAAAATTGACTGAAAGTTGTTGGTGGCTTACCCAGCAACAACTTTCAGTCAAATTGTTTTCAAATTATTCAGTATATCCAGAGTCAAACCCGCATGAGAAATGTAGTTTGCAGAAATTCAGCAGGCAGGTGTTAAAGATTAAATGTTACTGATAGTGATTCTATCTGTTAGTTTTCATTAACCCTTCATGTCCAAGACAGGCGAAACTGGCCTTGATGAATGGCCATTTGCAGGTCAAGAGCAAATTCTTTTTGAAAAATTACCACCAGAATGACTGGCGCAATAACCGAGCCAGTGATTCCAGTAGTAAAATTTAAAAAAATAGTTTTGACCTGCAAAATGGCCATTCACAAAGTAAAAATCTTATGTTTTCTGACCAATCGTAACCATTAAATGGCTAACGGTTTATGAGGTACATGTAAGTATTTGGAGATGAATATAAACATGCTATTATCTGTGTTTGTCAACAGTGTTTAGCATTATGTGCCAGGATGAGAGTAGGAGGTGGCAAATAACGGTTAACAGAATCTGAAAGTATACAAATAGAATAACACCCGATATAGATGTACAGTAGCTGCATACTGATACATACAAAATATACTGTATTATACATGATTTACAGGATGAGCGAGGATAATCAGAGAAATCGTCTTAATTGCTCAAACAACACTACATTATACGGTAATGTCCATTGAAGTGGCTTATGATATTTGGCAATAATAAACCCTTTCCTACGGTATGTCTAAGAAATAACTAATCATGTTTCCAAAACAAAATAAATTGTAGGCCTACTATTGAATATTTTGAACATAATTCGATTGAAAGAGATTGCTGCCATAACCCTTTACGCCTTAAATTTGTTCAAAAAATTTCAATTTTCTCATAGAAAATGTCCATTTGAAGACCAAAAGAAGACAATTTTTGGAAATCTACCAATGGAATGACTGGCTCGATAACTGTTGGATAACATTCCAATGTTAAATTTTCAAAAATAGTCTTATTTTGGTCTGCAAATTGACATTTCTCAAGACTACTACAGAAGTCGTTTTGGCTGGTTTGAGTGTTAGTGTTAACATTGTTTCCTAAGGCAGCAATGTCTTCCAATCTAATTATATTCAACAGAACATTTCTTATATCGTGTTCAAGTTTGTACTTCTGTAACTAAGTTTGTACTAACTAACGTGTTACTGTTGTTGTTTTGGAAACATTTTTACTTATTTATGAGGAGTACTGTATCTGATTGGATAAATTATAGCGCTGAATGCGAATGCTTGCTTGCATCCTATTAAAATTATATACACAAATTTTGTGATTCGATAAAAGTAAGCAATGTATATTTGCTCCTGAGGGCGTATTCATGAAGAGTATTTAACTCAGAAAAAAGGCATAAATCTGGCATTAAGTCCAGAAAATGCCTAATGGCCGATTGCACACCTATAGCTCAGGTAAACCTAAGTTACCGGCTATGCGGGGTGGGGTGTGTGTGTGGGGAATCAGGTAATCGTGACTTAAACCTGACTTGAATCGAGATCGACTGACAAGGACTTCGCTTGCAGATTGGCAAACTGAGTTTGGATTATGTGAACTAAGCTCAAGCCCGACTTCACTTCTGATTCAGTTATTTTCACAATGTCTTATAAAACAAAAACACCCAATTTTACAGAGCAGGCTTGTACGAAGATGGGAAGACATTATAGATGCCGTAAACTAGTTAAATGACACTGAAACATTTGTATTGAACGCTTATTGGACATGATTTCACTCGGCATTTCGGAGATGCTACAATACCAGATACACTTGCCTAATCCATATGATCAGATGCTGATGATGATGATGCGCAGGTGATGATGGTGGTGCTGCTGCTGATGATGGTGGTGGTGGTGGTGGTGCATGTGCTTTGGGTAGGATTGGTCGTGGTCGTGTGCTCATCCATAATTACGAATTGTTTCAAAAAATTAAAATAGTCAAATATGCTTCTATTGAGGGCATTGATGGTATCAAGTTCAAGTTCAAGTTCAAGATTATTTATTTTGATATAGAATATACATTTACAGTTTCACAACAGGTAGTCCACCAAAGGCAGAGCCTATGTGGCGGTGGACCCCTACATAACATATAACAACAATATAGGACATGAGAATACTGAATAGATACGGTTAACACGTTATAGTCCTATATATACATATAGTTAACTGTCTCGCTGCCAAGCCTCTGCAGTCTACATTTTCCATGGAGCCTAACTCAGGGTATGCTGAGTACCTCTAAAAAAATTAATTTGACCAAACGTTGTCGGTGGCTAAGCCACAAGCAACTTTCAGTCAAATTTTTCTAAAATACTCAGCCAATCCAGAGTCATTGCCAATTGGAATTATTGTCCGCTTCCAGCAGTCCAACATGTCATGTTAGGTAGCTGCAACATCAGCAGCAGTATAGTAGTAGTAGTAGTAGTAGTAGTAGTAGTAGTGGTGGTGTGGTGGTGGTGGTGGTGGTGGTAGTAGTAGTAGTAGTAGTAGTAGTAGTAGTAGTAGTAGTAGTAGTAGTAGTAGTAGTAGTAGTAGTAGTAGTATCGGTAGTGGCAGTAGCGGCAGTAGCGGCAGTAGCGGCAGCAGCCAATTGTAGTTAACAACATAGATTTGGCCGGTTATAAGTAAATAATCTGCAATTTACTACAGTGATCTTAGATCTGAATCTGGTCAATAGCGGGTTCAAATTTTACAGCAGTCTGAGCGGGGTTTACATGAGCCAAGCCGGTGTGCAAGCGGATGCGAAAACATGACTGTGCTTAATCCCTGTATCACATTGAGTGGGGCTTGAGCTATAAGTGCACAACCAGCCATATGTCTCTGTTCAACTACATTGGATGAGTATTTAGTCTCTATGATTATGATATAATCAGGTCTTCGAAGATGCGGGCAGTTAGGCGGGTGCATAACTTAGACATTTCGTGAATACGGCCCAGAAGTCTACCCACTCACTGTCCTGTACCTGATCAACCCTTTAACACTTGAATTTGTTCAAGAAAATCTTTATTTTCTCATAGAAAATGTCCATTTGCAGACCAAGAGAAGACTACTTTTGAAAATTTACCATTGGAATGACTGGCTCGGTTATCGAGCCAGTCATTCCAGTGATAAATTTTGAAAAATAGTCTTCTCTTGGTCTGCAAATGGACATTGTTCAAGACCACTGCAGAGGCCATTTTTGGCGGATATGAGGGTTAAAGGGTTAATGGCCCGGCTTAGTAAATAAAAAGTGGCAAATTTTGGTTTATTTTATATCCATTTGCAGGCAAGGAGAAGACTATTTCTGTCAATGATCCTACATATAGTAGGCTCAACTTACTTATCAAAATGACATTCTGAATTCTAAGAATTATGTAGAAATGTTTCGAAAATTATTGCTGCTTTGACTGCTCGACATACGCAGGCCCAGGCCTATAGTTTTTAATTTATCACTGGAGTAACTGGCTCAATTTAACCCTTTGACCTTCAAATATGTTCAAGAAAATTTCAATCTTCTCATAGAGAATGTGAATTTGCAGACCAAGAGAAGACTATTTTTGAAATTTTATCACTGGAATGACTGGCTCGGTTATTGAGCCAATCATTTCAATGATAAAATTTTCAAAAATATTCTCTTTGTCTGCAAAATGGGCATTTTCCAAGACCATTGCAGAAGCTGTTTTTGGCAGGCTTGAGTCTTAAAGGGTTAATGGTAATATTTTGAAACTAATTTAATGGGCTTCATAGCCAGCAACGGGCTCCCAGTCAATTTAGTTTCAAAATTTTCAACCGCATGTTTATTCAATAGTAATGACATACAATTCGTACAGAAACGCTTAATCTGTCATCAATTATGCAGTCGTGACAAACTTGGCTATGTCATTCGTGACATAATTGAGCATCATGTCAGCCCACACATCACATAGTTGATTATGATATCATATGATTGATGGATAAATTGGCATTCTCCATTCCCAGACACATCCCAGAATCCCAATTTCAAGGTAACTATACAGGTGAGCGGTTGAATAAATGAAAGTAATTTGAGTGGCTTCCAGTTAAATTACTTTCAAAATATTCAACATCTATCTTTATTTAGCTGCAAATTCACCAAAAACATACATTTCATACAATTTCGTGACAGATTTTTGTAATGTAGCTACATTTTTTTGCTTGTAACATCAGCTAACAAGTGACATATTTGCTTATGAAGATGGATCGGATCACTCCATTAGAAAAGCATCCCATTTGTCATTTATCTGGGTATAATTTTTATGCTCCCTGAAAAATCTCGGTGGAGCATGTAGTTGCAGTTTTGTCGATCCGGTTACCCTCTACAAGATTGTCCAGGCCATAGTTTCAAGACTTTCTTTGTATGATCATGAAACTTGGTATGTGGATACATCATAGGGAGAAGATGTGCAGTGTGTGAAAAGTAGGTCAGATATGGTCTACTCTTCACGGTTCGCTGAACATTACTGTCTACAAGTTTGTCCAGGCCATAGTTTCAATACTTTTATATGTGTGATCATAAAACTTGGTATGTGGATGCATTTTGGGGAGATAATGTACATTGTATGAAAAGTAGGTCAGGGTAACCTACCTTTGACCTACTGTTCATGGTTCATTGACCATTACAGAACATGTTAGTCCGGGCTATAGTTTCAAGAGTCTGGCATACTGGAGCTAAACCTGTGTATGGATGTATTATACACTGAAGGTGTGTCGCATATGAAAAGTTGTGACCTACTTTTCACGGTTCACTGAAATGCTGTTGCCCTGTAGGTGGGGCTTAGAATACACCTTCCGTATCCTCTGCGTGTCGTAAGAGGCGACTAAAGGAGGTAAGGATGAGGGGTAACCCTGACAGAAACCTCGAGTGCTGAAGACGGAGGTTCCAGGCCGCACAGCGCACTCTAATAAACCATGGATCCACGCACTTAGCGCTTATGGTCATGTCGATAGTCACTTACAGGACTGACGGTATGATCAGCAAACGAAAAGAAGAAGAAGAAGACTGAAATGCTGTTGACCTACTGTTCATGGTTCACTGAGCATTATAGATAATTTTTGTCCGGATCATAGTTTATACCTGTGGTTTCCCTACGGAGTATGCCTTCGGGGAGCATACATCAGTTTACTGATATGCCTTGTTTCCTTAAATGCCTATGTCTGATCAAATTCATGTTTTCTTATGATTTTCAAAATTATTTAATAATCTAAAGATGGCCTATTAGAAAGTCGTTAGTCATGTTAGTTCTGGTTTCAAGGTGTGAGTGTTCAGGGAAGCCAATGTGAACGTGTCACCAGCTTAAAGGAATACTCTTCTCACTTTATACTAGTACTATAGTAGCAAAATATATCATAGTTTTGCATATTTTGAACATAATTGGATTGGAAGACATTTCTGCCATAACTGTCTCGCTGCTGCAAGCCACCAGACAATAATTTCAATGGGCAATAACTCTGGACCTACTGATTGTTTTGAAAACAATTTTACCGAAAGTTGTTTGTGGCTGCCACCAACAACGCCACCAACAACTTTCAGTCAAATTGTTTTCAAAATATTCAGCATATCCGGAGTTAAATCCCATGGAAAAAGTAGTCAGAAACTGCTTGGATGATTAATGTCAAACTCAAGTGCTGAATCAAGTTTATTGTCGAGCTGCTAGGAAAGCGGAGGATCTCGACATAGTGCCCCTAAATGACCTGACAGCTGTTGTATACTAAGAATTAGAAGAATGTTTAAAGGTTTTCAATGGACAGAACTCAATTTTCTTGAGCAATCTTGACCATTCACGTGTTGTGAAAATCGGTTCTGTAGATTGTTTCTACTGTTGTGAATTATAATTGAATTTAATTTCTGCGTTTCAGAACACATTACGGAAGTCGAATCGGCTCACGAATCATAATTCTCAGCACAATGGTCATGAAGCGTAACTGAGACACGGAGATCTGTGCGGAGCTGAAATATGCTAGATGGCTGACGATCAACATCATCTATTAGGCAATGCTGAGCCGTTCTCAGTTAATAGTGAGGCTAATGGAGATATCATCTCACCATCAGAATCCAAAATCACAGACTATGGATTCCATCAAAGCCGTGCTAATTCACCAAATTATGAGGCGAACTATACCCTGGGCTTTGACGATGTTTCGAAAGATCACCTAGGACGTGATGATGTTTCATACTCATCTCAGATAGATAGTAGGCCAAGAACATTATCAGGAAATATACAAACAGTCACTCCACCTCCCGTCATAGAGGGCCAGATTAAAATCTATAAGCGCAGATGGTTTATATTGTTTGTGTATTTTCTCTTGCCGTTGAACCAGGCCTGGGTATGGGCTGCATGGGGACCGCTAGCCGGTTCCGCTAAGTTAGCGTTCAACTGGGATAAAAGCGTGATAGCAATGATGACGAATTGGGGGCCAATCTCATTTATTGTTGGAATAATTCCATTCACATGGCTCATGGATGTTAAAGGTAAGGATCCATTGGAATTGCATGCTTTGTGTTTAACCATAGCAAATCAACACAGCAGATGCCTTGCAATACAAGGTAATGGAGGAATCCAGTTAGCCATCAGTATGCCCCGCCCATCTTTAGCTAGGCTCCACCCACACTTCACCCATATTGGGATCGATCAATCCCTGAATTCCCTGAACTCCCTGACTATCAATTTCCAGAAAATTATACAGGTAAGCTGTTGAATATTTTAAAGCTAATTTCACTGGTTGCTGTTACTGCCTGACAGACTATTAGGCATTTAAGACAGACTGAATCCAGTCATGACGTAATTGATTATGACATCAGCCTACAAGTCATACGACTGACTGAGAAACTGGATTCCTCAATTATTGTCTTGAATACTCGGAAATCAATATGAATGGAAGGTGTTGCTGCCTGACATGCCTAAGGAAGCAACAGTTTCCAGTCAGATTAGTGTTGAAATATATATATATATATATATATATATATATATATATATATATATATATATATATATATATATATATATATTTATTTATTTATTTATTTATTTATTTATTCTAACACTAATCTGAAATATATATAACAGCATGCCTATACTGGTCGTAGAACAGATTCAAGTGATAAACTGGTTCACTAAGCATCACAACCGCCGTGGTGTGTTTCTGTGTGCATGCATGCATGGTGTCTCAGTTTGTGTGCGTAGTGTCTCAGTGTGCATGCATGCATGGTGTCTCAGTGTGGGTGCATAGTGTGTGTGTGCATGCATGCATGCATGGTGTCTCAGTGTACATGCATACATGGTGTGTCTGCATGTATGCATGCATAGTGTGTTTGTGCATGCATGCATGGTGTCTGTGTGCATGCATGGTGTCTCAGTGTGCGTGCATGCCTGGTGTCTGTGTGTATGCGTGCATGGTGTCTCAGTGTGCGTGCATGCCTGGTGTCTGTGTGTATGCATGCATGGTGTCTCAGTGTGCGTGCTTTCCTGGTGTCTCAGTGTACATACATGCATGCATGGTGTGTCTGTGTGGATGCATGCATGGTGTCTCTATGCGCATGCATGCATGGTGTCTGTGTGCATGCATGCCTGGTGTCTCGGTGTGCATGCATACATAGTGTCTCAGTGTGCATGCATGCATGTTGTCAGTGTGCAAGCACTCCAAATACTGTGTACCAAATTTCATGAGCCTGGCAACATAACATAGAAATTTATTATTAATCACCTAGAAAGCATGCAAGGATGTCTATTCAAGACCTTTAAAATGTAATAGAGGAATCTAGTTTCAGTCAATTATATGACGTCATAATCAACTACGTCACGTGAATCAATTATCCCCTTGTACAAATTGTATGCCTACTATTTAATATAGGCAGCAACAGCACCCAGTCAATCTAGTTTCAAAATATTCAACAGCCTACCTGTATAGTTTTCTGGAAATTGAGATTCAGGGAGTACAGGGATCGATCGATCCCAACACAGGCAAAGTGTGGGTGGCGCCTAGCTAGGGATGGGAGGGCCATAGTTAAAACTGGATTCCTATGTTGAGAGTTCAGAGTGTATAAATCATTTCAAGTACATTTAAAAAGTGGGTACATTTTTGCTTAGTAGATGTCCATTTACAGGCCACGAGAAGACTGTTTTCAAAAATAATCTTCACTTGCCTTGTAAATAAACATATCTCAAGACCACTGCAGAGGCCAGGTGATGAGTGAGGGTAAAGCTGGATTCATCGAGGAATTTACCTTTCCAGAGTAGCCATCCATCATCAGACCTCGTGTGATGTCATAATCAGCTCAGCATGTGTATGATGACATCACAATCATTACATCACAAAGGGTTCCATATAGACTGTCATCAAATCTCAAATGGTCCGACACTTTGTATGAATTGCATGTCTTTGTAATTCTTCGCTATTTAATAAACATGCTGTTGAATATTTCGAAACTAATTTGACTGGGTGCCGTTGCTGCATTAGGCAGCAACGGCACCCAGTCAAATTAGTTTCAAAATATCCACCAGCTTACCTGTGTAGTTTTTTGGAAATTGATAGTCAGGAAGTTCAGAGATCGATCGATCCCAACACGAGCGAGGTGTGGGTGGAGCTTAGCTACGGATGGGCGGGGTATAGCTAAAACTGGAAGAGTCCGTTGGTGTGCATTCTGTAAACAAATGATGATGTCTAGGCTGCTGAGTACATCATGTGTAACATAATAAAACGGCAGCAAGTCAGCATCTTTCTGTAGCAATGCGTCCAATACGTACACCAACATCGCTTCTACCTGCTGTTTAACCATAGAATTGTCGATTTGTCAAGAAAATTCAGATTTTTGCTATAAGTGAATGTTAGTTTGCTGACCAAGAGAAAACTATTTTCCAAACTGTCTGATTGTCTCTGGAATGCCTGGCTCAGTTATCATTCCAGTGATAAATTAAAAAAAAATAGTCCACCTTTTGCCTGCAAATGGACATTCCTAAAGATGGGCAAAGCGTATTTTTGGCTCGCTTTCTAAGTATTTTAGACATTGCTTCCTTGCGTCTACTCAGGCCTGTGCTGTAATATTTCCCATGGTAACCTGTTAGAGGTTGCCTTATGGCTCTTTAAGGAAACGTATCGTGGCTATGGTAACATAACCATTATAATATCATTAATCATCATACTAAAATCCACATTTTGAGGCCCCTAAAGCTAAATTAAGGCAACCTCATGGTGACTCATTTCAACAGGTTTCCATAACAGCACAGGCCTGCTATTCATCACCATTGACCCTTGCCGATTGGCGGCTTTGCGTTTCCATGCCAGCTGTCACATGATCTCGGCTTACAGTATCCCAAGTTTGCTGAGTATTAACTTTTTAACACATATTAGCCAAAAACAACTTCTACAGTGGTCCTGAGAAATCTCCATTTGCAGACCAAGAGATTATTTTTGAAAATTTATCGCTGTAATGACTGGCTCGGTTATCGAGTCAGTCATTTTAGTGGTAAATTTTTTTTAAAAGTCTTCTTTCGTTTCTTGGAACAAATTCGAGTGTTAAATGGTTAAATCTGTATGTATCTTATTTTACATAGTATATTCCATAATGTAATAATGCCATATTTAACTAACATTTGACCCTTGAGTTAAAGCGGCCTCTGCTATGCCCTTGTGGAATGTCCATTTACAGGAAAGAGAATATAATTTTTTTAAATTTACCACTGGATTGACTGGTTCGATAACCGAGTGGCAAATTTGTCAAAAATAGGCTTCTCTTGAATCTACAAATGGCCATTTCTATGAGAAAATTGACATTTTCTTGAACAGATTTGATGGTTAAATGGGTACCACTGTATTGTTTTGACTTTCTCTAGGTTTACGATGGTCTGTGGTGTCTTCGTTTGGCCTTCTGGCTGCTGGCACGGCCATGAGATGTATCTCTGATAAGCCACCGATGTGTACCGTGTGAGTGACTATGATTAACACTTTCAGCCTTAAGCGGTCAAATTTGGTCAAGAAAAAAAACACATAGAAAATGTCAATTTCCCGACCAACAGAGGACTATTTTTGAAATTCTACCACTGGAATGACTTGCTCGATTATCGAGCCAGCCATTCCAGAGGTAAATTTTCAAAAATATCAATCTCTTGGTCGGAAAATTGGCATTTTGTAAGACCACTGCAGCTGATGGATTTGACCAGCTTGACCATTAAAAGGTTAATTATCAAGCTAGACAAACATGGCTTCTGTTGAGGAGAGGTCTACTTTGAGAAATGTCCAAATTTACAGGCTAAGAGAAGAAATGTCCATAGAAGACTATTTTGTTCAAACTTAAAATGTAACACCGGAATGACTTGGTAGATTTTATGCCATTCCAGTGGTAAATATTCATAATTTATAGTCATCTCTTTGCCTGCAAATGGTGATTCACTAAGCAAAGATTTGGTTGTTATTACACCACAAAAACATCCATTACCATTCAATCACTACTTCATAGTAGGGATATTGTTAATAATATGAAGCACAATAAGTGTAGCTGACACAGCGCAAAGCACTAAAATCTCTTAGAAAATATTTGAGCAGTTGTTCTGCGAGCAGAATAATTGAAAAGTAAATCTGGTTCCTATTTGGGCTCCAGTGCGCAAGCGCGCTTAGTGACAGGCATCTCTACGGAGTGAGTATAGACTGGTGCCAGTCTATATCAGTCAGTATACTGGAGATGGACTTAACCAGTAGCCTGGTTGAGGGTCCATATTAATAGGAATAGGCATGGGGAGGTGTGTATGCAAGCATAAAAATCTTATTCTGATAGCTAAATGCAGATAATTGATTTAGCATGTAGTGATTGAACGGTAAGTATGTTTTTATAGTGGTTAATAAAACAACAGACCAAACCGCAAGGGGGGGTCTGTGGGGGGATTTCCTTGATGAATATTGCCATAATTCACTTTTCCAGAGTACCCACCCATCATAATGAACTGCGTGATGTGTAAAATGACATCATAATGAATGACGTCGATAAGTACATCACGAACGCAATTTTGAAGACGGTCTATGCGTTGTTGTACAAATTGTTTGCTTTTACTATTTAATAAATATTCTGTTGAATATTTTGAAATTAATTTGACTGGGCACTGTTGCTGCCATAGGTGGGGGTGGAGCTTAGCTAGTGATGGGCGGGGCATAGCTACAAATGGAAGGTCCATTGAAGTGATTCTGATTTTCAGTCATATGTTGATGAATTGCCTTGAAGTGTCATGAGTTTATTTTTCTGTATTGAGGTTATTCACTGTGCATTTCTTAGTACTTTAATAGCTAAATTTTGTCAAGAAAATAGAAATATTTACTTTAATATTCGCCTTATTGGGTGTACATTTGCACGCCAAATGAAGACTATTTTTAGCTCACCTGGCCTGAAAGCGCAAGTGAGCTTATGCCGTGGCGACCGTCCATCATCCGTCAATGGGTTTTTTTAACAACTTCTTCTCAAGAACCACTGGCTCGATTTCAATTATATTTGGCAGGAAGCATCCCTAGGGCATAGAGATTCAAGTTTGTTCAAACGAAGCCGATCAGCCAAAATCCAAGATGGCCACCGGCCAAAATAGCCAATTTTTAGAAACACTAAAAAATCTTCTCTGAAACCGTAGGAGGAATTGATTCAAAACTCATAACACATCATCTAGTGCAACGGTAGACCCAAGTTTGTTCAAGGCAACCTGATTGGACGATTTGCCAGGCGGCCATCTTGGATGACCTAGGTTTTGCGAAAATGACTTCTCCCGAATCGCTAAAGGGATAGACCTGAAATTTGCTAAATATGCTTAGGGACCAAGGTCCATTCAAGTTTGTTCAAGGGAAGTTCGTACGTTAAAAAACATGGCCGCCATCAACCAATCAAAATTTAGCGTTTGTTGGTCATACTGGCTTTTTTGTATTTGATGTATTTTGATGGCGAAAATTGCTTTATATATGCTTATCAGTGTGGCGAGTTCAAATATGCCACTTTCGAGACTGTCGGATAAACGGTAATATATAATCGGCTCCCATAGTAAAGCAATGGGCCCATAGTAAAGCAATGGGGAATTCTTTAAACGACTTCTTCTCAAGAACCACTGAGCCAATTTCAATTATATTGTGGAGGAAGTATTCATAGGGCATAGAGATCTAAGTTTGTTCAAACGAAGCAAATCGGTCAAAATCCAAGATGGCCGCCAGCCAAAATGGTTGATTTTTGGAAACACTTTAAAAAATCTTTTCCAAAACCGCTGGAGGAATTGATTCAAAACTCACAACACATCATCTGTGGCAACCGTAGACCCAACTTTGTTCAAGGCAACCTGATTGGCCGATTTGTTTGGCGACCATCTTGGATGACCTAGTTTTCGCGAAAACGACTTCTTCCGAACCGCTGAAGGGATAGAGCTGAAATTTTGTAAATATGTTTAGGGACCAAGGGCCTTTCAAGTTTGTTCAAGGGAAGTTTGTTCGTTAAAAAATATGGCCACCATCAACCAATCAAAATTTAGCATTTCTCAAGTGGTCATATTGGCTTTTTTGTATTTGATGTATTTTGATGGCGAAAATTGCTTTATATATGCTTATCAGTATGGCCAGTTCTAATATCCCACTTGAGACTATCGGATAAACGGTTTTCCTGCCATCTTGGTTTGGTTTCCCGCCATAGTCTCCCATAATAAAGCAATGGGCCCATAGTAAAGCAATGGGGAATTCTTTAAACGCCTTCTTCTCAAGAACCACTGGGCCGATTTCAATTATATATGGGAGGAAGCATTCATAGGGCATAGAGATCTAAGTTTGTTCAAACGAAGCGGATCGGTCAAAATCCAAGATGGCCACCAGCCAAAATGGCCAATTTTTAGAACCACTAAAAAATCTCCGAAACCGCGGGAGGAATTGATTCAAAACTCATAACACATCATCTATGACAACGTTAGACCCAGGTTTATTCAAGGCAACCTGATTGGCCTATTTGCTTGGCGGCCATCTTGGATGACGTAGTTTTCGCGAAAACGACTTCTCCCGAACTGCTGAAGGGATAGCGCTGAAATTTGGTAAATATGCTTAGGGACCAAGGTCCATTCAAATTTGTTCAAAGGAAGTTCGTATGTTAAAAAATATGGCCGGCATCAACCAATCAAAGTTTAACTTTTTGTCGTATTGGCTTTTTTGTATTTGATGTATTTTGATGGCGAAAATTGGTGTATATATGCTTATCAGGATGGCGAGTTCAAATATGCCACTTCCGAGATGGTTGGATAAATGGTTTGACTGCCATCTTGGTTTGTTTTCCTGCCATAGGCTCCCATAGTAAAGCAATGGGCTCATAGTAAAGCAATGGGGACTTCTTTAAATGACTTCTCAAGAACCACTGGACCGATTTCAATTATATTTGGCAGAATGCAGCGTTAGGGCATAGAGGTCTAAGTTTGTTCAAATGAATCGACCAAAATCTAAGATGGCCACTGGCTAAACCAGCCATGTTTAATTTTATACAGCTTTTGATGAAGAGTGGTTGTGGCCCCTTCCCTCCCACCCACCCACCTTCCCTCTCTCCCTCCCTAAACATGGGACCACTACAGTTGCTGTGGATTATCCATATACGGGTCAGTTTGACTTGACTTAACCCGTAAACCATTACATTTTTTCAAGGAAATTTCAATTTTTTCGTAGAAAATGTCCATTTGCAGACGAAGAGTTTTGAAAATTTATCAATGGAATGACTGGCACGGTTATCGAGCACGTGGTTGCGGAAGAGAACAATAGGAGGGTCGTTCAGGAACACAAATATCTATGGGTTGAACCCACCACGTGACCAAACAAAATATTGGTAATCTTCATCTATAACCAAACCTCTCCTCCGATGATGATATTTATACTGCGATACTGCAGTATCATTTCTAAGATACCGATACCATCATCTACTTGTAAATGTTAATACACTGTCCAGTTCCATGGTAATTACAGTGTTCTTACCTTATTTATAGTTTGATTCATATCGGCCAAGCCTTAAATGGACTTGCTGGTCCAGTTGCTATGGCAGGAGTTACGCTAATGTCAGCTGCTTGGTTTCCGCCACATCAACGAACGACATCGACAGCTCTTGGCACAATGGGCGGAGGAATTGGCATTAGCTTGTCATTTGTTATTGCACCTCTGCTTGTGCCACGTATTCACAATTCCACCTCTAATTCATCTGACAGGTATGCATACCTTTTATTGACGAGCCAGGAATACATGTAGCTTCATCAAAGCAGGGCCAGACCTGATTTTCACAAATATTAGCAAATAAATTAGCCAGCTACCCTTTTCATAGCCAAATCTGAACTATTTTAGCCAAGTGAACATAACAGATTCAATATTATATTCAATATTTTGGAACTAATTTGCTTGGAAGCTGTTGTTGCCTTGGCAGCATCAGCTTCCAGTCAAATTTCTTTCAAAAGGTTCAACAGCTGGCCTATATGGGTGCTTTTAATCCGAGATATTAGGATTTCAGGGTTTATTTGGTCACAATAAAAACACAATATAATTACTAGTTACATTGTCACTTACATAAATAGTTATTTTTAAATGTTCTTCAAAGTTAATTTTAATCATTCTCTACTTAGAAATTATGTATTTAATAATATGATTCAGGGGTGTAAATTTGTGGTGAATGGCTGAACGCGTTTGCGTGGAGGTTATGCAAACACGATTTTAGGAGACCTATATCCGTTCTCCATAAAATACCTATTTTCGTTCGCCATAAAAAAATTCAGCACAGTAGGCTCTCGGTACTAAGTACACTTATTATATTAATTGTTTTCATATGATAGACATAATAGTTACATGAAATAATTGATTCGTGTCGTCAAAATATGTTCGGCGGACAACTGTTTTTTTGTGGCAGACATGCGGGTTATTGTGAGTCCCGCAAGTCTGCCACAATAAAATGCGTAACCAGCTCTAAGGAATTTAGTAGATAGCTGGACCCTTCTTAGCTTGTACGTTTTAAACTGACAAATTACTGGAAAGGCGATTTACTGGAAATAAGAGTTACTACGCACCGGTTTTCCTAACATATAGACCTGTTTTCTCGGTTGCTCCAAAGTAATGAACCACTTAAATCTCGGGTGGTATTACTCTCGGAACCTTCCAGTAATAATATATTGGGTCATAACCCATCAAAGTGGGCACTAAGATATTGCTTTACTGCGTTTAAAAGCGGCACAGTAACCAGATTTTTTGTTCTGCCATTATCCATCAATGTTGATCGTGAGAGTCGCACAGAGATTGGTTGAAATAAATCATGTGATTAATTCGTTATGAATGACAATGAGTCATGTGATCAAAATTTTACTATGATAGTAATTTTTCACTCTTGCCTAATGACATCGGATGGCCTGCGAGCCAATCATAAAATATGACTGCATTATCGATTATTAGTAACTAGGACTGCGCGGTCGTGTGAGACATTTCTCATCACTGGTGAATTAGCAGCCCCCCCCCCCCCCCCACTAGGCTGATTCGTGACAATTTTTAGTGTTGAAATTAGTAACCGGGATCGCGCCTTTGTGTAACAATGGAATGTTTACGCTACCGGACAGCTGTACTAGAGCTGATAATGCAATCTACTGGCCATTGACAGATAGAAATAGTGCTAGAAAAATATTTCTTCCAAAAATAAGTTGCCCAGGAGTGCAACCGATATACTAGACAGCGTATCTATCTCTACCAGCAACTAATATAGGTACTGGGAAGGGAGACCTACAGTTATACCTACAGTCATGGGACCAACTTTATCCCAAAAGGGTCTAAATTTAGAAATAAATTTTGGGGTGAGTTTTATTTGTTTAAAGGACAATTCCGGGATGATAAAAAGTGTGCTTTATTTGAAAGATTATTACATGTTTAATGAAATTGCGCCAGAATAATAACCTGATAGAAATAGGGCAACCAACTATCGCTAGATAAAGTCGGTAAAATTGATGATTTTTCGCACATCGGGGTGCAGCCATTTTATCGCGTCTAGCGACGTCAGCCGCGCACCACCACTATTGCTATGACTCGAGGAGTGAGGCCAATATATGCGGGTATATATTTTAAGGAAGTATACGTAAATGATAATAGCAAACGAACTGCTGAAGCTATTCAAATGATTCTAAGATCTATAAATAGGTGCCGACCTCGGGATTAATATGATATAATGGATGTTAATATCGGACAAGAGGTTCAAAAGACTGGAATATATACAAAAATTATTCATCTAAGATACGATCTGAGAATATGTTATCCTTTTTTGATAAAATTCAGCATGAGATGGTTTTTGTCTCGCAGACTCTGTCTTTGCGTATTGTCATTGGAGTGTACTGTAAGCTGAAACAAATGGCTATTTTCCTGGCCTATTATAATTTTGATCACGTGAATATTGCCAGAGATATCATCAAATGAATTAACATTTTGACATAAAATCTGGGAATTTTCATCGCCGATCAATATTGCCCGGCAAGCTGTAGTAATTTCAATAATTAAGATATTTTGATGAAATTTTTCCCGCTATATGATAACATTGTAAAGCTTCGTTCGGCACAGCAAATTCTGTCATTGTAGCTATAATACTCATTCTGATATGGGATGATGGATAGAGCGCATCCTGAAATTTTTGTTTGAAATTTTGCTGCTTAGTTTTTCCCGCAGAGTGTATCTTTTGAACCACTAGGCCGATTCTAACATCCCTAGCATTGGATAAATCTTCGAATTTCCAGCTACAGGTAGGTATAAGTTTATTCAAGAAAATTTCAATTTTCTCATAGAAAATGTCCATTTGCAGACCAGAAGACTATTTTTGAGAATTTGCCAGTGGAATGACTGGCTCGGTTATCGAGACAGTCATTCCAGTGGTAAATTTTCAAAAATAGTCTTCTCTTGGTCTGTAAATGGGCAAATCTCAAGACAATTGGAGAAGTCGATTTTGGCTAATATGAGTGTTAAAGGGGTAACCCTGACCATCTTGATGTCAATAAATCTGTCTTTTACTGTGTCAATGGCAATGAAACTGGTGTACTTTGTTAACATTTTCCAACAAATTTGTTGAAAAATGGCCACCAGTTCATCTTTTAATTTAATTTGAGAATTTTTAATTTTAACATCAGAAACCCTAAGTGTTAAGTTTGTTGTATTTCAATTGGTGATTTATGTATCTGTTATATCATCCACATTCCACCTATACACCCCTACCTCCTCACTCCTGCTATAGGTGCGATTTTTAAGGAGCTATTGTGATACGCTGCACATCATCCGGCGGTGGCGTCGTCGTCCAATTTGCGCTTAGCTTAACTTTTATATTTATATCCCATGTTTGGTTAATCATACTTGATACAAACTTGGCACATGCTTCTTTATAATGATACAGCATCACACAATAACCTTGTGCTCAAAGGTCAAGGTCACTGTGACCTTGACCTTGTGATCAAAGGTCAAGGTCACTGTGACCTTAAACCTAGTTTTTTTCAATATTAACATTTTCTGTGTAGCTCAACTTTTCTGTTTACATCTCATGTTTGCTTAATCATACTGGACCCAAACTTGGATATAAGCTTTATTATAATGGCACGACATCACACAATGACTGGGATCAAAAGGTCACGGTCATTGTGACCTTGGTAAAAAGCCAAGCTGGCCTGTTTGCCACGGCGACCATCCGTCTGTCATCCGTCATCCGTCCATTTCACATCAAGAGTATACTTACCTCCCTAATACTTTTGATATTGCTAAATATCGGCTTTCACTCAATAAACACTCGGATTAAAACAGTTAGGTGCCCCTACTGGGCAGGGAGTCAGAGTGTAGTCTGGCGGATGCCAGCCCCACCACCGCGCATGCACAGACTAGCACTTCCTCTTTGCTAATTTATTGGCAGAGAGTCTACACATGTTTTTGTGCTAGAGCTTTTCTTTACTCAATTCATAGTCTTTTTGTGTGAATTTGGAAGTGATTACCCCTGATATAGATGGCAGAAAGGATGACTTCGCCAGAGGAGGGCCCAGGACCTTTAAATCAGGTGACTTCTAGTAAAATTAGCGAGTTTTTTCCCCGGTGTAATGTGTTTCCGGGACTCGCGTTTACCGTGATAAGCGCCTTGTTTAGTTGGTTTATTTCAACTAGGTGCTATATAATACTAATCTCTCTTTGTGTTTATGTCCACAGGTCTGTGTGACGATATGTAATGGACATCACATCAGCAGAGGGTTTGTTTCTCTCCACCATGGTTCCATTTCCTACTAATACTGTTAGGTTATCTAACCAAAAATCTTATGTCCAGTGAGTCGGAGGCCTAGTATAAAGGTCTTCTCACTTTGCCCTCTTGATCCAATTCCTTCCCCTAGAGGTGGAGAGAGTTAAGAGGTGTTCAGTTGGTGGAGTGCTCCAGTTCATCACGTTGGATGGTTTGTCTATACAAAGTGTCAGGTATCTAATTATTGATATGAGGTGATGTTAATTATTTAGAGAGGAAAGGGAGATAATTAACAGTATTTGCCATTGTTATCAGTATATATCTGATGGTTGTGTAGTCGAAATGTCCATTCTGCACATGTTCTGGTTAGAGATACAATTCGTCCTTGCACTTGGATGTTTGTTGGGGATCGATTTTTTCCTGTCATAGGATTAATGACGTCATAATCAGCCTTGCTCTTTATTAACAATTAAAGTTTGTCCAAAGCTGGTTTTCTGATGAATATTGATCTTTATGATCATTTCCTTCTCTTGAGTTGGTTGAGTTTCTGAGCTTAACTAGATTGCTCATACTCCTCGTCCTTTGCCCTGTTTCAGAGACCTGGTTGTGCGTCCTGTGGACGGTTTTGAAGGACAAGTTTGTGCCTCATCTCTGTTATCAGTGTAGCCCCTGTGGTCCCTTGCTTAATTGCGAGATATGTAAGCACTGGGGGGGGCGAGCTAATATCCGAATTCTTGTGCTTGCAGGCGAAGGACAAGGTGGTGGAGGAGGAGAAGAAGAAGCAGAAAAGAGAGGGTGTGAGTAAGAAGGGTAAGAGGAAGGCCTCGTCCGCGGTGGACATGGAGGCCTTCCGGACCGAGATGTTGGGAGAGACGAGGAGGACAATAAAGGATTTGGTTCCAGAGTTGCTTCGTGGCATGCTTCCTGGACCAAATCCTTTGCTGTCCTCATCATCTGCTTCGGAGCAGGTAATCCCCACCTCTGAATCACCTTTCCTTACTACGCTTCCGTTGTTCGAAGATTCAGAGGTGGCCCCATTAGAGGGGGCGTTCCACGACCCTGGCAGCAGGCTTAGTGCCGCGCCGAGGGGCCGTGGACGGTTGTCGCTGGAACCCGCGGGCTGCTTATCAGTCCAGGGGTATCCACACGCCGCGGGTGCCAGTACCTCCTATGGCACCTTCCCTGGCCAGTCCGGGTTAGCTCTCTTTGCTGACCCGGAGTCTAATCTGTCTGGCCAGGAGGATGAGGATTACCTGTTGGGGTCGCTGTCTGAGGATGTGGCCATGGATTATGACGTCTGTGCACCCCTCGCGGGGAATACAGGCGACTTATTCCACGGTTCTACTCACGCAGGGGTAGAATCCACGGTTCAGACTGTGGCCCTGGGCGCTGAGGGCCAGCGTTACCGCATACCTCGGCTTGCCGAGAGTGTCGCTGGTGCTGGCCGGGGCCGTGGTGGGGCGGTATGTGCCCTGTGCTCTACCACGGCGCCTGCTCCTGGTCACGCCAGTGAGATTAGCATGCCGGTGCTGTCAGGCCCGCATGCTCTCCCTGGCTTGCCAGGGGTATCAGCGTATCCGCCGTCAAGCTCTGTTGCTTGCGCTCAGGAGGAAGACGAAGGCCCTCGTCTTGTAGAGCGCTCGCAGCTAGCCACGGAGGAGGATTGGTCTGACGCTTGCCAGTGGTTGGTGAGTGTTAGGCCAGATCTGCCTGTGGAGCAGTCGGCTAGCCAGCGTGACCACAGGCCGTGGTTAGCTGGTAAGCCTACTGCTAACGCTATGCCTTCTCTGCCGCTGGCAGAGCATGTCGTTGACATGTTCGAGGCGGCGGAGACGTCCATTAAGTCGAGTGCACGTTTCGCGAAGGCCCCGCGCGAGGTGGCCAGGCGTTGCCGCATCGTGCCCCTGGATTACCAGCGGTACGGTGTGGTACCTAAGCCGAGCGTGGATGACCGCGCGGCTTTGGGTGAGGATGCGCGGCCAGGCTCCCGTTCTGACACGGGAGTCTTGTGTTCGAACGCGTTGCGTTCAGCAAATACCGCGTTGCGTGATGCGGAGGAGAGTGGGAGGGCTTCGATTGCCGCTCTGTCCCACGTCTCCCAGCTGTTACAAGGGGTAGTAACAGCATCCGCATCGCGCCAGCCAAGTCCGGTCACAGTCCAGCGAGCCATCCAGGATGGTATCAACCTGGCGCTGGACTGTATGACTCGGGCGGTGACCAGGAGTGTCCGGGCAAGGCGCACATTTGCTACTGCGTACGCCTATGACAGGTCCGGGTCTCTTTGGAGGTGAGGGATGTCGACACCTCCAGGAGACGGTTACTCTGGTAAATAACCAGAGGGCACTGCGCGAGCAGTTTGAGGTGCTTCGTCGTGCTAACGTTCGCGCCGCACCCCCTGCGTATCGTCCCCTGCAGGCTCGAGGTGGTGGTGGCCAGGTCAGAGGCCACCCACCATCGCAGCGTCGGCCTCGGCCGCGTGCGATTCGGCCAGCAGCGAGGGGGGCGCAGGCTCCTCAGGCGCAGTCAGCCAGGCAGCCGCCCGCGCACCGAGTTGCGCGCGGTGCTGGTCGTGGCGCGCGAGGATCTGGGCGTGGTAATCGTTCCTGATGTGACGGTTACCACGGTGAGAACCGCTCCGGTGTTTCTGGCAAAGGAGACAGTGCCGCTCTTGCACTCCTTATGTCCACCTCTATCCCTAGGTGGACCGGTGGGAGGCCGGCTAGCCGACCACATGCAAGAGTGGGAACGGTTAACTCAGGACCGTTTAGTCTTGCGATGGCTTTCAGTCGGGTATCATCCCGATTGGATGACAGGCCCGCCATCGCGACTGTCTCTAGTGCCGATCTGGACTCCAAATCCGAGGGATCCAGAGCAAAGGTTGTGTATCGAGGAGGAAATAAATTCCCTCATACAAAAAGGAGCTATTCAGCCGGCACAAAGGTGTCCGGGCTTCTATTCAACCCTGTTCTTAGTAACAAAAAACACCGGAGGGTGGAGACCAATTCTCAACCTCAAGCCATTGAACAAGTTCATAGAGACGCCCAGTTTCAAGATGGAGACTGTGCGCTCGGTGTTGGCGGGGTTAGAGAGGGGAATGTGGACAGCGTCGATAGATTTGAAGGACGCTTATTTCCACATCCCCATACACAGGAGTTTCCGTCGCTTCCTGAGATTTGCATTCCAGGGCAGACAGTGGGAATTCAGGGTGTTAGCCTTCGGAATTTCCACGGCTCCTCGGGTTTTCACCCGTGTGGTTCTTGCGATCACCGCATACCTCCGCAGGAGAAGCATAGCAGTCCACACGTACATAGACGACTGGCTGTTGAAAGCGCACACCCAGGAAAGTTTATCGGCCAGTCTGGAGATTGTTTTGAAGACTCTCACAGACTTGGGCTGGATGATCAATTTCCCAAAATCAGAGCTGACTCCATCCCAGAAGTTTGTTTACCTGGGGATGTTCTTCGATCTAGAGACAGGATATGTTTTTCCTACTCAGGAGAGAGTTCAGAAACTCATCTCATTGATTCAGTCAGTGTGCGACAGTCGTCATGTCCTGGCACGGGTTTACTTGAGAATGCTGGGGTTGATGGTTTCATTGGAACGAGTCATTCCTCAGGCCGCCTTACGCAGGCGGCCGATCCAGTTATTTCTCATGACACAATGGACCCAGAGTACAGGTTCGCTGGACTCGAACATGTCAGTGTTGGCGCCTCTGATTCATCACCTGCAATGGTGGTTGGACACAGAGAATCTCTTGGTGGGGGTTATGCTAACCCCTCCCCACCCTCAGGTGACTGTGTATACAGATGCATCGATGGAGGGCTGGGGAGCTTGCCTGGAAGAATCCACGATATCAGGGCTTTGGAATCTGGAACAGTCAAAGGAACATATAAATCTACTGGAGCTAAGAGCAGTAGTCCTGGGCCTGGAACATTTCTTACAGAAAGTTCAGGGCAAGATTGTTCTTATTCGTTCAGACAACTCAACAGTTGTGACTTACATAAACCGCCAGGGCGGAACGAAGTCGCCCAGTCTCTGTATGATGACATGGAGACTGCTTTGTTGGTGCCTGGATCACCAGATTACCTTGAAAGCAGTTCATATTCCGGGAAGGTTAAATCTGCTAGCAGACTCATTGAGCCGAAGGATGAGTGTTTTACCCACGGAATGGCAACTAAATCAATGTGTGGCGGATCGTCTGTTCGACCATTGGGGGAAACCCAACATCGATTTGTTCGCAACGAAGAAGAATGCGAAGATGACGACGTACGTCTCTCCGATTCCGGATCCAAGCGCTTTCGCAACAGATGCGTTAGCTATCAGCTGGGGGAGAATGTATGCATACGCATTCCCTCCAGCAATCCTGATTCCAAAAATTCTTAGAAAATCAGACAGGAGGAATGCCAAGTGCTTCTGATCGCCCCGGATTGGCCAAGCCGATCATGGTATACGGATCTGCTGGACCTTCTGGTCTGCAATCCGGTTCCTCTGCCTCTGATGGACGACATTATCTTCCAGGGCAAGGCCCTTCACAACAATCCGTCAATGTTCAGATTGACTGCGTGGATGTTGTCAAGGAATCTAGAATTAAGGAGGGCTTTTCTGAGCAAGCAGCCATGTTTATGGCCAAAGCCAGGAGGGGGTCAACCTCCAGAGCATATAATTATAAAATCAACAGATTTGCAGAATGGTGCTCAAAAAGATGTATTGATCCAATGGATTCATCTATTCAGGTAGTAGCTGATTTCCTCTGTCACCTGTATGATGCCTATAGCCTCAAGCCTAACTCTATTGCTGGTTATAAGTCAGCTTTAATGTCTGTTATTCCTTGCTTGGCTAAGAGGGGAAGTGATGATGTAAATACATTAAATGTATTAATTAAAGGCATGGGCAATCTAAGACCAAGGAATCCCCCTGTGATTCCGTCTTGGAGTTTATCGCTAGTGCTTCAAGTACTAGGTGATAAGCCTTTTGAACCACTTAGTTCCATTTCTATGAAACTATTAACACTGAAGACTGTGTTTTTAATTGCTGCGGCCTCGGCTAGGCGTAGAAGTGAAATTCAAGCCTTATCAGCCGAGGATGACCGTTTTGTGGTTTCAGGGGAAGGCCTTAAGCTGCTACCTAGGATTAATTTCTTGGCTAAGAATCAGTCGTTGAAATATCCAGGTCAACCTATTGTTTTGCCTGCTTTAACTAGATATGATCCTAATTCTAAAGCATGGTGTCCCGTCCGGGCGCTTCTCCGGTACAAACAACGTACATCGGAGTGGCGCACCGACCAGTCGGCGTTATGGTTGTCATATATTGAACCCCATGGCAGGGCTTCTAAGGACACCATTTCCAGGTGGATTGTAGAATGCATTCAGTTTTGTCATAAATCCGCCACCGGGAAGCAGGTTGACATGGCCAAGGCTCACAGTGTCCACGGCGTAGTGACATCCACCGCCCTGTGTAATGGGGTCCCTGTGGATGATATTATGTCGGTGGCTCAGTGGCACTGTGAGTCAAGTTTTACAGACCATTATCTCCGTGACACCTCTAATCCTCTCGCCTTGTCAATTTTGAAAAAATAACTAGGTTTATATTTTTGATGAGGTTTCCTCATTGCTTATATATTTCACAATTAATTTATGGAAACAACCACTTTTTTGGGACTGCATCATTCTTCACCAATGGGAAGATGATGTCAGCAGCCATTTCAACAAGGTCAGTCTTGTGCATGGGTTGTCCATTGTTGATTGTCTTGTCACGTTACCCGTTATTAATATGATGATGGTTTTGTGTATTTATGTGGTTCATTGTTGAGAGTATACGAAAATGGAGCTTTTTCGTCTCTGTCCTGTAGTACATGGCACTTGTACGTAGAGAGCGTATAGGACATTGAGGTCATTCGACTCTTCCTCCCAGGAAGGAGGGGGGGGGGGAGCGCATATGACATTCGCTCATCTCTCATACATCGGTGGTGTTATCCGATGGTTAGTCAAATCCTGACTGTTTTTTCATACAGTTTCAGAAGTTTAAGTGCCTTAAACGCAGAAAAGCGTATAGGGATGAGCTGGTCTTTTGACCTCGCCTCCCTCCCGCCGAATTCACTGTCGAATTCTGGCAATATCAAAAGTATTAGGGAGGTAAGTATACTCTTGATGTGAAATAAACGAAATCAAGGATTTCTTTTTTCACGAGAGAGTTGATACTTACCTCCCTAGATACGGACCCGGCCTCTCCACCCCACAGAGGCGCGGTCTTCAGGCTCTTAATAGTTGCATGTGTATCAGCCAATAAATTAGTCAGAGGAAGGGCTAGTCTGCGCATGCGCGGTGGTGGGGCTGGCATCCGCCAGACTACACTCTGACTCCCTGCCCAGTAGGGGCACCTAACTGTTTTAATCTGAGTGTTTATTGAGTGAAAGCCGATATTTAGCAATATCAAAAGTATTAGGGAGGTAAGTATCAACTCTCTCGTGAAAAAAGAAATCCTTGATTTCGTTTATCCTCCATCAACTTTTGCTTTAAACCATTACTTATTAACCTCTAGGCCAATTTCAACCAAATTTGGCTGGAAGGACCCTATGGTCGTAGACTCCAGAACATCCATTCAGAATTTTGATTCATCAATTTTTTGGGTGAAGATCTTAGATTTTATGAAAAATGCACTGGAAATTGTCAAAATGTTTCTTACCATTCTGAGCGATTTCAACCAAATTTAGCTGGAAAGACCCTATGGTTGTAGGCTCCAGAACTGCCATTCAGAATTTTGATTCATCAATTTTTTGGGTGAAAATCTTAGATTTTATGAAAAATGTACCGGAAATTGTTAAATTGCTTGTTCTCCTTACTATTCTGAGCGATTTCAACCAAATTTGGCTGTGACCCAATGGTCGTAGGCTCCATAACCTCCATTCGCAATTTTGATTCATCAATTTTTATGGTGAAATTCTTAGATTTTATTTTAAATGTATTGGAAATTGTCAAATTGCTTCTTCTCCTTACCATCTAGACCGGATTTAACCAAATAAGGCTGAAAGGATCCTATGGCCATAGGCTCTAAAACTCCTTAGTTGATTGACATTTTCAACCAAATTTGGCTAGAGTGACCCTATCAAGGCTAGAATTTCTATTCAGAATTTTGATTGGTGTTCTTGGATTTTCCTAAAATTATCCATCATATCTATTTAAATGCAGGTCCAGATGATTTTCCATTTGGCTCAACTTAGCCGTTTATATGTCATCTGTGAGTAAGCGTACTGGACGCAACCATGGACCCATGCTACCTTATAAGGACATCACACAATAATTTTGGGGTCAACGGATAAGGTCATTGGGATCTTGGTAAAGGAACATCGTCCACCCAAGTTGTTGAAAAATGTACACCAGATTCTTTGCTATTGACAGTAAAAGTTAGAATATTGTGTGTGTGTGTGTGCGTGCGTGCATGCGTGCGTGCGTGTCTGTGTCTGTGTGTGTGTGTGTGTGTGGTGCTCATGTCCGTGCATATTTTAATGTTTTATTAGAAACATATGATGATTCTGTTGATGTTGTTATTTCTTGTGCTTTCAGTGAGTTGTTTCTCTCAGAATTTCACCATAATCACACAGGTACACTAACCACTCAATAGACCTTTCAAGTTTTAGCGATACCCCGCCCATCTCTATCTAAGCTCCGCCCACACCGTCTGCGTTGGGATTGATCGATCGATGAACTCTCTACTTCGAATAATATTTACCAGATGTACTATTATGATAATGCCTATTATCTAGTCTAGCTCAAAATAAACAATTAAAACTCCGCACTCTCCTGGTCCTGCCCATACTGTGTCCGGGAATTACCATAGCCGCAGGTACCGAGTCAATTCCCAATCACAGTCAGATTCGCTTATTTTGCTGACTTGGAGTCGCATGTTTTTTCTAGTCTAAAATTTATGAATTTACGCGTGCTCTCGTCTATTCGTTGCTGGCATCATGGAAGGAAAAGGAAAGTCATCACAGGGGCAGGTTGTATCAATCTAGAATTTATACATTCGTGCCGTAATGACTGATTGAAAATTTCTTAAATTGGCACATTATTCTAAAATGGTAACCATTGTTGGAGTCGCTCCGGTACTCGTTAACTGTTTAATCTTTACTCGGTTAATTTCTCTTGCGACTCGGTTCCTTCCAAGATGGATGCGCCCTTAACCAAGATGGCGGCACCCATGATTAATGTTTCGTTTTGGCTTGGCATGTCTATGCACTCTGTTTTATGCCGATCTTTAGCTCTCGCTTCATTGTCGAGGGTGTTTGTAGCGATCAGCATTTTTTTCGTCATCGTTATTAACGTTAGTTAATTTCCAAGTTGTGTTTATTATATTTCACTCTAAAAAGTTTCAAATATTTCCTGCCTAAAGGCTTGATTATCATTAATTTAAGAGAAAGTTAATGTTTCTAAGTAATTTTATCTTACAATCAAGTCAATTGTGCGTATTGCTCGTCATCGTATGTCATGTGCAACGTTTTAATTCTTCTCTGTGTTCGCAGAAGACCAAGAACCAGGACACTGTGTCAAAAGTGTAACAGGTTCATGAAGCGCAAGTTCAATGGTCATCACTGTGTTGCTTGCGCGAAGTGCAAAGTGGGAAGTCCTTGTGACGTGTGTGCAAAGTGGTCGTCGGAGTTGGTGGCAGAGTTCAATCGTGATCGCCGTGCGCGTTTGGAGAGAATCGCGAGGGACAAGGCGGCCAAGCTGGATCAGGCATCAGTGAAGGGACTGGAAGAGTGTCTGAACGAGCGAATGGATTCAGCATTGGGCGTATGGGCGGCCCAGTTTAAGGCAATGTTTGAGTCCTTGCAGTCCACGATCCCGACGATGCAGGCTGGTGCAGGGCAACCTTTCGGTGGTCCCGCTAGTTCTGCGGAGGGACAAGCACCTGTCCTTTCTCCGACCTTGGCTCAAGAGCCGACGGCGGAGTAGGAAGATCTGCTTATGGAAGATTCCGGCATGCCGGATATTTCGTTGACGGCTCAACCAGGTACATCCCAGGGATCTCCCTCGGGATTTGTACGGGTGTGCCAAGCGGGTGGTGATGTCGACGTTTCGCTCAACCCGCGTTGTCGTTGGAGCCGTGTTTTGCGGCATCCTGGCGGCGTTAGGTGCGGCTTCTCTCGGAGTTCCGTCATCTACCGTGGTGAAAGCGGCTGTAGTCCCGGCTCCCATGCTGGAGCCGATGGACTGCGTTGAATCCGTGTCCGGCGATTCGTTGGACACTGGTGCCACTAGTAGTCGGGCTATGGATGCGCTTCATGTTGGAAGAAGTGCGGGCCATAGTTCTCAGCATGGATCATCGGTGACCTTCTCATCCAAGGGTGTGAAGGAAGAAGAGAACGGTAGTCCATTGATGGACGAGTCCTCTTTTTGCACCGAAGCTGAATGGGTGCAGGTCCTTGACTGGATGGCCGGCCGTCTCGGGTTGGCATCGGATCAGGGATCTCAGCACGATCCGGCGATGGAACGGATGTCAAAGCGAGCAGCTAGGGCTCTGTCAAGTGGCTCTTCGGCCATGCCGATGCTCACCTTAGACACACAGACTTCTGACATGTTGGAGGTTGCGGCGTATCGTCTGGTTCAGCCAGACTATGCATTGCCCAAGGCCCCGAAGGGGATAAGGAGTAGGGTCCGTTTTCCTGAGCAGGCCTACCATCAGTATGCCCGGGTTCCACGGCTTTCCGTTGGGGAGCGAGAGGCATTGAATAGGCCGTTAGCTGGCAAATCAAAGGTTCGTTCTCATCCCTTAGTTCCCAGGCCAATAAGGATCCTTTTAATGAGTTAACGCTCATTGAGGATGCGGCGAGGGCAGCCATGGCTGCGCTCTCGCAGGGATGTACCGTCCTGCAGGGTATGCTGACCTGCGCGGCGGGTGTGGAAGTGCCAGAGGCTGCTCCCGAAGTTGTCCGGGACACCATGCGCTTGTCCCAGGATTGCCTGGCCAGGGTGATCACCAGATCATTGGCGGAGCGTAGGAGAATGGTTCTCGATAGTGTAGAACCAGGACCTGAGATGAGGGCTGCATTATCTTCTGCGCCTTTCATTGGTCCAGGCTTGTTTGGCGGCTCGGCACGGCAAGCCTTATCCAAGGTCTCGTCAATGGTCGCTGAGCAGGAAGTAGTCAGCAAGTTGTGGAAGTCGACTAAGAGGACACAGCCGCAGCAGTCCTACAAACATCATCGGCATGAGCAACAGAGGCAGCGCCAGAGATCGCCCTTACGTCCTTCTGGCCGTGATGCCCATCAGGCATCCGGATCGCAGGGACCTGGCCATTCGTCCTCATACAAGTCCTCTAATAAGAGGCCGTATGAGGAGGACAGGAAGGGTGGCGGTTCAGATCGCGGCGGTTATCATAAAGATAGTCGTGGCGGCAGTCCTGGACTGTCATACTCCAAGAAACCGTGGTACAGCCGTGGAGGTCGGTCCTGACGGGTTTCCGGCGGAATCAGTTCCGGTGATGTCAGGAATGAAGGGAGGCGAGAATCTTCACCCAAGCGATTTAGCGTCTTATCGTGCAATATTGACCGCCAGTTGTGTGCAGATTCCTACCATCGGAGGCAGACTTCAACTGTTCTCAAGCCAATGGGAACGGGTCGTGCGAGAATGTTTAGTCTGTCATTGGTTAGGAAACGGCTACGAACAGGACTGGCTCATCCGTCAATCGTTAGTTCCGTTAACATCGACTCCAGTGTGGACTCCCGTTCCAAGGGAATCTGATCGTCTAGATGCCATTTGCTCAGAAATCGAAGCTCTTCAGCGGAAGAATGCGATTCATCTAGTCCACAATCAGTCCTCCCTAGGATGTTCCTCGTTCCGAAACGTACCAGAGGTTGGAGACCAATTCTCAATCTCAAACCGTTGAACAAATTTATTCTTTCTCCTAAGTTTCAGATGGAGACTGTAGCAGCGGTGATGACAGGGCTGAGAAAAGGCATGTGTGCAGTGTCGATAGATCTTCAATGCGCTTCCATTCGGCCTGACCACAGCATCGAGGGTCTTCACCAAAGTGGTTCTCGCCATGACTTCTTATCTTCGCAGGAGAAACATAGCTGTTCACGCTTACATAGATGACTGGCTGCTGAAGGCGGGGAATCCAGTCACTCTGTGCAACAATCTTCAGGTAGTCCTAGCCTTACTAAAGGACCTCTGGATAGATTGTGAATCTAGAGAAATCAGAATTGACTCCATCCCAGGAGTTTGTTTATCTGGTAATATTTTTCAACCTCAGGGACTGCGTAGCTTTTCCGGTGGAGAGCAGAGTCAAGAGTTTGCAGTACTGGAGTCAGTTTCTCTAGGAGCCTTTCTGACGGCGAGCCAATTTCTCAGGATACTGGGTTTACTAGTGTCTCTGGAGAAAGTGGTTCCTTATGCGGCACTCGGGCGCAGGCCGATTCAGATGTATCTAATGTCATTCTGGTCTCAGAGAATGGATCCGTTATCTCTGAAAAATCCAGTAAAAGAATCGTTAATATTCCACCTTCAGTGGTGGTTATCAGAACAGAATCTCCTGCGAGGTGTTCCTCTACAACCTCCTCAACCACAGATGTCCATCTTCATAGATGCATCAACGACGGGTTGGGGAGCGGTATTGGACGATCAGTCAGTGTCAGGGGAATGGGATCGGACCAATGTGCAGAAACATATCAATGTTCTCGAATTATTAGCAGTGACATTAGCACTTCGAAAATTCGAGAGCTTAATCCAAGACAAGATTGTCCTAGTAAGGACAGACAACTCAACAGTGATGTCTTATTTGAACCGCTAAGGCGGGACGAGATCACCGGAGTTGTATATGATGATTTGGAACCTTCTGCTGTGGTGCCAAGAGAGGAATGTTATTCTTCGGGCAGCACACATTCCAGGAAGACTGAACATCTTAGCAGATGCTCTCAGTCGAAGGACGGTTTGTCGTCCGACGCAGTGGCAGCTCAACCAATCAGTAGCGGAGGTTCTATTCAAACATTGGGGGAAGCCAAATGTGGACCTGTTTGCGATGAAACAGAACACAAAGATGGTCACATACGTGTCACAGTTCCCGGACCCGCTAGCTCTAGCAGTAGACGCACTGGCGATAAGTTGGAAAGGAATGTACGCATATGCGTATCCTCCAACGATTCTCATCCCAAAAGTTCTGGCAAAGATAAGAGAGGGTATGTGCCAAGTACTACTGATCGCCCCTTATTGGCCAGGCCGATCATGGTTTACGGATCTGCTGTCATTTATATGAAGTTTACAAACTTGTACCTTCAACCCTAGCAGCATATAAGTCTGCATTAGCTTCAGTCATTCCCATTCTGGCCATTGAAGGAGTGGAGAATGACACTTTAAATGAAGTTATTAAAGGAATGAGCAATCTGCGACCTAGACAGCCAATTCCTATCCCAGCATGGAATCTATCTCTTGTTCTACCAGTTTTAGGGTTTGCTCCCTTTGAACCGATTAGATCTATAGATATTAAACTGTTAACTATTAAATCAGTTTTCTTGGTTGCAGCAGCGTCGGCGAGAAGGAGAAGCGAAATACATGCACTTTCTGCCGAACAAGACTGTTTTGTCGTCATGGGTGAAGGTTTAAGACTACTTCCATGTCTTTGTTTCCTGGCAAAGAATCAGTCACTTAAATATCCAGGACAGCCGATCAATTTGCCACGTTTAATTAGACATGACCCAAACTCTTCTGCTTGGTGTCCTGTCAGATGTCTGAAAATGTATAAGAAACGTACTGAGGAGTGGAGAGATGACCCGAAATCTCTGGTTATGTCTCAAAGCTCCTCATCTGCGCGCCTTGAAAGATACCATTTCTCATTGGATAGTCGATGCTATTCAGATGTCGCACAAAATCGCTACAGGAAAGCAGATTGATCGTACGAATTCCCATCTGGTCCGAGCACTAGCAGCATCATCGGTCCTTTATAAGGGTGTCTCATTAGAGGAGGTGATGTCTGTAGCACAATGGCATGCCGAGTCATCATTTTCTGATTTCTACCTTCGCGACATCTCCAGCACACTTAATCCAGTAGCCGTCGCCAATTTATCGAATCTGAACTAAGCCACATCCGACCACTATTTCGCACACATCACAAATTTCTTCCACTTGCACTGAACAATGGCCATGCACATGACCTGAGAACGACCGTGGATTGGGCCGAGCTCCTGTGATGAACAAGAAAGACCAAGCACTCAAAAATGGTGAGTGTTTGCCTTAATTAAGTGACTAAATTTAAGTTTACTTATAGTCGAAATACCAGACTATCTAAGTAAATAATCTGGACAAGAACATCTTATTCTTTTACAGACATTAGACTCATTCCAATTTGAAAATCTAATCGATATACTGATAGGTTTTTTTCAAAATTTAGAAGTTGTAGTAGCTTCTTTTCACTCTACTGGACTGCCCTAGCTGAGACTTGGGTCTGACACGGGTCTGGTGGGTGTTGCTCCCTGTTTTGACAGCCCTCTGGAATTTGTGCAGATAAATGAGGGGGAAGCGCGGTCTAGGCCATGGAAGTTTGGCACTATGAGTCAGATGGCAGAACCCAAGCGTATGCCAGGGTTCTAGTCTTCACAACCTTCTCTGTCGGATGGTAGATGAGTGCTGGTTCAAGCCTCACCTCCTCCCACCGGTATTTCTTGGCTGTCGAAATCTGGAGTTTATCATAATAGTACCTCTGGTAAGTATTATTCGAAGTAGAATAAAAAAAGCATCCGCTTTTGTTTCTACGCGAATTCTTAATACTTACCAGATGTACTATGGCCCTGTCTCATCCGCCCCGCTGTGGTGAGGCTGAACTGTTTGTCAAGGCAAATCTAAGATGAATCTGACTGTGATTGGGAATTGACTCGGTACCTGCGGCTATGGTAATTCCCGGACACAGTATGGGCAGGACCAAGAGAGTGCGGAGTTTTAATTGTTTATTTTGAGCTAGACTAGATAATAGGCATTATCATAATAGTACATCTGGTGAGTATTAAGAATTCTCGTAGAAACAAAAGCGGATGCTTTTTTGAGACTATCAATTTCCAGAAAACTATACAAGTAAGCTGTTAAATATTTTGAAACTAATTTGACTGGGTTAAATTAGTTTCAAAATATTCAACAACATGTTTATTAAATGGTAAAGACATATAATTCGTACAAATTATTGGGCTATTAAGCTCTAAAGATGGACTATGTTGAGTTATTCATGACAGCATGATTATGACATCATCGCTCGCATCACTTAATCAATTGTGATGTCATATGACATGATGGCTTGATAAACTTGGAAAGGTTTCTTTATCTACTGCGGTACTGTGCTTAGTACAGTATAGTACATCTCAGAAGTAACGTAGAATGTTTCCAAAACAAAATAAAACATACTATTGAATATTTTTAACATAATTAAATTGGAAAACATCCATAAGGCCTGCAAATGGACATCCACTAAGCAAAAATGTAAATAGTTAATAAGTGGTCACTTATGAGATGTGGTCACTTGTGAGATGTGGTCCTTTAACTCTTTCACTGATTACATTGTAATTCCACATATCTCATTTTCAAGGTGACCATACAAGAAAATGGTTGAATTTATATTGAAACTTCCTATGGCCGGAACAGCTCCCAGTCAAATTAGTTTCAAAATAATAAACAGAATGTTCATTAACTTGTAAATTCTTCAAAGACATACAATTTGTAAACTTTGTGTCAGACATTTCGAAATTACGTCATTTTGATTAAGGTGTCAGCTAACGCATAACATAGTTGATTATGATGTCGGCGGTGTTTCTCATGGCATCTAAATGTTGGAGGTCCCAGGGACCCCACAGCCAGACAATTGGGGGTCCCCAGATGACATCTTGGGGTTCCAAATGATGTTTCCAAGCAGTGTTTCTTATCATTGCTAAAGTTTGAGACTACCATGGATGTACAGCTATTAATTAGTGATCCTATGTTAGATTTTATAGGGATTTTTGTGCAAAAGTCTATAAAACTACTTTATATTTAACAGTTTTACAAGATTTTCACGGGTCCAATGGACCCACTGCCACTATTTTTTTAGGCCCTATGCTGCATTTTGGGTGTAAATACCCTCAAAAGGACCCTTATGAGAATCCCTGGATGTCAGATTCTTAAGTGACAGATCAAACCCAGGCTCCACTGTAAATTGAAAACCAGTAGAGCTATCAGCTGGTCAGTCCACAACATATGATTGTATGTATTATTATAGTATATATTAGCCAATGAAATGGCTGCATTTGTATCACATGACTATCCAAGAAAAGGAGTTATTGGTCTCTAAAAATTTGAATAAATTTTTTTTGGACTCTGTCTAAAAGTGTTATTGGACTCTCGAGGCTATTTGTTACATCATAACAATTTTACGTCACCATGGTTTATGACATCATTTGTCTCGGACTTGTTACATCATACGAACATTACATTATAATAGTATTATAATTAGTCAATGAGGTATTACGTATAAATCAATTGCTAACTCGTATCATTCGCGTTGTATATTTGGTACATGTAAATAGTAAATTTAACCAGCATGTTGCTTTGAATTGTTTATTTCAGAAATGTTAAATAACCTAATGTTACTGTATGTGAATGGATCTATGTTAGTGTTTGTGTTTCTATGTTTTCACAGACCATGATGTGGAACAAGAGAGAAAATATATAATGCAGTATATGTATATTGGTGAGTACTTTCATCCACGTCAAACTCATAAAGTACTGCGAGGAAGGGCTCCAAAATGGTCACAATCGCAATCATCTTGAAAATCACTTTGAATGGAGTAATTCGTTCGAACTTTATATCCGAATAATTCCAGACCTTCTAAATTTATTAGGTGTCATGTGGGTAAAATACCTTTAACATTTAATGTGTGTTCAAAGTCCAAATTGACTACCATGCATCTAACTTTAAAATCATCCCTATAAATATTGGTTCAAATGTGGAATCGAATATGTTCACCAGGTAGCTGTCATGAAAATCACTTCCATTGCAATCACTCTGTGTAGGTTTTATCACCAATAGTTTCAAAACTCTGGGAAATTCATTCAGAGGATCTCTCGTGAACACTATAACATCGATATTACATGCATTCAAGAGACTAAAGGAGCTACCCACTTAGAGCAGCAACTTCAAACAGGCCATAAGCTAGTACTCATTGAACAAAAGCAGGCCACATACTGGTGTGTAGGCTTCGTAATCTGACCAGGGCTCTTGGACCATGTCATTAGTTTTGGCTATGTCAGTGATCATATTGCATTCATTGACCTGGCTATGCCAACGTCAAGACGCACTACCACTAAGTGTCGCATAGTCAATGCATATGGCCCAACTACTGAAAAAGCCAAAGAGAATCCATCAATATTAGATTTCTTCTATGCTGAACTGAGCTTCACCATTACAATCCCAGCCAAATGGCAGCCGTTCATATGGGGACATTTGAACTCCAAGCTGGGTAAACTCAGCAATGCAGATAAGAACTCAGGATTTGGCTCATACATGGGGTCATATGGAGAGGGTACACGCAACAGTAATAGGGATGGACTGGTGGCATTCCTTAGTTCCAATGGGCTATTTGCCACAAATACAGCTTTTAAACACCCCTGCCATCACCGGACAACATGGACTGCACACATTGCTGATCGCAAAGCGCCAACAGGCCTAACAGCAGTCTTAAGCCAAATAGAGTTCACATATACCTATCGACAAAGCATGAAACTAAAGCAAATGTGCATCCAATTCCTGGCGGCGAACCATGAATGAAAAGTAAAATCCTGGACTCACTGCTCTGTATATTAGGCCATGTGCTAAGGATGCCTGAAGACCCACCAGCACCGAGAGCCTTGGAATTTGACCTACTGGGAGCCAGCAAAAATAAAGCCGGAAGAGGACATCATTGCATAAATATTTTAAGCATGCTGCGAGGTGACTTCAAGAATTCAGAGGAGGACAAGACACAGTGGTCAACAGTGAAGAAAGACTGATTGCAGCTGTGAGATGTTTCTACTACTACAGCCGCAGAATACAGTAATCATCATCATCTCTATGAAATTACCAGGGCTCCCAGCGGTCCTACTTTTCCTACTTTTCCTACTTTTTGGACATGCGTCCTACTTTGTCCTACTTTTCCTACTTTTTAGGGTCATGTCCTACTTTTCTGAAAGAAGACGTAAGATAAATTATTGTTTGTGTGTTTTTCTCTCCAACATGTCCAATAAATGTCTCTTTAGTATAAAACTATTCTGGTTTTCATCATAAATTGAATACTAACAGTAATATGGCTACACCTGTCATTTTGTTGTTGGTAGATGCTACCAACATTCAGATGTATTGGTATTTAGTTGATAATTTTGCAAGAAAATTAGATGATGATAATAAAGGTCTGTTGGAGGAACAAAAAAAGCATCAGAGTGAAATTGAGTCCAGTCAAAAGGTTATAGCCGATGCTGGCAGACGATTGTCGACTGCATTTAAATCTAAGAAAACAGATCCAGCAGAAATACATGCAGCACAGGCGCTTCTTGAATCTGGTCAAAAAACATTAGAAAAGGCAACATGTGCTATGAAATCAGTTAATGAAAAGCTAGCGAAAAAGAAAAAGTGATGTTCAATTATAAGTGCCAGTACCATACACTAGACTAACAATTTAATAAGTTCATGCAAACAGTAATTTAAATGTAATTGTTACTATTTTAGTTTATCATGAGATACTGATGTTGCCAGTATTCATACATGTAATGTGTAGATGCATGCTGATCCGATTGTTATATCACAAGGTAGACAATACAGGAGTGGATTTTAGGGATTATTTCTACTAACCCAGATGGGGTAGTAAATTATTGATTTTACTCACCTGCAGCAATCTTCACTACCTCTGTGTTTGCTTATACAGACCCAAATTTGATTGCTTCTATTATAGTAAGACATATTGCAAGCTTATTAAGTCTTCATTCGTGATTTTATCTTAAAACTTTAACACACTTATCAGCCCAAAACAGTTTGGACTGTTTCTGCAGTTTCTGATACATGTCCATTTGTAAGTCCAAGAGAATGTTATTTTTGTAAACTTAACCACTGGAATGACTGGCTCAATAGCGCCAATCATTCCAGTGGTAAGTTTTCAAAAACAGCATACTTTTTGTTTTGCAAATGGACGCTTTCTGAAGTTTAAAAAAAGTAAAATTTGTCATGGAATATATGTATTTGTCGAACTTTATTTTATGTCCCGATATCATTAGTAACCGAAGCTGGTAGTAGAGCTATAGTTTTGCTAAACCACATGAACTTTTACTATCCTCAGGTTAGCTGGGTACTATTGAAATCAACTCTGTCACAATAATGCTGACATATCACAAAAATGCTACGTTTCTGATTTCAAGCTTTGTCAGTTGTGAATTAGTTACAAACCATGTGTAGAGAAGAAATTGTAATCACACATTTAACGTGTTTAAAGGCTGATATATTTGAAATATAATAATCAGCCTTTAAACATGTTAACTGTGTTATTACAAATATTCTTTACACATGGTTTTATTGCTCTCCATTGGTCAGACATACTGGCAATATCAGTATCTTTTTTCTTTAATTATTGAATCTTTAGAAATAAAATCAAAGGAGGTGAAGGTGTGGCTATAAGGGGCGATGGGAGGCCAAATAAGAATACATAAATAAATAAATCATTGGCCAGGAGTTTAATCCTGATGAAAGAACCATTGTGTGATGGTAATTTTATTTTTTGTTCTCATTTATGATGTTGTATAATTGTCCTACTTTTTTTCCAAAAATGTCCTACTTTTTTTTAAGGGTCCGCTGGGAGCCCTGAATTGGTGTAATTGCAAAATTCAATATGGCCATGGACGCGCGTGACGTGCACAAACACTGGAATCTATCATGATGGTGATTGTGGTGGTTGTCCTACAGGTTGTGGTGCAGGTGGTGATCACTCCTTCTTTGTCAACTATTTTGTGTCCTCAGCCAGGGACCTTAGAAATCTATCTTATAGAGGAAAGCTGTCAAGCCTTTAGCCTAGTGAATACAATCAGGGCCTAGTGAATACAATCAGGGCCTAGTGAATACAATCAGGGCCTAGTGAATACAATCAGGGCCTAGTGAATACAATCGGGGCCTAGTGAACACAATCAGGGCCTAGTGAATACAATCAGGGCCTAGTGAATACAATCAGGGCCTAGTGAATACAAGCAGGGCCTAGTGAATACAATCCGGGTTGAGATTTCTCCTATTTTTGTAGGAAATCCTTTTTTTTTAACCAGATTTATAGGAAATCCTATAATTTTGTCGGCCAGATCTTGAAGAATCATCATAGATGTACTTGCAGAAATAGTGTAATTGTTTCTCTTTAATGGTCAGATTGGTAAAAAAAAAAAATCTAAATTTGTGCTTAGTGAATGATAATTGCAGGAAAAGAGAAGATAAATTTTGAAAATTTATCACTGGAATGACTGGTTCGGTTACCGAGCCAGTCATTCCAGTTGTAAATTTTTTTAAAAATGACATATTGCTCTGCAATTGGATATTTCTCTAGACCATTGCATAGGCATTTTGACTCGCTTGACAATTTAAGGTTTAATTGGCTTAAGAGATCATGAAAATTTTTATGTCAAGGACTGACACCGCATCGAGCGATTTCCTATCTTTTTCCTCGAGATCGAACACATCCCTAGGTGACATTCAGATATCTCTCTCCTTCCCTCCCTCCCTCCCTCCCTCTCAATGTTTTTTTACAGCACCAATATTTCTGTTTCAGCCTGTGGCCTTAGTGTATTCAGTTTTATATTATCATTAATATACTTCCCGAAGCAGCCACCTCTACCTCCATGTAAATCTGCATCAGTCAAACGTATTGAATATAACAGTGGCCTTAGGAAGTTAATGAGGTACGTTCAAAGCTGTAGTACTTTGTAGTTGAAGTGACTGAAGCATAGATTCGCAGTCAAATAATGTTTAGATTCAGAAAGATGTCGCACTGGCCATGGAAATCCAGGAAGGTCATGGAATCATAGAATTTTGAATCACAGCCTGGAAGATCTAATAAAAACCTTGATCTGAATAGGATCAAATTCTGGATCTATGCATCTGTTGGAAACTACTGGTCTGATTTGGGTGAATATTTAACACATGGAAGGGTGTGATATTAAGATTTTGGTCAAGATCCGGAAAGTCAGGAAAACTTTAATGTTTGAAAACCTTGTAAAATGTGACGAAAACTGCAAGATGAGAATCTGCAATCTCTGATTGCTTTTAATTATTAGCTCATTTGGCCCAAAGGTAGATTTCAGAATGTGTATACAAAATTTTGATTGGTCATTTTTTTCGGCGACCATTTTGGATTTTTGGAAAATTTCAGGAAGTCGATTAAAGACTACTCATTAACCACTTGAACGATTTCAAGCAAACTCGGCTGGAATTATGCTAGAATTGTGTTCTTCAACCTTTGTCTACATAATTTTGATTGCTCAATTTGTTCAGTGCCCATCTTAAATTTTCCGATAAATGTCTGGAAATCGTTTAAAACGCTGCTCCTTACTTGGTTGGAAGGACCCTAGGCTGGTATACACTTCAGAATTTGTATACAGAATTTTGACTGCCTACTTGTGGGTAGCCATCTTGGATTTTCCGAAAAATGGGAATTCATTTAAAACGCTACTCTCCATTAACCACTTGGGCAATTTCAACCAAATTTGGCTTGAAGAATCGTATAGTGGTAGCCTCTAGAAAATTCTATTCAGGATTTTGATAGGTCAATGTGTTGGAAGCCATCTTTGATTTTCTGAAAATATAAATACGGGACTCCTTAATCAATAGCCAGATTTCAACAAACCATGGGTGGAACGATCCTATGATGGTAGACTTCAAAATATCAAACAAGAATCTTGATTGGTCAATTTTTTGGTGGCCATCTTAGATTTTCCAAAAAGTATCCATCAGGTCTATTTAAATGCAAATGGTTCAAATGCTAATTGTCCAGGTGAGCGGCCCAGGACCTTGGGCCTCTTGTTTTGTAACTTATTTTGAAAAATAAAACATCAAATTGTTGAAAAGAGAGATTGACTTTTCCCGCTAATGAGTTTAACCCTTTCACCCACAAATCCCTGAAAAAGTATATTCTTTACGATATAAAACTTATTCTTTTGAATATTTTGAAAATAATTTGATTGGAATCTGTTGCTGCCTAGGGCAGCAATGGCTTCCAGTCACATTAATGTCAAAATATTTAACCGTTTTCTTTGATGTGTTAAAAATGAGGTATCAGGAATTCATTGGTGAAAGGTTACGGTGTGCTCGCCCTGTGCCATTTCATCCCAGAATGAGCAGAACTTGGCAAGTTCTTCAAATTACTCTTGCTAGACATAAAAAATTGCCCAGTACACATTCTTACACATATTTTAACAGCAGTGGTCTTGGGAAATGTCAATTTTCAGACCAAGAGAAGACTATTTTTGAAAATTTATCACAGGAATAACTGGCTCGATAACCAAGCCAGTCATTCCAGTGATAAATTTTCAAAGATTGTCATCTCTTGGTCTGCAACTGGACGTTTTCTATGAAAAAATTTAAATTTGAAACAAATTGAAGGCTTAAAGGGTTCAGTGTACAGATATTTGTCCAAGATGTAGACAAGCCAGCTATACACAATATGTTGTCTTGGAGTGATGTGGCCGTGGGTTGTATTAAGAGATGCGTCTATGTCCAAACTCAATGTACAACACTCTGCCCAATTCTCCATGTAATCCAGCCCACATCCACCACCCAACTCAAGTTGCGACACCCATATGACCCAATAGTAATTTGTGTATCTGTAAATCAATAGACACAGCTGATGATGATGTTAAAATGTACATTCTCTTTCTTCATCAGGCATCTACAGTTTTGGCTCATAGCTAGTATATTTGGGTTGTCTACCGGTGTGGTTCAGTGTTGGGGTGCCTTGTTGCCAGTGAACCTAAAGCCTCTAAATATTTCACAGGTAGGATGTTTCTCACTCTCTCAGCAGATTCAATCCATTGGTCGTGTAGATTTACATTAGTTTTGTGAGAATTTGATTGGTTCATTCACCATAATATTAGTGATATCAATTTAGCTCACATCGCATGAAGTCAGCGTATGGTTAGCTTGATTTGAATGGTATTGGGCAATACTGACTTATGCAGCCATTATCTATGCCTTTAGATAACAACAAAGGAGGGATCTGGTCTGGCACTGAAGTATCTGACATCATAATTAAATGCATCACATGTTACCGAACATCACAATAAAAATGATGTCATTAAAACCAAAAAGTCAGTCACTAAGGTGTAGGAATTGTAGGTCTGATAAATTTAATTTAATACAAATTCTCCTGAATATTTTTGAAAGTAATTTGACTGGTTGCTGTTGCTGTCATAGGGAGCAACATTCCCAGGTCAAATTAGTTTTAAAATATTCGCCAGCTTGCCTGTGTAGTTACCTTGGAATTTAGATTCTGGGAAGTTTCAAATTGATTTCAATACGCACAAAAAAAGTGCATGGACCTTGGCTAGAAATGGATCCCCACTTTGATCTTATGATTTTGCTGAGGTGTAATGAACAGCTTAGGCGAGATGTGAAAACTGAAAGGTAATATCTTACTGTAAGTTCTAGGGTATTTCCACACAAATAAGTTATTCAGTTCATACTAGCTACACTCAAGCCTGTCTTCTAAGAAATCACAAACACTTAGTTATTAAATGTTCTCTTAACACTTTCACCAACAAATCCCTGAAAAATAAATTCTTTGCAAAATAAAACTTATTCTGTTGAATATTTTGAAATTAATTTGACTAGAAGTCGTTGCTGCTTATTAACACTTTAACCCTCAAATTTATTCAAGAAAATTTAAATTTTCTAATAGAAAAGATCCATGTGCAGACCAAGGGTATTTTTGAAAATTTATCATTGGAATTACTGGCTCATGGCTTGGTTATTGAGCTTAGATCTAATCATTCAAGTGATCAATTTTCAAAAATAATCTCTTGATCACTAAATGGATATTTCTCAAGACCAGTGCAAAAGGTGATTTTGGTCAGCTTGAGTTTGAAGTGTGAATGGATTAACATGTAAATAAATGTCTATTTCTTGCAGGATACATCAGATTGGATGGGCTTTACTGGGACTATGGTTGGTCTAGTTATCGGTCTCATAGTGTCTAGGTGGGTGTAGCTGTGCGTATGTGTGCATGTGTATGACTACTACAGCCGACATCATAATCTGTGTGTGTGTGTGGGTGGGTGGGTGGGTGTGTGTGGGTGTGTGTGTGGGTGCGTGTGTGCGCGTATATGTGTGTATGCATGCGTGCGTGTGCGCGTATATGTGTGTATGTGTGCGTAAGTGCGTGCATGGACATATGTATGTATGTTTGTGTATGTATGTTTGCATTTGGTTTGTGGGCACATGGATTCCTCTGTGCATGTGTTTGTGTGTATAAATTTACATTAAGAGCAGGCGTGATTAAAAATTAAATCTCAAAGAAAAAGCCTAGGCCATGTGCTTAGTTACATAGTCCCAATCATATTGGTACCCAGTATTGCTAGGAGGCGTGGTGTAAAAGCAAACGTATAGATGAGTTATGGTATTGTGAGGAGGTGTGGTGTAAAAGCAAATGGATGGATGAGTTATGGTATTGCGAGCAGGCGTGGTGTAAAAGCAAACTGATGGATGAGTTATGGTATTACTAGGAGGTGTGGTGTAAAAGCAAATGTATGGATGAGTTATGGTATTACTAGGAGGCGTGGTATAAAAGCAAATGGATGGATGAGTTATGGTATTGCTAGGAGGCATGGTGTGAAAGCAAACGGATGGATGAGTTATGGTATTGCTAGGAGGCGAGGTGTAAAAGCAAACGGATGGATGAGTTATGGTATTGCTAGGAGGCGTGGTGTAAAAGCAAATATGGATGAGTTATGGTATTGCTAGGAGGTGTGGTATAAAAGCAAACGTATGGATGAGTTATGGTATTGCTAGGAGGCGTGGTGTAAAAGCAAACGTATAGGTGAGTTATGGTATCACGAGCAGGCGTGATGTAAAAGCAGGCATATAGATGAGTTATGGTATTGCTAGAAGGCATGGTGGAAAAGCGGTCATATAGACTATTTTTGTATGGGTGATTGTTTGTCCGTCAGGAGGCCCCAATCACTGTCCATGAGCCCCTTTGTTGAGGTTCATGGATGCCTTTTGGGGTCACCACTGTTCAAAAAAGCCCTGCAGATGGTGGAGCCCCATCCGGTTGTCATCATCCCTCCATTGGCTGTACTGAGGCCAGATAGATAGGTTGACAAACGGATAGGTAGGACGGTGACGGGAAGGGGCGACTGTACTGATGTCGCCTGTGTCCATTAGCATTTTCCAGCGACGGTCCATTGAGGCGATTGTAGATGTGATTTAGACTTATAAGCATTTCGTTCCAATGTTTGTTGGATACTCATCAGAGGTTAGTCGTGGTGTGGTGACTCAGTCCATTTGTGGGGACTGTCAGTCGTGTGCCTCTCAACTATGAAAGAACATAGATATTTGTGGATTTACATGTAATGCTTTGAAATGTATGAAGTAGTATATATTTTTGTATAAGGATGTTTGAAACAGTGAGAAGACTAAGACTTAGATGAATATCTTTAACTTGAAGTTGGATCGTCTCTAGTCTGGGCAAGTGGGCTGGTGAAAAAACTGGGTGATAGCTCTGACGGACACATGTAGATTTTTAGGAAATGATAGTGTCATCGTTTAGGAAAGATTTGTGTCCATATTGACAGTAAACTTGTCTGTTTGTGGGATCTGAGAATCAATCCCACGCATTTGTGACCCATGTAGGCATGTGGATAGTCAAATTTAGAGTCCCCAAGCATACTGAAATATCCAGTGGGTCCTCCAACTTCTGAAACCTGGGCTTCTGAGGAGATTGAGGTGACAATGAAGGCATGCCTGATTGAAGTCGGACATGCCTTCCATTTGAGACCACAACTCCCTAGACTATATTACGTAATTTTCAAGGGAGTCTTTCATGATGAGTGGGGCGACTGGCACAGGACTGGGTCCCAGCTCCTGTTCCATGGCAGCTGCATCATTGGCGAGTGAATTGCCCCTCTAGGGGCCGTTAGGGTGAAGTCTCCTCGCTGGAGGACTTAAATTCTCCAAAACAGCTTAGCATGGCCGCATGACATCTTTTTTGCCCTCGTGCGATTGTTCGTGGTATTTTGCACACATTGACTATACTTGTCCAGTGGCCCTGTCACCGTCTTGTGTCGTGATTGGAGCAATGCTGCTGTTATTGACGATGTTGACACAGTCAAGGGCTGTGTCCGCAGATTTGTGCCTCAGTGTATGTGAAGTATATCTGTCATCAGAGTCCATACTATCTGAGGAAATGTCAACTATATCGGCCAGACTCGAAAAAGTATGGATTCTTGCCTGACTAGAACAGATGTTGTGTATGGCATGTCGTAAAGGTGTGTGCGACTTCGCAGAAAAGGTTTGGGCAATGTTCTTATCTTGTTCACCTTCACATGCTGTGGTGGCACCATGGTTTTCTTTTGCATTCCTGGAGGTTTTAGAGATGATGTAGCTACCACAAGATGCTTTTGTAAGACCATACCTCTGGTTTGTGGTGACATCATTGGTTTGAACACGTCTTCCGTTCACCACGCACGATTGGTCCAACATTTTGATGGCCATTGATTCAGAAAGTTTGCTTTTCAATTAAATTGCTTCCTTGTGTATGCTCTCTGTATTGGTATTAGTATAATGTCACATAGATTGCAAACCCATTTGCATCATATCTCATGCACTACACGCACATGCCTATTCCTGCCTCTTCGGCACGAGAAAGTTCACTGCAAACACGCCACACAAACCGCTTCTGTTCCATGCTTGAAAACTGTTAGTTGTAAAGTGGAAGATGCAGAATGACACGGAGCTCAGCTTCAGGTCCAAGTTTTTCACCTTTTCCGACACCAGATTCACCAATTCTTCAGAATATTACTTGTGTTTTAAGTAAACTTTGTAAGAATAAACTTTTAAAATAAAATCTTCAGTCTACTCTAATTTGACGGGGTATTATGTAATAGCGCCATCCATCCGGGCGTGTGGGCGGCAGAGTGGTTTCCGGATGATAACTCTGTTATCATTTGTTGGATTGCATTGAAACTTCATAGGATTGTTGGACTAGGTCTTGGGAAGAAACCTATCGAAATCGACGATGATCCGAAATCCAAGATGGCCAGCAGCCATCTATAAAATTGGTTTTCGGATGATAACTCCGTTACGCTTTGAAACTTCGTGGAATGGTTGGACTAGGTCTGAGGAATAAACCTATCGAAATTGGCGATGATCTGAAATCCAAGTTGGCTGCCAGCCACCGGTGGCCATCTTGAAAATGTGTTTCCGAATGATAACTCCATTACTGTTTGTCGGATCACTTTGAAACTTTATAGAATGGTTAGACTAGGTCTGGGGAAGAAACCTATCGAAATCAACAATGATCCGAAATCCAAGATGGCCGCCAGGCACCGGCGGCCATCTTAGAAATTGGTTTCCGGATGATAACTCTGTTACCGTTTATCGGATCGCTTTGAAACTTCATGGAGTGGTTGGACAAGGTCTGGGGAAGAAACCTATCGAATTCCACAATGATCCGTAATCCAAGATGGCCATCAGCCACAGGTGGCCATCTTGAAAATTGGTTTCCAGATGATAACTCCGTTATCGTCTATCAGATCGCTATGAAACTTCATAGGATGGTTCAACTACCTCTGGGGAAGAAACCTATTGAAATTGACAATGATACTAACTCCAAGATGGCTGCCAGCCACCGGTGGCCATCTTAAAAATTGGTTTCCAGATGATAACTCGTTACTGTTTGTCGGATCGCTTTGAAACTTCATAGGGTGGTTGAACTAGGTGTGGAGAAGAAACCTATCGAAATTGACAATGATCTGAAATTCAAGATGGCCACCAGCCACCATCTTGAAAATTGGTTTCCGAATGATAACTCTGTTCCCGTTTATCGGATCGCTTTGAAAGTTCATAGGGTGAGTGGACTAGGTCTGGAGAAAAACCTATCGAAATTGACAATGATCCGAACTCCAAGATGGCCGCCAGCCACGGGATGCCATCTTGAAAGTTGGTTTCTGGATGATATCTCCGTTACCATTTATCGGATCACTTCCTAGGGTCGTTGGAATGTCTGGTGAAGAAACGTATCAAAATTTACGATAATCTGAAATCCAATATGGCTGCCAGTCAGCAGCAGCCATCTTGAAAATTGGTTTCCGGATGATACCTCCTTGACCGTTTAACGGATCGCTTTGACACTTCAGAATGATGACTGGTCTGATGAAGAAATAAATATTTTCTGAAAGCTGTCATTCATTAGTTTGTCATCATGGCGGGGTATTATGCACCGTTTGCGGAGCTCTTGTTAAGATTACTTGACTGAACAAAAATTTGCAAGAAGTTGAATGCCCTGTATTGCTATTACTACTCGCCCGAGTACAGTTTAGCCGTCACCACTTTGTGGAGTTGTTATCCTTTGGGTCAGAGGTTAGGACTTGGATGATGCAGAATTCCATATCCGCCCTTTAAGTTGAAATGCCTTGAGACTAGGGTGTCATATGTTGGCATTCTATAGAAGTATGAGATGCTTCTAAAGTGTTCTATGATTCTGACACTGAAGACACAAAGTAGTTCTCCTACATACTGTTTGTGACATTTTTTGCATGACAGTAAGCTGATAACATTGCGAGTTTTGCAATTGCCAATTATCTCTCATTTATAGGAGTAGCCGGTGTGGTGGCTTTGAAAGAAGAGTGTTTTGATGATATTTGTGTAGATGTTGCCGTTCTTAGTTATACATGCCTCAAAGGGGTTCTGGTGGGCAGGGCTATCCATTTCCTGGTTGGGTAGGCGAGCCCTCATGATTTTGTCTCCCTAGAGTGGGGTCTCTGCAGTAGCCAAAAAGCGGTCTTTCGGGGAAACCAAGGCGGCATCTGGTATTTGATTCCAAAAGGGGCCAATAGCGCAAAATGAGAGTTTTGCCGAAAATGCGGTTGTCTGTGTAGTCACTAATGAAGACCATTCTGTTCTTGTTCGCATTCTTTCTTTTGGTGACGGATTCCTCGGTCTTTGGATATAGGATGTCTGTACTATCTAGCGCAAGAGCTTTGTGAAATGCTGTCTCCAGGTGTCTAGTGCAGCATTGTGGCATTTAATAGGCGTAAAGCAATGTCCGTTGTTAGTCCAGGTCTTATCCATGGATTAATGACGGATGTTACTTTACGCCTATTTAACGCCACAATGGTGCACTAGGCCCCAGGTTGGTGGGTGGATAACCCCTGGCTAGGAAATGTTGTATTAGATCTTTGCCATGTGTCATGAAGTCCTTGGGTTTGGTGCAGATTCTGCGTAATCTCGGAAATTGGCCATATGGGCTTGTGTTTTTGCAAGATGGTAGCTGAGTTGAGCTGTAATCGAGATACCCATGAGTGTGTGTTGGCTTTGTGTAAAGTGAGAATATGATCTTATTGTCGGATGTGAGTGAAATGAGCATGTCTAAGAAACTGACATGAGTTTTTGAGGCTTCTGACATGTCTGATGGGAATTTGATGCTGTGATGGCAGCTGTAGTCCATGAAGTTTTTTAGGGGTGTTTCTCCATGTTCCCAATTCATAAAGATGTCATCCATGTCTCGCAGGTAGAGGATTGGTTGTGGTGGGGCATCCTGAAGGTGCCTTTCTAAGCCCGCCATGAAGATGACTGTGTATGTGCATGTAGGCTTGCACGATATTGTCCTAGGAGGTATCGCGATATATCGTGGTGAAAAAATTGCGATATTTCGATATATCGTATAGCCTTTTTTAAGTATATGAATTCACTGGTTGAATTGGTCTTGAGTTGAGTTGGACTGCATGGTGTGGCTTATGTAGCCATATCGGTTTCGCTCTGAGGTTTCATATCAGTTTTAGCCGGTAGACTTCTAATTGGTAAATTTCAACAAAAACTTGAAATCCAGTCGCCAAGATGCTTAAACTAAGACCGATCGTTACTAACATGAAAATAGGACACAATTAATAATTTCTTGCCGCCTTACCCCTTGACTTAATGTATACCATATCCATCATTGCAGGAGTGAAATTATTATATTGGACAACCTAAATATTGCGTACTCTATTAAAATGTTCGTTTATTACATGAAAATGAATCCTAAAATTTGGCATTTCATGTCATCTTTGTGAAAAGATACATATCATGTGATATTAGGAATGTACTTTAGATCCATAGACATCTAATGTTTAGATCTGCTCTGCATTTACCGAGTACCCGGTTAATAATAATAATAGTTAGCCTTCAGAAACATCTCGGATAGTTCACCTTGCTTGCTAAAGTGTGTATACCATCTCATTTAGCTATCACATTTGTGAATGCACCACCCTCGCCTCCAAAACCATAAGAGCGAGCAATATCACGTAATTTATATATTTTTCTAATAATAGGTAGCCTTCAGAAACATCTAGAATAGTTCGCCATGCTTGCTAAAGCGTGTATACCATCTCATTTAACTATCACATTTGTGAACACACCACCTCTCGCCTCCAAAAACAGGAGAGCAAGCAATATCACGTGATTTATATATTCCCGCGACACCATTTAATGTCAAATTTGGATTAATTTTGATTTTATTAAACATGCTTATTACAAAACATGCAATATTTATACCTTCCCAGGTAATAATTTCACTCCCGTGATCATGGTTTTGAGGTATACAGTAAGGCGGCAAGATATTATACTGGTAAATTATGTTGAATTTTCGTATTAGTGTCCATCTTTTAAAGCAATTTTAGAGAATGAACTTCAACTTTTTTTACCTATTCCTAGTATAATCACAACCCTTTCTCAGAGATGTTGGTTTGGAAATAAATTGAACAGCTTGCCGTAATATACACCTATGCTACAAATAGACAGAATACGGCATGACAGTAAAATTTTGCCGATATTTAGATTTTTTTTTAAATCACATCGTAAAAAATCGTGATTTTCGGTAATATCGAATAATCTTGCAAACCTTTGTGCATGCAGTTACTGCCTGTTGCGTTCCCCCCCCCCCCCCTCCATGCTAGTAGTCCCCATGGAATCCAAAGTTGTTGCATTCTAGCACAGGTTTTAGAAGGTTGAGGAGGCCTCTAGTGGAGAATGTGCCTGTGATACCATGCTTGCGTATGAAGCATCCTATTGCCATTAGGGTATATTGGTTTACAAGGAAGTGACATCCATGGTGACCAATAGTGCTCCAACAGGAGGTGCGGCATAGGCCTCAACTTTCCATATGAATTCTATGATGTCTTTAACGTAAGATTTGATACATGTGACATGTTGCTTTATGTGTTCATTCACGAAGCTGCTGATGAGTTCAGTTTGGAAACCATTGCCCCTGATTACTGGCCTGCCCTGTATAAGACCGTTTTTGCATTTCTTATGGATTTTTGGCAAGTGATAAAATCTAGCTGTCCTAGCTGGGTTTTATATTATCTGTGCGGCAATTTCTGAGTCTATTTGACCACTGGCCACTGGTTGGTCTAAACATTTTGTAACTACAGTACTTTGACATGGAGGTCAGCTCTGTCTGATTTCAACTTCAGATAGAAGTGGGTATCGGACAGTTGCCTGCTGTTACATAGTCGCTCTTGGACAAGATTACTGTGGTTTGTCCTTTGTCCACTTTTTTTATCACTACACATGGATTATCAAGTGTTTGAACAGTAGCATCCTTCTCAGCAGGGGTGGTGTTGCTGTGCTTACACCTATAGTGGATATGTTGCGATACTTCATTCCTGATTGTTTTGATGATGCCGTGTAGCAGATAATCTGCACGTGGATTCGGTGTGAAAGTACTTGGTGCCCCGAATTTCTTCTTTGATCAGGGCATCAAATGTCTCCTCACTGTTGACTTGAGTGATGGGACTAGTAGGGACCGTTTCCTGCTCGGGTGGATAGACACGGTCGTAAGGGATTTAGGGGTGTGGGGTGAAATGTAAGTGTAACCTGAGGTGTCTAAAGAACCGGTGGAGTTCTCTCATCAGACTACCCTTATCCGGTTCTTCCATGCTGAAGCTGTAACTTTTTCTAGCATTTTGATTGTGACATCATCAAGGACGTACTCTGAGTGGTTTACTACAAACTTGGAAAAATAAGGTTTTGATTCATTGCTGTTATTGTTACAGTTAATGAGAGAGTCTATTGGTACTGAAGTTACTCATGATAGTCAGAAGCGACATCTTCGTCTCTCTTGGATGCTCTGTATTACATCCAAGAGCTCATCAAAGAAACTTCTGTCTGGTCTCTCTTGGCGGTGTCGCGGTGCCCGTTCTTGAGTGGACTTGCCGGTGCTCCTGAAGGTTGAGTTTTGAATTTCTGGTTCCATTTTGCTAGGGAATTAGGATCATCATTGCCATGTTCGTGGCATGAATTGTGTTTCTAGGCACCTATCCTGGCCGCTTTGCATGCTGCATTTCTCCATGCGCCGTAGGTGCCCATGAATTCTTGTGGAAATCTGGGGTCACCATATTGTATTTCTCTGGCTTGGGCTGCTTCGGACTGTTCATCGTCATGTCTGGTGAGGTGTCTCATTGGATACCGGTTACTGTGCCAGGGGCAATTGACTTGCCATGATTACTACTGAACATGGCCTATTTCTGTAAGGTGTCGCCTTGTCTGTTGCTGCTGGTGGTGCCCTTCTGCTGGCACTGTGGAGACTGATGCCTTAGCCTGGTTGTGGGCAGGTACACAATGCCCATCCAGTAACATTTCAGTCTACTCATCTTAAGCTCTGAAATGGACGGCGTCGTGGCTGTGTCCTCCGTGCACTGGTCCGCCATGGCTTCTGAATTGTGGGTAGGCTTTGATTAGGAAGAATAATAACAATATAATATCTCTACGAGAAATCCTTGCTGCTATTAACCTTAGTTATTGAATCTACTTTAACACGTAAAAATCCACTAGGGGACTATTTATTGAGTGACAGATCATATCCCTCCCACACAATACCTGTTGATAAATGTTTGCTCCTATTTCCAGATTTGCCGATATATTCCGCCGTAACATGAAGATGTTCCTGCTAGTGCTCTACATATGTTTTCTTGGCACGTTTTTGTGGGTCACACTTATGATTGCTCAAATTGTTCCTCATTCATACAGTAAGTTCAGAGATGGCGCAGCCACCACACACAATGACCAGAAATTGTGCCACTACACCTACTAGCTATAGAGAGGAGTAAGCCACAACCACTGCTGACCTCAGGGATGGATGTGACACAACCACCCTCCACCCCCACTATCTACATGGATGGGAAGCCACATCCTGACTGTCCACATGGATCAGCGAGTCACCACCACCTCACTGGCCATTTGGAATTGGGGGTGGGTAACAGGAGGGACACGGCCCCCACTGTCCACGCACGCACGCACATACACACGCACGCACGCACGTAATTGTATCAGCATAGTATCAGCTCAATCACATGTCCATTCTTAGAAATGAACTCTTGTAAACATTTTTTGTGTGTGATGTCATTGTTAATAGAAGCAAAAGAAAAAGATCTCCACAGATGCATGCACATATGGCGAGGTAGACAGGATGGATAGATGCATTGACCCAAAAACAATAGAGGGATTTGATCTGTCATTCTGACATCATAATCAAATATGTCACATGTCAGGTGATGTCAATCAAAATGATGTAGTTCCATCACGAAAATAAAAACGTCTGTCATAAAAGTGTGTGAATTTTTTGTCTTTGATGAATTTACAATTTAACTAATATTCTTTTGAATATTTTGAAACTAAAAAGAAGCTGTACTAGAAGCCATATTTTGTTTCTTAAAATGTAACAACCTACCTGTAGATGGATTAAAACCAAATTTTGGACAATGCACTTTGAAATTTATATATTCTGTGAATTCAGGTTTCAAATTGATTCCAATAAATCAAAAAAGTTGGCGAACATTCTAGAAATCGGCAGAGTATAGCTCGAAATGAATCCCACGATAGGCCAACCTACATGGAACTACCAATGAAGTCTCCTCAATATATTCCATGTAGAAGCTATGTTATTGAACAGGAATAGTGATCATGTATTGTGTTTTCTTTATTTCAGCTGGTGTGTATGTAGGTGTTGTGCTTACAAGTGTATGTCTGTCTGCCGCATACCCGCTTTTCTTTGAATTCTCATGTGAGATAACATTTCCAATCGCAGAGGGCATCGCTACGGGTACAATGGCGCTAATGAGTAATATAGCAGCATTGGTTTTCCTAGGAGTTATGTCAATACCTAATATTGGTAAGTAATACCTCTGTGTTATAATGGTTCTCCTAAGGCGTGTAGGAATTAACTTTTCCGGAGTATTCATCTAGCATCTGACATCATGATCCAAAATATTCAATAGCTTACCTGTATAGGTTTCTGGAAATTGATAGTCAGGGAGTTCAGAGATCGATCGATCCCAACACGAGCGAGGTATGGGTGGAGCTTAGCTAGATGTGGGTGGGGCATAGCTAAAAATGTAAATGTCCATTGTGGTTGATTAACCCTTTAGTACTCAAGCAGGCCTAAAACAGCTTCTGAATTACCTTGAAAAATACGAATTTGCCGGCCAAAATAAGAGTTTTTGGAAATTTACCACTGAAATGACTGGCTTGATAACCAAGCCATTCATTCCAATGATAAATTTTCAAAACTAATCTCTTGGTCTACAAATTGGCATCCTAAAAGATAATATGAAAGATGATTAAAGTATTAAGCCGTTATCATTAACCGGTACTGAGAAGAATAGAGTTTGGATAACTAACGGTTTATTCATGAAGCAAGTTTCTCAGTCAGTCATATGACATCGTAATCAACTACATGACATGTATGCTGACATCATAATCAATTACATCATGATCAATTTATAAATGCTCGCCCTACGGTAGATGAAAACATCAGGAAAGCCAGGCGTGCTATCTACTCGCTTATGGGAGCGGGGCTTCACGGGATAAATGGCATAACACCCGTTGCATGCATGTATCTGATAGAAGTCTATATCCTTCCAGTTCTGCTGCATGGGATTGATGTACTTATTCTCAACAAAACCGAAGTGAGACTCCTTGACAAGTTCTATCATAAGCTGCTGTTACAAATCCTGGGCCTTCCAGATCGTGTAGCACATCCATCTCCGTATCTTCTGCTTGGCACTCTTCCGATTGAAGCGTGTATACACTTACTTACTCTTCTTGGTGGCTCTGAGGCAGACTGCTATGAAAGGATACGATCAGAATAGCTGGTTTGCTGGCACTCGTAATATACTCACGAAGTACGATCTCCCTTCTATCCACGTTCTTCTAGATCATCCACCGGCAAAGGGAGCATGGAAGACTTACTAGGAAGCTGGTCAACAGGTTATGGTCAGATGAGCTCAATAATCAGATACCGCTATACTCATCCTTACAGTATCTGAGTAACTGTTCTATAAACCTTTCATCTGCCCACATAGCAATTGAGTCGGTCACTACTGCTCCACACGATATATGCACATTACCGGTACGGCTGCGCTTGCTGACCAACTGCTCTACCCTGCAGTGCAACAGGACTAAGTATAGTCGCGGTATGATAAAACCTGATTGCCCACTATGTAACAATGGATCAGATGACCATCACCATTTCCTGACAGTTTGTCAACCTTTAGCAGTGATTCAGAACAAGTACTGGGACCTACTACAGCGTAGCCTATGCCCGATGTGTGTTGCACATACTGAGCATGTCTGGGACGATAACAGCATTCTAACTTCATTCCTTATGAATCCATCGTCATATCTATACATGTCAGATCGCACGTGTCAATGTGTCTACTCAGTAGAGAAGATAATTCGTCAGTACTGCTTCACGTTGAACAATTTTCGAACACTCCTGACTGCAGAAAGGAACAATTTCAATACTGATAGTGACAGTGGTATATCTGGTATATGTCACACACAACAACAACAACAATAAATAAACTGTTGCATGCACGAGCTGGCCTATTAATATACTTAATACTCCTTTGCGAGGTGCTCCTACTTACAGCAGGGATTTACGTAATGAACTGAACATGAATGAATCGACTTAGTCCAAATGCTTAATAGTTTGTCATGGTGTTCGAATTGTATTTCTTTGCTGTTTAATAAACATCCTGTTGAATATTTACTAATTTGACTGGGCGATGGCAGCAACAGCACCCAGTCAAATTAGTTGCAAAATATTCAACAACTTACCTGTATAGTTTTCTGGAAATTGTGATTGATAGAGTGCAGGAGTCGATTGATCCAAACATGGGCAAAGCATGGGTGGAGCTTAGCTTGAGATAGTGTTGGGAATTGGTACTATTTTTGTGATCGATGATTGGTTTTATATACTAACCAATGATCAATTAATGATCGATCATAACAGTTTGTCATTTTTACCCACTTTGAAATTTTGAATGCAATAATTATTGCATTTCATGAATATTTAGCCTTAATAATTTAAGAAATTACCTGTTTAATATTTTGAAACTAATTTGATTGGAAGTTGTTGCTGCCTTAGGCAGCAACAGCTTCCAGTCAAATAAGTTTTAAAATATTCAACATGTTATTGATATGGTGGTTTTGACATTAGCATACTATTTCAGTGTTGAGAGGATTACTGTCTTCGACTATTGACTCGTATGGAGTAATACTATGTTATATAGTTGTAAAAATGAAATTAAAATGCCATTGCCAAAAAAAAAGAATCATCTGCAGTTTTAATATCGTAAATTGATAAGCAATCAAAATCGATTTCTGAAATGATGATCGATCTGTTGGACATGCAAACCAATCAATCATCGATGAAATCGATTAATCGGAACAACACTAGCTAGAGATAGTCGGGATATAGCTAAAACTGGATTCCTCCATTCACATGAAGGGAAGAGCAACTTAAGGGTCCTTTTGAGGGTATAGAACCCCCCGCAAAAAAGTTGTGGCAGTGGGTCCCATGGAAACACCTGAAAATCTTGTATGATTGATAAATGCTAAGTATTTTTGTAGGTATTTTGCGCAAACATACCCGAAACATCTAGCATTGGACCACCATGATTCATAGCTGTAAGTAAGCCCATGGGTACCTCTTTAATTTGTATGAATGAGAAAAACTACATGGAATAATTTGGAATACCAAACTTCAATTTGGGACCCCCAGATTTCAGTTTGGAACTCCTAGATTTCTAGGTGTGGAGTCCCTCCTTGGGATCTCCAAAATTTAGATGCCATGAGAAACACTGCCTCTGTGACTCTCCATCTGTCATCCATCCACCAACTCTTAGCTTAACCATCTTCGATTTTGTGATGTTTTTTAAACACCTTAAAATATCTTCTAAAACTGCTTTGGTGATCGATATGAAACGTATCTAGGATATTAGCAGAACCAATGAACCGTTCCAGTTTTAGCTATGCCCCGCCCATCTCTAGCTAAGCTCCACCCACACCTCATTTGTGTTGGGATCGATCGTTCAATCTCTGAACTCCCTGACTCAGGTTCCAGAAAACTATACGGGTAAGCTGTTGAATATTTTGAAACTAATTTGACTGGGTGCTGTTGCTGCCTATATTCAACAGAATATTTATTAAATGGTAAAGACATACAATTCATACAATGTGTCATTAAAGGTGTACTAAATCGAGTCATTCATGCCATAATTAATTATGACATCCTACACATCAGTTAGTTGATTACGACATCATGATGGATGGATAAACTGAAATGGTGAATTATGTTAATGAGAAGCTGAGGCCGAGTGCACCTTTAGGACTTGTGTTGATCGGTCGTGTGACTCCTTATCACCATTATTAAAATGTCTGTCCTATTGTGACAGTCATGTCTATGTCGGTCGAATCTAGGCTTGCACGATTTTTCGATTTAATCGTGAAGTTTGATTTATTTTTAAAATCGCAATTTTTACAGTGTAATTGAGGAAAAATCGGAAAATCGTCAAAAATTTCATGCTTGTTTATGTTTCAAATCAGAAGTGTGTACTTTATCAGTACATGAGTACAATTATAATCGATTCACGCCTGTGTTCATTGTGTTTATATCCCCCCCCCCCCACCATGTGCCATGCAGGTGTCGAATAATTGAAAATCACAACGCCATATAATTTTCTTTCTTTCGCTGCAGACCCCCAAGTCTGTCGTGAAATGCCAACTATATACTTAGTTGCAGTGTTAGGCAAGCAGTGAACATACTTCTTTTTAATTCTAGAGTTAGCAATTTCAGACGGTGTAATAAATTTTCCTTTTTGATTCGGTTGTCATGTCTAATTAAAGAAAATAAAGCAACAGCATTCCAGATTGTTTTATTTTGAACTGTGCGTTCTGTTGATTACTCTTAAATGTAAATCGTACATTCTGAAAGCAACTATAAACTGCACTATAGGAAGAGTTTACGCCGGTACACTCGTACCTACTCAAAACTACCATCCTATGTATGTGGATTGCGCAATATGTCCCCAGGTACGGATATTAGGGTCTTCGCATTACTCCGGTAATGACCTAAACTCGTCCTACAAAGGGAGGCTATAAGCGGAAGCTGGTACATCACGTAATTTATATTTTTTCTCGGCGACATTTTATATCAAATTTTTATGAAATAAATAATGTTTATTAAACTATACGCAATATTTGGGCAGTCCCAATTAATAATTTCACTCCCGCGATGATGGATATAAGGTCTACATTAAGCATAGACGTAGGATGGTAAGAATTTATCGCATGAAAATGTGTTCTAATTTCGTGCTATTTTTGTATCATTTATTTCAACTTTTTCTAGAAACAGGTCACGTTACCCCGTTTTATACTTTTGGGAATTTGGACCAACGATTTAATCGAAAATCGATTTTTTTTATAAAATCGATCGCGATGCTTCAAAACAAAAATTGCACAAGCCTAGTCGAATCCATATCGGCTGTATGGAACACTGGTCATGCTGGTTGTTATTTTACTCCACAGCAGTTCACTAGACCTGGATTAGTCAATTGGTCCACCAGTGAGCAGACATATTGGAAGAGCTATTTTTTTACAAAAAATGTATCTCTGGAGAAATGGATGTGATGTTGCGCATGTGCACGCATTCACACACACACACACGTGCACACAGATACACATACACACATCATACACATGCACAGGTGCACTGAGCACACATTGCTGCCACATGTTACTCTATATTTAGCTTCCACGGTTCCCACAACCTTGAAAATCCTTGAGAAAAATTATTGCATTTTAAGGCCTTGGAGGTCCTTGAATTTAGTCAGAATTCAAAATCCCTTGAAAGACACTTGAATTTGTCATTGTCCAACTTTGGTGGCGATGACAGACCAAGCGAATCAACCATGAAGGGAGGAAGAGAAAGGGATATAAAACAGAGCTGGGGTCAAATACAAAAGTATTTGTATTTGAAGTAATTTAAATACATTTTTCAGGTATTTGAAAGTATTTGTATTTGAAAAGGATTTAAGGCAAACGTATTTGTATTTAAATACATTGTCAATGTATTTGAGTATTTTCAAATACTTTTCAAAATACTTCTCTGTCTATTTCTGATAAATTCTTACATTCAATTGTACATGTACAGTGGAAATTAGAATTTAATACAGATTTCTCATATCTTCTGTAAGGCTTTGCGTGTCATACTCTGTTGAATATTTTAAAATTAATTTGACTGTTACAGTTGTTGCCTTAAGAAGCAACAACCTCCAGTGAAATCTTTGTCAAAATAATCAACAGTATGGTTGTCTTGAACTATAGTTGCTAGGGCTTCAGTGTTAAAAATATGACCCAATAAGAATAGAGCTAGTCCTTTTATAGATAGAACTTTGCAAATTGCCTTGAAATTATTTTCAAAATTATTTTTCATACACTTCACACATCCTCAGTTTTAATCAGCCTGGTTTTAAAGATGGAAATAAAAATTTTAGAATATTTTGAAAATAATTTAGCTGAACGTGTTGTGGTCTTAGGTAGCAATAATTTTCAGTCTCATGGTTTTCAATATATTCACATGATTTTTTTGTTTTATGTAACACACATTATTAATGCATATAGAAAATGAAATGAGCTTTTCTTCCAGTGTGGCCTTTGCTTGCTGTTACATCCCAATTCGTTACCAATGTATAGTACTGTACTGCTCTCTAACTGAATCCTACTGTCCGAGTCTTGTATAGCAGGCTTAATTCTCAAACTCTTGTCTGTAGTAGAATGTGCAATTATCACTTTTCAAAGTGAGCTAGATAGAGCTGGTAAAGTTACAACAACACCTCCATTATACTAGTTTTCAGGACTCATACCAGAGACTTAACACTTTTCACCGCGAATTTTATATTCAAATCATTCATTTAGATTGGGTGGGTGGGTGGCAGTGGGTTAATTACCCTTTCTTGCACACTTATGTCAAATTATTAAAATTTGTATAAGAAAGGATCATGGAAATATGGTTGTTTTCTTAAACAACAGCAGCCTACAAGCATTGCTTTTCCATATGAAGACCAGTTACCATGTGAAAAGGAATGAAACTTAGGAATCTGAAATTTCAGAAACTTACAGATGAAATAAAAGCTCTGAATATTTTTGGGTATAATTTGAATACAAGTATTTCCAAAAAAACAACTGAGTCAGATAGTTTTAGCACATCTAAATAAATAAATAAATAAAATAAATAAATAAATAAATCCCATTCATACTGAAAATTTAAAAACTTTGTTTCAAAGGTAATAAATATATCGCAGTCCACTGGAATGATTAGCTTGCTTATAAAGCCAGCCATTCCAGTGGTAAAGTTTCAAAACTAGTCGTTCTCTTGGCTTGTAAATGGGCAATGCTCAAGACCAATGCAGAGACCAGTTTGGGCTTTGCCATTAAAGGGTTAACAACAAAACTGTGATAGATAACCGAGTCTGAGTAAGAAACTTGTTTAGCTGGTCTAAATCTCACACATCTTTTCAGTAATGGATTGGCCAATTATTTCCTTTCAAAGCAACCTAGGTAGAGCTGGTCAGGTATTAACAACACCTCCATTGTACTAGCTTGCATGACTCTATACCAGAATGTTAACTATTTTCATCATGAATTTTATATTCATAGCATTCATTTAGATGGCGGTTAATTATCCCTTTTCATAATGATGTTAAAAGATTAATAGGAGAAGAATTACTGGTACATATTTTGGAAATGTTATTGCTATTCTTAGACAGGAGCAGGATATAGTAACATTGGTTTTCAAATTAAATAAATATCAGACCATCTTTAGCAACAATTTGAATGCAAGTTTTTAAATGAGATGGTCTTAAGAATAATCAGCAAGGATCTAAATAAATAAAATCAATAAATAAACCTTGTTTAATGTTATTCCATTTCTGTCTGAACTTTAACCCTTTCACCGATGACTTCCCCATTTCTCATTTTGAAGGCAACCATATAGAAAAACTGGATTATTTTGAAATTAATTCTTCCAGTCAAATGAATTTCAAAATATTCCAGAGAATAAGTTTTATTTCATAAAGAATTTACTTTTTCAGGGATTTGTCGATGAAAGTGTTAGTAAGCCTGGTTTCATAGACAGAAACAACTCTCAGTCAAATTGCTTTCAAAATAATCACATGATTTTTTTTTATCAATATGTATTCTCTATACTCTCCCCTGGGAATTGTAATTTTGCAACTACAATCTTCAGTTATACAAAAACCTGCAATAATGAAAGCCTCACAAAAGCAAGATTTATGTCTTATTTTGTGGGCTATGGTGCTATGACAATGAGTATGTTACATGTAGCGTGCTAAAGCAAATAGGCCTTGAGAATATTGCCATGCATCAGGAAGGTATAATTTCTGCAAAATTAAATTAGATATTGAAATATTTACATGTTTATGTGCATTTGAATGTGGAAAGCGAAGGTTATCTGCCATTTTGAATTTGATATAATTTTGCATTAACCATTCAGGATGCTGGTTGACTAACTTTACTATATTTAACTATAGTTAACCTGTCAAATGTGACCCTAGATATGGTATACAATTAATTTCATCCACAAATATGTCAAAAATAAGATACTGATATCAAAGATATTTTCCTTACATAATATTTCCATTCATAAAATGATACTTGTTTCATTTTGCACCCTTAGTTTGGTATCTATGATTGTCTGCTCATGTAAATTTGAGGGTCTGTCTGTCCATCACTAGAGTTACATCTTTACCATACTGTGGTCTTCTATAAGACATGTAAGAAGTATTTGAGAAGTATTTCAAATACTTACCCTAAGTATTTTATTTAAATACTTTGCAAAAAACAAGTATTTGTATTGTATTTGAAGAGTTCCAAAGTATTTGTATTTGTATTTAAATACTTTTGAATGTATTTGACCCCAGCCCTGATATAAAGTAGACCATACCCTAAAAAATAATCCTTGAAAATTCTTTTTGTTGAAATTAAAAATCCTTGAAAAGGCCTCGAATTCAATTTAAAAAAATCTGTTGGAACCCTGATTCTTAGACATCTAATATGTGACCATTACTTTAAATATTTGTGTCTGTTTTACAGGTAGCATCTGGGCCAGTTGGTGTGGTGTGGGCTCTATAGCTGCATGTATTCCTATTTTATTTTTACTGCGTGAACACTATGGTCGACTGGAAATAGATGAACAAATACTGACCGTGGAACCACCGGATGGAGACTGGTCTAACCCAGCACCAGACGTACCGTCCAGTGAGTCCAGTCAAATTGTTCCAACACAAATCTCATAGTAGACTGTGGAGAAGATGTAATGCAGATAAACCTCTCTATAGTGGACACCTGTTTTTGGGACCAATTGATAGTGGTTCTTTGACCCTTTAAACATTTAATGGATATACTGGACTCCTCCATTTCTAGCTAAGCTCCACCCACATTTGACGTGTGTCATTATTAACTATGTAACGTGTAGAAGGACATCATAATCAATGACATCATGAATGGTGTAGACAAGTACGTCACGAACGCATAATTGAAGACGGACTATGCGTTTTGTACGAATTGTATGTCTACTATTTAATAAATATTGTTGAATATTTTGAAACTAATTTGACTGGGCGCTGGTGCTGCCAATACACCCAGTCAAATTAGTTTTAAAAGATTTAACAGCTTGTCTGTATAGTTTTCAGGAAATTGATAGTCCTGGAGTTCAGGGATCGATCAATTCCAACATGAGCGAGGTGTGGGTGGAGCTTAGCTGGAGTTGGGTAGGCCGTAGCAAAAATTTGAAAGGTCCATTGACTTTCAAAAGGAATCCCCAGAATCTAAATTGAAAGGTAACAATACAGGTAAGCTGTTGAATATTTTAAAACTAGTTTGACTGGTGCCTATGTTTGTGGTGTAATGGTAATGATCCAAATGTCATAGAAATGTAATGTTCTCCACAAAGAATTTCTTTCAAAACTAGCAAAGAACAACATTCTGACCGCAATACAAGGTAAATCAAAACATATGCCAGGTCTTCAGGGTACGTCAGATTCGGGTTTATACTGAAAGGAGTCCGGAAAAAAATAAAATCAACCCGCTATTTTAATTCACCAATCAGCTTAATGTACATAGGTTTTACAAAATCTTGCCATCTCGCTGTGGTTATAAAGGGTTAATTAGTTAATAAATGTTAATTAACTCTCAAATTCGTTCAAGAAAATTTGAATTTCCTCATAGAAAATGTTCATTTGCAGAACAATAAGACTATTTTTGAAAATTTACCACTGGAATGACAGGTTCGGTTTTTGAGCCAGTCATTCCAGAGGTCAGTTTTCAAAAATAGTCTTCTTAGTGTGCAAATGGACTATACTTAAGACCAGCTTGAGCATTAAAGGGTTAATATCATAATATCAATAATATCATTCATTTTATGGTCAAGGCAGCAAAAAATTATATCAGCAGTTGTTTGAGGAATGGCCAATAGCAGGCCAAGAGAAGACCATTTTTGAAAATTTATCCCTGAAATGACTGGCTCGATAACCGAGCCAGCCATTCCAGTGATAACTTTTAAAAAATAGCCTTCTTTTGTCCTGCAAATAGACATTCAGTAAACTAATATAAGTAATTTTCTTGACCGGTAAAGGGTTAATCATTGTCAGTGTCATAATTCAATATGCCATTCTACTGTGGTGTGGCGAACATATATTTTAATCTATATAAATTTACAAATACACTTTTAACATATGTGAATATTTTTTTTAACATTAGTGAATAATTGTAGTCTTAGATCAGCTGGCCTGAAAGCTCAAGTGAACTTATGCCATGGCGATCGTCTGTCCGTCATCAGTCATGAACTCTACCGTTAAACCTTTAAGCCTTCAATTTGTTCATGAAAATTTCAATTTTCTCAAAGAAAATATAAATTTGCAGACCAAGAGAGGACTATTTTGAAATTTTACCACTTAAATGATTGGCTCGGTTATATTTCAAAAATAGTCCTCTCTTGGTCTGTAAATTTACATTTCTCAAGACCACTGCAGAAGCCGTTTTTTGCTGATATGAGTGTTAAAGGGTTAAGCACCTTCACAAGAACTACTGATTTCAACCAGATTTCTCACACCATTGAGTGTCAGTTAGAAACACATTTAGACATTTCCTAGACCGCAGAGCCAATTGACATGAAACTCAAGAAACTTCGTCAAACACATGAGTTGAGTCGGATAAATGAGTGTCATTGGATCCCTCCATTTTCATCTTTTTCATGTTAAATGGGAACACAAGAAGGGTCGCCATCGTTTGCATAAAACATGCAGTTCTATCGTAGAGCCCATATTAAGCTACTGTGTAAAAATTTCCTGCAACATTTATATATAAATCCGAGTAAAATGGTGTTAAAAAACGCTATTTTGCTATAATTTTCTGTGAGTTAATTAAACCTGTGACCTCATAGGTTGAATCCCATCCGACAAGAACCATGATAACGGCACTGAAGACAGGAATGCATGCATTTGGGTGGTGATATCTCTATCGGTGGTAATGCTATCGACATCATTTATATATGTACAGATTGAAGATATGGAATATATTTGTTATTTTCATACATTAGTTGCCGAACCTTAAGATGGCCCTTTTCTATGAAGATGCATGCCAATCACATGAATATTACAATATCTCAGGAAGTTTTGAAAACAACATGTATTGGGATGTATGTAAGAACTGTTTAAACTCATATTATTAGATGAAACTTTAATGGCATTATCTGCCGTAGTGCCAGTGAGTGTTTAATTCAAAAGTGGCAACTGTACTAATTATATATACTATCGCATCATTCATTTATCTCAGGATCAAAACTTGATGTCAAAATCGGCACCATCAGAGAAATCAGACAAAGGACTTATTATATATTCTTCAACATTTCCGCAAATATTGTTTATATATGCATAAAACGCAATTGACAATTTTACTGCTATAGCGTTGGATGACATCGAGAAAAATGTTCAACCTATGATGTCATACGCCTCATCCGGGAATAGAAAATTAACTAATGTATCACATATTTAAATAACGAAAATATATATTTCTAATTTGCGCACAGCGCTTACAATTATATTTTTGAAAAGTAGTATAGAGGGTCTGGCGTTCCCCTTTAATGGTTCAAATACCGAGGTTGCAGGTGAGCAATGCCGGTCCCTCGGGCCTCTTGTTATTATTAGCTCACCGGGCCCAGCCATGGCAGCCGTCCGTTAAATCGCATCCTCATTTATCCTTTGACCAATCTAAACACTCATATTAAAAAAGTTAGGTGCCCCGTACTGGACAGGTAGTCAGATGTCAGTCCGCCGGATGCCAGCCCCAACCTCGCGCATGCGGAGACTAGTACTTCCTTTTACCAATTTATTGGCTCAAAGAGACATATGCTTTAAGCTTTTTTCTGCAAAGAAAATTTCTCTACGCTCATTTTCATACTTAATCCATCTAGAAATCATGTCTGATCATCCCAAAGCTTCTGAGGAAGGACCAGGATCAAGTTATCAGGTGATTTCTATTAAATGTTTGTCTAATTTAGCGTTTTAGCGACATGATAAGCGCCTAGAAAACTGGTTTATTTCAAAATGGCGCTATGAAATACTAATCTCTCTTTGTGTTTATGTCCACAGGTATCTATCTATGATTGAACAGGACAGCACATCGTCAGAGGGTTTGTTTTTCTCTTCACCAAGGTTCCATTTCCTACTAACATTGTTAGGTTATCTAACCAAAATCTATGCCCAGTGAGTTGGAGGCCTCGGAAGAAGGTCTTCTCACTTTGCCCTCTTGGTCCACTTCCTTCCCCTTATAGGTGGAGCGAGTTAAGAGGTCATAGTGTTGGTGGAGCTTCCAGTTCATCAGATCGGATGGTTTGTCTATGCTAAAGACTCAGGTATTCTAGTTATGATATTAGGCACTTCAAATATATCTGAAAATATTTATGAAATCTGCTGCCATTTTATCATTGTTTATCTGATGTTTGTATGGTTTGTATATACTATCCTTTCCAGTTAAGATGTTCTGGATATGAATACAATTCGCCCTTACACCTGAATGTTTGTTTCGGATCGATTTAACTTCTTATTTTTGAAGTTATGACATCATAATCAGCCTTGCATCTTACTAACATTTATACAGTTTTTGTCCAACGCTGGTTGATTATTAGCTGGGGTCTTTATGGGCCCACCCTCCTTTTTATTTTGGTTTTGAGTTCTTAATTCAATTAACTAAAATGCTCATTGTCTTCGTCTTCTGGCTTGTTTCAGAAACCTGGTTATCCTTCTTGTGGAAGGTTTTTGAAGGATAGATCCCCCTCCCCCACTTATGTTTCCAGTGCAGCCCATGTGGGCCATTGCTTAATTGCGAGATCTGTAAAAAAAAAAAAAAAAAGTGGGGGTGGGGAGAGCTAATGTCTGAATTTCTATCTTTACAGATCACAGAGATGGCTCTAAAGGAGGAGAGGAAGTTGAAGAAGGAGGGTTCTGGTCAGAAGGGTAAGGGGAAGGCCTCGTCCTCTATGGATATGGAGGCCTTCCGCATTGAGATGATGGGAGAGATGAAGACGACAATTAAGGATTTGGTCCCAGAGTTGCTTCGTGGCATGCTTCCTGGTTTAAATCCTTCGTTGTCCTCTTCGTCTGCTTCCGAGTAGATAATCCCCACCTCTGAATTGGTGCTACCTAGGGACCTACCAGTTTTTGTCCGTGATTCAGAGGTGGCCCTATTAGAGGGCATAGTCCACTATGAGGACGCTGGCAGCCGGCTTGCCACGCCGGTTGTTCGTGGACAGGTATCGCTGGAGCCTGGTGCCTGCTTATCAGGCTAGGAATAACCGCACCCTGTAGGTACCACTTCCTCCTATGGTACCTTTCCTGGCCAGTCCGGGTTAGCATTCTTCGCGGACCTGGAGTCTAATCTTTCTGGCCAGGAAGAAGAGGATTATCTGCTGGGTTCTCCTTCTGACGCCGTGGCCATGGACATTGACGTACGTGCACCCCTCGCGGGGAATACGGGCGACATTGTCCATGGAACTACTCGCGCAGGAGTAGCGTTCACGGCGCAAAAGCTAGCCCGGGCTGGATCTGATGGTCAGTATTACCGCATACCTTGGCTTGCCGATGGTGTAGCTGGTGCTGGCCAGGGCTGTGGTGTGGCGAAATTTTCCCCACGCAATAGCACGGCACCTGCTCCTGGTCAAGCCAGTCATGTTAGCATGCCTGTTTTTTCAGGCCCGCATGTTTTCTCTGGCTTGCCAGGAGTATCAGTTCCTCCAGCCACACACACACACGCCTGCGATTGCTCAGTAGGATGACGAGGGCCCTCGTCCTGTAGAGCATTCGCAGGTAGCCACAGAGAAAGACTGGTCTGGCGCTTGTCAGTGGCTAATCAATGTGAGGCCAGGTCTTGCTGTGGATCAGTCGGCCAGCCAGTGCCCGTGGTTAACAGGTAAGCCGACTGTTACCGCTATGCCATCTCTGCCGCTGGCTGAACATATTGTTGATATGTTCACAGCGGCGGAGACGTCCATCAAGGCGCATGGATGTCTCCTGAAGGTCCCTCGCGAGGTGGCAAAGCGATGCCGCATCGTACCTGATCAATATCAATTGTACAGTGTGGTGCGCTAGTCGAGTATATGCGGCCAGGCTCCCGGTCTGACACGGGAGCGCTTTGCATTCGGCAAACACCGCATTGCGCAATGCGGAGGAGAGTTCGAGGGCGTCTATCTCAGCACTCTCGCATGTCTCTCAGCTGTTACAGGGGGTAGTAACAGCATCCGCATCGCGCCAGCCTAGTCCGGTGACTGTCCAGAGAGCCATCTAAGATGGAATTAACTTGGCTCTGGACTGTTTAACCCGGTCGGTGACCAGGAGTGTCCGGGCGAGGCGTACGTTTGCCCGTGACAACTTGTGCCTGTCCCAGGACCTGTATAACAGGTCATGGTCTCTTTGGAGGTGAGGGATGTAAGCACCTCCAAGAGACAGTTATCCTGGTCAATAACCAGAGGGCGTTGCGCGAGCAATTTGAAGTGCTCCGCAGAGAGCGCGTTCGCGCAGCTCCCCCTACGTATCATCCCCTGCAGACTCGAGGTGGTGGTGGTGGCCAGGTCAGAGGCCAGCCACCAGCACAGCGCCGGCCACGGCCGCGCACGCTTCGGCCAGCAGCGTGGGGGGGTGTCGCAGGCTCCTTCGGCGAAGCCAGCCAGGCAGTCACCCGCGCTCCAAGGTGCGCGCAGTGCGGGCCGTAGCGTGTGAGGATCTAGTCATGGTAATCATACCTGAAGGGTCAGTTACCACAATAAGAGCCACTCCAGTGCATCTGCACCAAGAGACAGTGTCACTCTTGCGCTGCTTATGTCCACCTCTCTCCCTATGCGGACCAGTAGGAGGCCGATTGGCCAACCACATGCAAAAGTGGGGGCGGTTGACTCCGTTTAGTCTTGCGATGGCTTTCAGTCGGATATCATCCAGACTGGATATCAGGCCCACCATTGCGACTGTCTCTGGTGCCAGTCTGGACTCAAATTCCAAGAGATCCAGATCAATGGTTGTGTATAGAGGAGGAAATAAATTCCCTTTACTGAAAGGAGCAATGCAACTGGCACAAAAGTGCCCGGGCTTCTATTCAACCGTGTTCCTAGTAACGAAGAGCACTGGAGGGTGGAGACCAATTCTCAACTTCAAGCCATTGAACAAGTTCATAGACACACCCAGTTTCAAAATGGAGACAGTGAAATCGGTGTTGGCAGGGTTGGAGAAGGGAAAGTGGATGGCTTCAATAGATTTGAAGGATGCTTATTTCTACATTCCAATAGCGAGGAGTTTTTGTCGGTTCCAGAGGTTCGCATTCCAGGGCAGACAGTGGGAATTCAGGTTTTTACCCTTCGGAATTTCTACGGCTCCTCGGGTCTTCACCAGAGTGGTTCTTGCGATAACAGCATACCTCCGCAGAAGAATAGCAGTCCACACGTACATAGACGATTGGGTGTTAAAAGCACACAATCAGGAAAGTTTATCAGCAAATCTGGAGATAGTTTTGAAAACCCTCACAGACGTGGGCTGGATAATCAATTTTCAAAAATCAGGGCTGACTCCATCCCAGAAGTTTGTTTAGCTGGGAATGTTCTTCGATCTGGAGATAGGATATGTTTATCCTACTCAGGAGAGGGTACAAGTACTCATCTCATTAATACAATCAGTGTGCAACAGTCGTCATGTCCTGGCACGGGTTTATGTGAGAATGCTGGGGTTGATGGTTTCTCTGGAACCAGTCATTCCTCAGGTAGCCTTGCACAGGCGGCTGATCCAGTTATTTCTCATGACTCAATGGACCCTGAATACAGGTTCACTGGACTCAAATGTGTCAGTGCTGGAGACTCTAATTCACCACCTGCAATGGTGGTTGAAGACAGAGAATCTCCTGGTGGGGGTGATGCTAACCCCTCCTCACCCTCAGTTAACGATGTATACAGATGCATCGATGGAGGGGTGGGGAGCTTGCCTGGAACAATCCACAATATCAGAGCTTTGGAATCTGGATCAGTCACAAGAACATATAAATCTATTGGAATTACGAGCACTACTCCTGTGCCTGGAACATTTCTTAGAGAAAGTTCAGGGCAAGAGTGTTCTAGTTCGATCAGACAACACAACAGTAGTGACTTACATAAACCGCCAGGGCGGAACGAAGTCGCCCAGTCTCTGTATGATGACATGGAAGCTGCGTTGCTGGTGCCTGAATCAGAGGATTACCTTGAAATCAGTTCATATTCCGGGAAGGTTAAATCTGCTAGCAGACTCATTGAGCCGAAGGATGAGTGTTTTACCTACGGAATGGCAACTAAATCAATGTGTGGCGGATCGTCTGTTCAACCACTGGGGGAAACCCAATATAGATTTATTCGCAACGAAGAAGAATGCGAAGATGACAACGTATGTCTCTCCGATTCCAGATCCGAGCGCTATCGCAACAGTTGCGTTAGCTATCAGCTGGGTGGGAATGTATGCATACGCATTCCCTCCAGCAATCCTGATTCCAAAAATTCTTCAGAAAATCAGACAGGAGGAGTGCCAAGTGCTTCTGATCGCCCCAAATTGGCCAAGCCGATCATGGTATACGGATCTACTGGACCTTCCTCTGCCTCTGATGGCCAATATTATCTTCCAGGGCAAGGCCCTTCACAACAATCTGTCAATGTTCAGATTGACTGCGTGGATGTTGTCAAGGAATCAAGAATTAAGGAGGGCTTTTCTGAGCAAACAGCCATGTTTATGGCAAAAGCCAGAAGGGGGGTCAACCTCCAGAGGATATAACTATAAAATCAACAGATTTGCAGAATGGTGCTCAAAAAGATATTTTAATCCAAGGGATTCATCTATTCAGGTAGTAGCCGATTTCCTCTGTCACCTGTATGATGCCTATAGCCTCAAGCCTAACTCTATTGCTGGCTACAAGTCAGCTTTAATGACAGTTATCCCTTGCTTGGCTAATAGGGGAAGTGAGGAAGTAAGTACATTAAATACTTTAATTAAAGGCATGGGCAATCTAAGACCAAGTATCCCCCTGTGATTCCGCCTTGGAGTTTATCACTAGTGCTACAGGTATTAGCTGATAAGCCATTTGACCCACTTAGTTCCATTTCTATGAAAATGTTGGCACTTAAAACTATTTTTAATTGCTGCGGCCTCGGCTAGGCGGGGAAGCGAAATTCATGCCTTATCAGCCGTGGCAGACTGTTATGTGGTTACAGGGGACAGCCTTAAGCTTCTACCTAGGATAAATTTCATGGCTAAAAACCAGTCTTTGAAATATCCATGTCAACCCATATTTTTATCAGCTTTGACTAGATATGATCCTAATTCAAAAGCATGGTGTCCGGTCCGAGCATTAAACCGGTACAAAAAATTTACTCAGGAATGGCGGACGGACCCAACAGCGTTATGGTTGTCGTATATTGAACCCCATGGCAGGGCATCTAAGGACACCATTTCCAGGTGTATTGTGGAGTGTATTCAATTTTGTCATAAATCCGCCACAGGTAAACAAGTTGACATGGCCAAGGCTCAAAGTGTCCGTGGCGTAGTGGCTTCCACTGCCCTGTTTAATGGGGTCCCTGTGGATGACATTATGTCAGTAGCTCAGTGGCACTGTGAGTCAAGTTTTACCGACCATTATCTCCGTGACACCTCGAATCCTCTCACCTTATCGATTTTGAAAAGCTAATCTAGGTGTACATATTTTGATGAGGTATCCTCATTTTATATGTATTTTCACAATTAATCAATGGAAACAACCACTTATTTGGACTGCATCAGTCTTCACCTATGGGGAGATGATGACAGCGGCCAACGTCCACAAGGTCAGTCTTGTTTATGTGTTGTTCATTGTTAATTGTATTGTCACGTGACCCTTCGTTATTAATATGGTGATGGTACGTGTTTTATGTGGTTCATTATTGAGAGTGTACGAAAATGAAGCCTTTTCGTTTAATGTCCTATAGTACATGGCACTTGTACGTAGAGAGCGTATGGGGCATTGAGGTCATTCAGTCTTCCTCCCAAGAAGAGGGGGTGGGTGGGGGTTTGGGGGAGGGGGGAGCGCATATGATCATCTCTCAGTCATCGGTATCGGTTGTGTTAGCCGATGTTCAAATCTATCCCTGGTTGTGTTTTCACACCATTTCTGATGTTTAAGTGCCTTAAACACAGAAAAGCGCATAGGGAAGAGCTGGTCTTTTGACCTCGCCTCCCTCCCGCCGAATACTCTGACGAATTCTGGCAATATCAAAGAGTATTAGGGAGGTAAGTATACTCTTGAAGTGAAATAAATGAAATCACAGATTTCTTTTTTCACGAGAGTTAATACTTACCTCCCTAATACGGACCCGACCTCTCCGCCCCACAGAGGCTCGATCTTCAGGTTTTCTTAAAGTTGCATAGTGTCAGCCAATAAATTTAGTCAGAGGAAGTACTAGTCTGCGCATGCGCGAGGTTGGGGCTGGCATGCGCCGGACTGACATCTGACTACCTGTCCAGTAGGGGCCAGCCATCTTGAATTTTCCAAAAAATAGCTGGAAATTGTTTAAAATGATACTCGTCATTAACCACTCGCCGATGGCCATCTTGTTCCCCAGAATGACATCTCAGGAACTGCCATACGGATCAGATGGAAACTTATTGGATTTAATTTCATCGATCACTAAGGGTGATTAAAGTTTATTCAAGCGAGCTTGATCCTCGATAAAACATGTTTGTCATGGACCAGTCAAAATTTTGGGTTTGATGGCCATATTGGATTTTTTTTTATTGACTTGATGGAACCTAAGGTTCAATCTACTTCCCACTTAATATCACTTGTACTTAATTCCTAATTTTGTAGATTTATGTCTTGTTACTGCTGAATTTAAAGTGTGTTTATTCAAATGCTAATGGTTAAAATGCTAATGGTCCAGGTGAGCGTTAAGGCTCTTGGGCCTCTTGTTAGTGATATCTTTGCTGAGTATGTAACTTATATATATATATATCATCTTCAGTATATGGTATATAATAGATAGAATTATTACTCTTCCCATCATGCTGCTCTTGTCTATCGATAGCCAGCTATGAATGTTGTTGCAGCAATGATTCTCTCAAATTGATCAAAACACTTACTAGTGACATGTTTTGTCTGCTATATTATTTTAGGAGGAATTTTACGGAAAGTTGGTGCTGCTATAGGCAGCAGTAATTTCCAGTCAACAGGTTATAAAAATAATAGCACTCCACTTTATCCATCCATCGTATGACATCAGAATCAACTACGCAATGTGTAGAATGACATCATAATGAATGGTGTAGATAAGTACATCATGAACGCATATTTGAAAACGGACTATGCATTGTTGTACGAATTGTATGTATTTACTATTTAATAAATATTCTGTTGAATATTTCGAAACTAATTTAACAGGGGCGCTGTTGCTGCCATAGGCAGCAACAGCGCCCAGTCAAATTAGTTACAAAATAGTCAACAGCTTACCTGTATAGTTTTCAAGAAATTGATAGTTGGGCATTCGGGGATCGATCAATCCCAACACACCAAATATAGATTAAACCTTTAATGGTTAAGCCGGCCAAAATCTTTTGCAGTGGTCTTTTAAGAGTGTCCAATTGCATGGCAAGAGAAGGCTATTTCTGAAAGTTCACCACTGAAATGACTGGCTCGATAATCAAGCCAGTCATTTCAGTGGTAAATTTTCAAAAACAGTTTTCTTTGGCCTGCAAATCTACATTCAATGAGCAAATATTTTGATTTTCTTGATGAAATTTGTATATTAAATGGTTAATATTGCACTCTATGATAATGAGCTGTGATTGGATAAATTGCTCAGTCTCAATGTGTATTGTATCAAATATTTGACATTTCTGACAAAGACATCTCTGTCACAATGGACCTTTCCAGGTTATCCATCCGTTATATGACATCATAATCAACTACGTGACTTGTATCATGATGTCATAATCAATGACATGAACGGCGTAGATAAGTATGTCACGAAGGCATAATTGAAGACAGACTAAGCATTGTTGTTCGAATTGTATGTCTTTACTATTTAATAAACATTCTGTTGAATATTTTGAAACTAATTTCGCTGGACGCTGTTACTGCCATAGGCAGCAACAGCACCCAGTTAAATTAGTTTCAAAATATTTAACAGCTTACCTGTATAGTTTTCTGGAAATTAATAGTCAGGGCATTCGGGGATCGATCGATCCCAACACAGGTGAAGCGAACTTTACTAGGCTAAAATTGGACAGGTCCATTAATAGCATGTCGCACTTGCTAAACTATTTTTTCAATAATCATATCTTAATTAAATATATAGATTTAATAAATTGAGTTTATTTTTATAAACTCATTGTCTAATCTATTCAAACCATTATGTTAATGAGATAATAATTCTATCAATTAGTTTAATAATTATTTACATTTTAATACAATTTTAATAATTTTCAAGAATTCTTGAATTGGCCTCTGTTTCTGGCTTCCACTTTTCTTTGTATTTTCACTTCGAATCTGTGATATTATGTCAAAAAGTGGATTTTACCAATGAATATTTGTCTAACATATTATTTTTTCATTTTAGTGAGTAGTTAGAGAGAATTTGTATAGAATGTATGAATTTGTTATCAGATCATGAACACAATCTTTTATGATGTAACAATATTCCTAAGCGCACAATACAGGATTTAATCGGTTTCAAATACAGATTCTGTTATTTGTTTGTTTTTGTAGCGTCCAATCTGAAAGATGTGAAAGTAACGCATTTTATTGGATATTATATACTCTATAGGTATATATTATGCGTTTTCCAAATACATTTCAGCCTGTTATACAGTTGTAATTTAACTAAAATGTACAGTACAGCTTATAATGCAAGTGACATTATCTCAAAACTGATCACGCACCTAATCAATTCAGTTTTTATGCACCACCTTTCCTTCGACGCTGTAGGCCAAGGCATCGGTAGTCATGTCCAAACACTGGGACTTGCACAAAATTGGCATTGACATGTCACGAGCCTTCGACACAATTAAACGCTCAAAGATCCTAGATGTACTACGCCAGGCCAGTTGCAATGAAGATGAGCTACGACTAGTGAGACTACTGGTTGCAGACACCAAGCTGAGAGTACGAGTCAAGTCAGTGAAGTCCGTAGAGTTTGAGACATCAATCAGCTCCCCACAGGGAGATGGTCTATCTCCAGTGCTTTTCACCTGCTACCTTGCTGCCGCATAGAAATCTGTGCGGGAAAGTTCCACAAGACCAAACCCCCCAGTGTCAATACTGGGCATGCCGCTAGAGATGGAATATACCGATGATGCGGACTTCATAGACAAGGAAAAGAAACCCCTTGACGACCTTCTCCCAATAGCTGCAAGCAAACTAAAAATTGAGAATCTCTATGAATTAATCCAAAACAGAGTTCACCCACATATACATATCTACAAAGCATGGAACTATAGAAAATGACGATCCACTCCATGGCGGCGAACCACGGAGGGAAAGTAAAATCCTGAGCTCACTGCTTTGCAGTATTGCTGACATTTCTGCATGCTGTGTCATGGGGAACATAGCTGCCCAGTTCTTCTGGAAGCTATGGATTCGTAGATCAAAGATGCCTTTGATAAAGAGGCTACATTTATACAATGCAACCTGCGTATCCTTGATGCTGTATAACTGTAACAGCTGGGCAGCTCCAAAGGCAGCTCTAGACAAACTCGATGCCTGCCACCGCAAACACCTACGCACTATCGCCGATGTCCAGACAGCATAATTTCCAACGATGCACTATACAAGATGTGTAATACGTCGCCGCTGTCTGTAAAAATCGCCCAGCAAAGATGGTCCATGTTTGGCCATGTGCTAAGGATGCTAGAAGAGACACCGGCGCAGAGAGCCTTGGAATTCGCCCTAATCAGAGCCAGCAAATACAAAGTCAGGAGAAGACATCATTGCATAAATCTGCTAAGCGTGCTATGAGGTGACCTCAAGAAAGCAGGACTCGGTACACTCAAGTCAAGAATGGACCTGAGGAAGCTAAGGATTTCGGCTGAGGTCAAGACACAGTGGGCAAAAGTGAAGAAGGACTGATTGCAGCTATAGGATGTTTCTACCACTACAGCCGCAGAATACAGTAATCAAACATACAGCTCAAAAATGTTTTAACATGTTTCCAAACCAAAATAGAACATAGCGTTGAATATCTTGAACATGTTAGTAGGCAGCAATGTCTTCCAATCCAATTATGTTCAAAATATTCAACAGAACATTTCTTACATTGTGTTCAAAATTGTACTAACTAACATGTTTTTTGTTTTATTTTATTTATGCGCTGGACTGTAGTTGAGATTAAAATTGTCATTTATATCTATGATGTATAACAGATGCTATGCAATTTCTTTACCCTTTAACGCTCATGGTGGCCAAAAAACGGCTTCTGCAATTGTTTTGAGAAATGTCAATTTGCAGAGACCACTGGAATGACTGGCTCGATAATCGAGCCAGTCATTCCAGTGGTAAATTTTCAAAAATAATAATCTTGCTCTGCAAATGGACATTTTGTATTAGAAAATTTTAATTTTCTAGAACAAGTTTGAGGGTTAAAGGATTAAAATATTAATTTATCCCTTTCATTATTATCCAGCAGGTACAGGTGTGTGTATGTGTGTGTGTGTGTGTGTGTGTGTGTGTGTGCGTGTGTGTGTGTACACATGCGGGCCAGGTTGCAGTAAAATTGTTTTCTGTGTGTGTGTGTGTGTGTGTGTGTGTGTGTGCGTGTACGTGTGTGTGTGTGTGTGTGTGTGTGTGTGTGTGTGTGTGTGTGTGTGTACACATACGGGCCAGGTTGCAGTAAAATTGTTTTCTGTGTGTGTGTGTGTGCGTGTACGTGTACGTGTACGTGTACGTGTGCGTGTGCGTGTGTGTACACATGCGAGCCAGGTTGCAGTAAAATTGTTTTCAAAATAATCAATTACAATTGCAATATTAATATTATGATAAGCATAATAGATAACATATAATAACTAGTTGTTGGTTTTTTTAACACATTTTATTGTAGCAAATGTACAAAGGGTTCGGGCACAAGTTCTGGCAACTTAATATGGCCCTCTCCCTACAGATATTAAATGACAGCATATAAATAACGTTTTGCCCTGTAGATGGGGCTTAGAATACACCTTCCGTATTCTCTGCGTGTCGTAAGAGGCGACTAAAGGAGGTAAGGGTGAGGTAACCCTGACAGAAACCTCGAGTGCTGAAGACGGAGGTTCCAGGCCGCACAGCGCACTCTAAAAAACCATGGATCCACGCACTTAACGCTTATGATCATGTCGATAGTCACTCTTTAGGACTGGCGGTATGATCAGCGAACGAAAAGAAGAAGAAGAATAACATTGAACTTATGTACAATTTAAATTTACATAGACTAATCTGAGTGGCAGAGAGACAGAAAGATATGCCGAAAGAAGTCGAGGGGGGGGGATGCTTCACTAGTGATACTTATTAGTGCTACAATAATTATAAAATAAAACCTGTTATAATCAAGGCATATGTTACTGTCAAGGCATATGTTACTGGAAATTGAGGCAAGGTTAAGGAGTCTACGCCCACGTTCTCGAAGCTATCCCCTTGACAGCGATACAGTCACTCGGCGCGTAAAAATAGTAAGTAACTATATCGCTATTACAGCGATATCCCAGAGAACATGGCTGCTGGAGTATTTGTAAGCATTAGCATGCTGCTAATTTCCGTAAGTGACCTAACGCGAGTCACTCACGCACGCACACATCAGTGCACCCACATTTTCAACAGCAGCAGCAATTAAATTTTTGTCAGAGGCATCTGTACCAACCCCTCACACTGTACGTGTTATCTTTAGATAAATCGTTGACAGTAATATTGGTAAGATATATCCTTCCCACTTCTCAATACCAATTCCTCACTCATGCATACCTGTACTAGGGTTGGGCGATTTTTCGATATTATCGTCAATATCACGATATACCGAATACCGATACCGAAATCGTCATAATTACGAAAAATCGTAAATATCGTCAATACCGACAGGACGATATTGCACTTTTAACTGTGAGCATAATATAAATAACTAAGTTAGAAATGTCATACTCTTACCTCTATTCGGTCCAGTAATAGTCATTAAGTAATAATCTAGTCTTTGTCTAAGGTAATAAAAACTTAATAAACTCCAAAATAATCTGTGTTCATTTAATTCATGGTTTGTTTGCGCTAATAAAATGATTTAAAGTACAAAATAATCCTTTGTTGTTCACTTTTCATAATTGCATAAATAGACGACGCCATGTTTTTTCTTGCCTCATTCTGAGTATTGGTCAGTGGGGAATACCATTTGCACTACCCACATTTCATTCTGATGACCTCATTACTACAGGTCAAGCTATTTATCCATTAGTCATTGATCTGCATGGTTAAACATTCTTCTGACCGTGAAAGATTTAAACTTTAAAACTTTTGAGGTCGATACACACTTAATCCCTTATCAATACCACAGCTTGGAACGGTGGGTGAGGGGGCAGTTAATCTCTTGCTTTACCGTTATACGTTTTTATGTTACTTTATACAATATATTTAGCATTTTTAAACGAATCAGATCAAAATTCATTCCACATATAACATTACGGATTTATTCTAAGTGAGAAACGTCCTTAAAATAAAGAATTTAGGCCTATTTATTTCCAGTTTTCTATCAGATGTGGCAGTCTTGGCTGCAGAGTTAACTGGGTTAATTTCACACATCCCGGCTACGCCTTGAGATCAATGGATAAACCTGCTAAGTAGTGAGCGAATTTGAATAGGTCTACAATGGGGCAAATTAGTATTTAATATTACAGACCAAATAAAATCTGATATAATTGTTTCCAGTCTTCACGCTCGTTCTCGTTCAAAATCATGCAGTGTTATTTTATTAATTTGCCGTGATAACAGCTGTCGGAATTCTGCAGTGTGAATTCTGATTGGCTCAAGTATGATACGGCTGCCAATCAGATTTCGTTCTGCAGAATTCCTTTCTGCGCGATGAAGTTAATGCGTATTCCTTGCTCAATCTTTTGACAGTTGTCGTGAGGTAAAGCGTGAGGTAAAGTTAACATAAAATACAACACAAGAACAGAAGAAAATCCTTTATTTTTCTTATTTGTGATGGGTTAGTTGCATTAAATTCGTTGCTTTAAACTGACTATTGAAGGGTGTCAAAGTGTGGAATTTCGTGTATTAAATATGCGGAAATGGTAATCATGGCGATCTTAATTCACGGTTTCAATGCAACAAATTTAATGAAAATAACTTGCAGACACCATCAATTTGGAATACATGTTATTCTATGTTTACACCCTAACTCCACACCTCACCCAAATGACGATATATCGTGATACCGCGGTATTTTAATGAGGTACCGATATCGTCATACCTTGAGCAATATCGCCCAACCCTAACCTGTACACTCTCATATACGTACTTGTGCCTACACCTGGTGTACAATTGACAAATTTGTGAATAGGATAGTGTGATAAAAAAAGGACTGAATTTCCAATTTGTTTTAAAATCTCTTGGTTTGTCTGAGAAAATTATGTACATTCGTTAACAAATTTTCATTTGATTTGGTAGCCAATCTACTGCTTCCCTTCAAGAAAATATCCAGGCTAACATCGAGTGTAATTTGTTGAAGGGAATCAAATAAATTGCGCCTTTCATTTGCCCATTTTGGACATTCAAAAAAGTAATGATAGGCCGTTTCTGGGATTTGGCAATGTGGACAATTGGGGTGTTCAAGTAGGTGGTATCGGTACAGATCATTATTGAGTTGGCTACAGTTATTTCTGATTTTGCAAGTTATTATATTTTCGCGTCTTCTGCCATATGTGCAGTATTTTGCGAGCTGCTGTGGGACATTTTGATCAGTTTTTGTAAGTTTTCCCTTGAAGATTGAAAGTGATGGAGCGGATTTGACTGCTATATCAAGTTTATTCCAAAGTTGAATAACACTGGGTATGAAAGAATTCTTATATATTTCAAGATGGTGATTCGGTGGAATAAAATGATCAGAGTTTCTAAGGTTGTAGTTGTTGATATCACCTACTCTTCTGGGAACAATATCTGTTATATAATCAGAGCAATCTTCTTAGACAATCTTATAATATAATATGAGTTTCTTCTGTTTGCGATGCTCATGCAGAGGAATAAAGCCAGTCTCTTTATAGAGAATTGCTAGGGGTGCATACATTGGTAAGCCGGTTATTATTCTCATGGCTTCATTCTGAATGACTTCAAGTCTCAGCATCCCGACCGGAGCAACCATCCCAAACCTCACTGCCATATTCGAGTACCGGATGCAAATATAAAGTGTAGATTTGAGATAGTGTGCCTGCTCAAAATATATTTCATTCTTCGCATTGTAGCTAATATTTTTGTGGCTCTTTGATATCTGATCTATATGATCACTCCATTTGAGGTCATTTGAAATGGTTACACCCAAATATTTACTATAATGCACTGACGTTAACAGTGTATTATTTAAAAAGATATCTGGGGATAGAAATGTATGGGAATGTGTAATCGTTAGATTCACGGTTTTTGTAGCATTAAATAAAATCAACCATTGTTTTGCCCATGTTGAAATTCGATCTAAATCGCTATTTAATTTTCTTTCTATTTCGATGGATGATGCACTGGAGAAGCATAATGCAGTGTCGTCAGCATATAATCTTAAAATGCTCTCGATGTTCTGTGAAATATCATTTATAAATATGCCAAAAATAAGAGAGGACCGAGCACAGCCTTGTGGGACTCCAGCTTCAGTTTGTTTCATCGGTGAAGTTTCTTGGTTATATAAGCCACACATTGCTTTTGTGAACTTAGGTAGCTGTTGAACCACGTAAGAAGGTCTCCTCCTGGACCATGCTTCTGCAATTTAAACAACAATCCTTTGTGCCACACTCTGTCAAATGCCTTTGAGATATCACAAAGCACAACACATGAAGATTTGCGTTCATCTAGTGTATTTGACAGAATGTGGCACAACTCGATAAGTTGAAAGACTGGACGGAAACCAGATTGATATTTATAAAGGAGATTGTGTCCAGTAAGGTGATTATACACATTATTAAAAACGATTCTTTCCATAATTTTAATAAGGAAATTGGTCGATAATTTTCTGGTAATCTCTTATCACCTTTCTTAAATAAAGAGAAAACAGTGGCTATCTTCCAAGCATTGGGAAATGTACCAGTTTCATGGGATTTATTGAATATCCAACTTAAAGGAAAGGCTATGGATTGCGCCGTTTCTTTAAGCATTCTGTGACCTATTCCATCATTTCCAGAAGCTTTGTTTAACTTCAGTATTTTAATAACGTCAATGATTTCGGACTCGAGTATCACAAAGCCAGACAATATATCATTTGTTTTTGTTTCAAGTGGTGGGAGATGCGCACTTGTATCATCAACATTTGAAATAGATGCGAATTAATTATTTAAACAAGTCGCTTTTTCCAAATCAGTTATAGCATATTTCGTACTATCATGTCATTGTATAACAGGGGTGGAATATGAGTCGTATTTCCCCCATTTCAAAATTGTTTAACTAATTTCCAGTAGGGACGCGGATTATGAATAGATAATTCATCAAGCATTAAATCTGCTCTCGCTATAAGATCCTGCTCTGCCTTCTTTTTCATATTGTTAACTTTATTCCGTTGTCTTTTGAATTTGCACCAGTCATTTTGATGTTGAGTATGTCTGGCTTTTTTCCTTTGTCGGATTTCATGCCTTAATGCACCGTCAAACCAAGGTTTATCATCAGACCTAATAATAACTAGTGTAAAATGGATATGAATAAAGAGATCAATTTCTAGCTATGCCCCACCCATTTGTAACTAAGCTTCATCTACTTTTTTGCACGTCGGAATCGATTTGAACCCTTAATTCACAGAATCTAAATTTCAAGGACGATATACAGATAAGCTGTTGAATATTTTGAAACTAATTTGACTGGTGGCTTTTGTAACAACTACCGGTCAAAATAGTTTCAAATATTCAACAGGACGTTTACTGAATTGTAAATCAATCAAAAATAAGCAAATCAAACACTTTCGTGACGGACTCTTTCCGCCTTCATAATGGCTCACATAATTTTGATCAGGACATGAGCTAACAAATGCCATATTTGATTATGACATCATCAGATATTTGAGTGACAGATTGTGTCTCTCAATTAACCCTTTCACCGATGAATTCCACATTTTCAAGGAAACCATAAAGGAAAATTGTTGAATATTTTGAAATTAATTTGACCAGTCAAATTAATTTCAAAATATTCAACAGAATAATGTTTATGTCATAAAGAATTCACTTTTTCAAGGATTTGTGGGTGAAAGGGTTAATATAACATTTCAACATTAACCCTTTAACACTCAAGCCGGTCAAAAACAGTTTCTTAAAAATATCTACACTTGCTGAGCAAGAGACGAGTTGGTTCTCTTTAACCCTTTAATGGTCAAGCCGGCCACAACCGGCCTCTGCAATGGTCTGGAGGAATGTCCATTTGCAGGTCAAGATAAGACAATCTTTTGACAATTTGCCGCTGAAATGGCTGGCTCGATAATCGAGCCAGTCATTTCAGTGGTAAATTGTCAAAAATTGTCTTATCTTAGCCTGCAAATGGACATTTCAGCAACAGAAACTGTAATTTTCTTTGAAAAATCTTGACCATTAAAGGGTTAATCTACCACTGGAATGACTGGCTGGCTGTTAGTGAGTGTCACCGGGTTAATCCTACTGCAGGCATTCAGAACCATCATGGGAAGAGTGGAACGTAAGGTTAGGTGGTGTTAACATTGCCTGTCCAGAAAAGCCTGAGACTGGTGCACAGGATCACTGGGAAAGAGTTAGACTGGTAAACAGATCACTGGGAAAGACTTAGACTGGTACACAGATCACTGGGAAAGCGTTAGACTGGTATATAGATCACTGGGAAAGCCTGAGACTGGTACACAGATCACTGGGAAAGCCTGAGACTGGTTGGTACACAGATCACTGGGAAAACCTAAGACTGGTACGTAGATCACTGGGAAAGACTTAGACTGGTACACAGATCACTGGGAACCAGCCTGCCTAGAACAACTGTACAAGTGCGATAGGTCATCATTTTTCACTTAAAAAAGTATATTTTACTTGTGACATTGCATCAAAAGTCAAGTTAATAGGAGTGTATACCATCTCCACGCAATGATATTGTGCAATGTGATACACTCATAATAAAGAAGTTCATGGTCATTGAAAGTTTGAGGAAATCACCACCATGGACACAGTTGCACATTTACAGACACAGGATTGCGTATCATTTTGAATGTTGTGTAACACACTATATAGATCAACCATGGTATCTTGCAGAGCTAGACGTGAAAGTGTTTTATTTCATCAAGATGGAAACATGTACAAGTTATCATTTTCCGAGGAAATAGTTGAATATTGTAAAACTAATTCACCTTTCCAGAGTATCCATCCATCGTCTGACTTCTTATGACGTCATAATCAGCTCAGCTCGTGTATGATGACATCACACTCATTACGTCCCAAAGGGTTCCATATAGACCATCACCAAATCTCAAACAGTCCGACACGTATGAATTGTATGTATTTGTAATTCTTTGCTATTTAATAAACACGCTGTTGAATATTTTGAAACTAATTTGACTGGTGGCTTTTGTAACAACTACCGGTCAAAATAGTTTCAAATATTCAACAGGACGTTTACTGAATTGTAAATCAATCAAAAATAAGCAAATCAAACACTTTCGTGACGGACTCTTTCCGCCTTCATAATGGCTCACATAATTTTGATCAGGACATGAGCTAACAAATGCCATATTTGATTATGACATCATCAGATATTTGAGTGACAGATTGTGTCTCTCAATTAACCCTTTCACCGATGAATTCCACATTTTCAAGGAAACCATAAAGGAAAATTGTTGAATATTTTGAAATTAATTTGACCAGTCAAATTAATTTCAAAATATTCAACAGAATAATGTTTATGTCATAAAGAATTCACTTTTTCAAGGATTTGTGGGTGAAAGGGTTAATATAACATTTCAACATTAACCCTTTAACACTCAAGCCGGTCAAAAACAGTTTCTTAAAAATATCTACACTTGCTGAGCAAGAGACGAGTTGGTTCTCTTTAACCCTTTAATGGTCAAGCCGGCCACAACCGGCCTCTGCAATGGTCTGGAGGAATGTCCATTTGCAGGTCAAGATAAGACAATCTTTTGACAATTTGCCGCTGAAATGGCTGGCTCGATAATCGAGCCAGTCATTTCAGTGGTAAATTGTCAAAAATTGTCTTATCTTAGCCTGCAAATGGACATTTCAGCAACAGAAACTGTAATTTTCTTTGAAAAATCTTGACCATTAAAGGGTTAATCTACCACTGGAATGACTGGCTGGCTGTTAGTGAGTGTCACCGGGTTAATCCTACTGCAGGCATTCAGAACCATCATGGGAAGAGTGGAACGTAAGGTTAGGTGGTGTTAACATTGCCTGTCCAGAAAAGCCTGAGACTGGTGCACAGGATCACTGGGAAAGAGTTAGACTGGTAAACAGATCACTGGGAAAGACTTAGACTGGTACACAGATCACTGGGAAAGCGTTAGACTGGTATATAGATCACTGGGAAAGCCTGAGACTGGTACACAGATCACTGGGAAAGCCTGAGACTGGTTGGTACACAGATCACTGGGAAAACCTAAGACTGGTACGTAGATCACTGGGAAAGACTTAGACTGGTACACAGATCACTGGGAACCAGCCTGCCTAGAACAACTGTACAAGTGCGATAGGTCATCATTTTTCACTTAAAAAAGTATATTTTACTTGTGACATTGCATCAAAAGTCAAGTTAATAGGAGTGTATACCATCTCCACGCAATGATATTGTGCAATGTGATACACTCATAATAAAGAAGTTCATGGTCATTGAAAGTTTGAGGAAATCACCACCATGGACACAGTTGCACATTTACAGACACAGGATTGCGTATCATTTTGAATGTTGTGTAACACACTATATAGATCAACCATGGTATCTTGCAGAGCTAGACGTGAAAGTGTTTTATTTCATCAAGATGGAAACATGTACAAGTTATCATTTTCCGAGGAAATAGTTGAATATTGTAAAACTAATTCACCTTTCCAGAGTATCCATCCATCGTCTGACTTCTTATGACGTCATAATCAGCTCAGCTCGTGTATGATGACATCACACTCATTACGTCCCAAAGGGTTCCTTATAGACCATCACCAAATCTCAAACAGTCCGACACGTATGAATTGTATGTATTTGTAATTCTTTGCTATTTAATAAACACGCTGTTGAATATTTTGAAACTAATTTGACTGGGCGCTGCTGTGTATTTTTTTTTAAATTGATATTCAGGGTGTTCAGAGCGATCGATCCCAACACGAGCGAGGTGTGTGTGGAGCTTAGCTAGAGATGGGCGGGGCATAGCTAAAAATGGAAAGGTCCATTGGTATGGAAGCTGGCGCTACTGCAGCAGCTTCTTGTCGAATGAGTTTCGAAATATTCAACAGAACATTTATGATGTTGTCACAAATTCTAAATAATGTATGAAATTTTAAATCAATGAATCAAATTTTATTAGTATCTGGTAACTCTATGCGACCACCATATTTTGCTCAATTTTGTACGGTTTATATAATGATGACTGAATTTTAAATTAAAGCATATTTCATAAATAAAGCATTGTGCTTGAATTTGAATGTGAGCTGTTGTTGCCTATTGCAGCAACAGATTCCATGTATTCAGATATTCACTATCTTACCTGTATAGTTGTCTTGCAATGGAGGAGTTCAGTTTTACCTATGCCCCGCCCATCTCTAGCTACGCTCCACCCACACTTCGCCTGTGTTGGGATCAATCGATCTCTGCAGACGGAATCGCAATTTCCAAAAAAATATACAGGTAAGCTGTTAAATATTTTGAAACAAATTTGACTGGGTACTATTGTTGCCTAGGCCCAGTCAAATTAGTTCAAAAATATTCAACAGAATGTTTATTAAATATCAAAGACACAATTCGTACAGCGTGACGGACTAGTAAGCATTTAAGACGGACTAAATCGAGTTAAATATGACATAATTGATTATGACATCATCCTACTTACCACATAGATGATTATGGCATCATATGATTGACTAGGAAGCTGGATTCCTCCATTAAGACTAGAATTTCAAGGGTTAAAGGTTTGGCTCTGCAATCTGAAATTGTCTATTGTATTTAAATTGTTTCTGGTCACATATCACCATTGTGATACACTCGGCATCTTCCACAGGCAGCAGTGGCCAATTTGTGTTTAGCTCAACTTAGCAGTTCATATCTCGTGTTTGGTTAATCATATTAGACTCAAACTTGGATTCACTAGGATTCACCTTTATCAGACCAAACTTTTGGGTGAACATGGGCTTTCTAATGCAAAAACTCACAATTTTTGTCAGTTTTCTCGTAAGCATCATATCATACAGTACCGCTTCAGATATTTTTTTGAAACTTGCTGTATGCCTCAGTTATGATACACAGATGAGCCTTTTGAAGAATTCACGTTTATAGGTCCAAGATTTTGGGTGAAAATTTGCGTTTTTAATGCAAAAACAAGTTTTTTGTCAATTTCCTCGTTAGCACCATATCATACAGAATCTCTTAATACAACTTGGCAGGTGGCTTAAAATAATTTAATGAAACTTGACATATGCCTCAGTTATGATCCACAGATGTGCCTATTGTAGGAGTCACCTATATAGGTACAATATTTTGGGTGAAAATGGACTTTTAGCTCACCTGGCCTGAATCTATCAACTCTATTCGAACAACCTCATAGAAACGTATGCGGACACTCACGTAAAATTTACAAACAGAGATGTAACACAGAACTGGCCAAACACCTCTTTCCATCCAGAGTAGTGTATGGTTGGAACAAACTACCAGAAGATGTCGTTACTGCACCCACCATGGAAACATTCAGAAGACCGAGCGCCATGCCCTTAGGCGAAGAAAACTAGACCACCAAGTATCCAAGTAAGTATCCATATATACTCACATGTAGTACTACCAATCCAGGACTTAGCGATCATGATATAGTACTGACTGACAGCTGCATCCATCCATTCATGGGACGACCCATAGGTCGGCTAATAAGTCTATGAAACAGCTAATCTCCCGGAAATAAGAGTTGACAGATTTTTCAGGCCGATTCTGCCTCAAGTATGCATTTAAGTACAGCACCATGAAAGGCATGTCTCATGAACTCTCTAATCATCTGAAAAATATCCACAGAATCCATGTTGCTACTATAAATCCAGTGTCTAGGGTCTACCAACCATGGATTTAATGCAAAATCAAATTACTTGCATGTGATAAATATAGAGCAGCCCGACAGCAAAGTGGGGAAATAAGGAAAAGAATTGGGAAAGATATAAAAAAGTAAATCCTGAAACAAGAATGACCAATAGTAAAGCAGATCATAGTTCGTTGCTGCCATGGTTAGTTAAGAGGGAGACATGAAGAAACTTTGGCACTACATCAAAAGCAAGAAAATCGACTCATCTGGAGTCTCACCACTGACGAAAACTGGCCTTGCCTACAATGACAGTACGGCCAAGAGTGATATCCGTCGTTAACAGTTCTGCTCAGTATTCACAGAAACTGACCCTAACAATATTCCATCGCTCGGAAACACCCCATACCCATACATGCCAGATATCCATTTAGCAGTCCTAGAAGTCACCAACTTGCTGAAAAGCCATGACACAAAGAAAGCCAGCAGACCAGATAACATATGTCGACTAGTACAAACTATTGAAGAATTGGCACCAGCAGTTACGCTCCTCTACACCACATCATTGATGACTGGGGAAGTCCCAAACATCTGGAAGCATGTTTATGCACGGTCAGTTTTCAAAAAAGGTGATCACAGCAAAGCAGTTACTGGGCCTTTCCAGTTTATCCATCTATCATATGAAGTCATAATCAACTGTGTGACGTGTAGGATGACGTCATTATTAGTTACAGCATGAATTACTCGATTTAGTCAGTCTTAAACGCTTAATGGTCTACTGTTTAATAAAGATTCTGTCGAATATTCTGAAACTAATTTGACTGGGCGCTGCCAGCTGCAGGTAGCATGTATAGTTTTCTGGAAATTGCGATTCAGAGCGTATAGCGATCGATTGATCCAAACACTGGCAAAGCATGAGGGGAGCTTAACTAGAGATGGGCAGGGTATAGATAAAACTGGATTCCTCAATTACCGGACAATTTCATTAACGTCTAATTACTACAAACTCTTATAGAATATTCTCAGCAGTGGAATTAGCGATCACCTTAACAAAACAGAATATACTTGCTGATGGCCAGCATGGATTCTGTATAAAAATGCTACGCGAGACAGGTGTATTGACACTTGACAACATTGCCTCAACTATTGATTCTAGAACCCAAACAGACATCAAACTGCTTGATTTCGTGACGACTGTAAATTTACTAGTTAGAATTTTCGTTATCTTAATCACCACATATAGGTGTCACGTGTGTGTTATCAGATGCTTATCAAAGTTTGCCACTACAGAATACAATGACATACGGCTATGTGGATACGAAGATAGGATACAGAAGGTAGTATAGAAGGTGAAAGGGCTACGTTTGTAAAAGTACCACCGAATGTTACACAAGACGTTTTTCCCTGTTCTTTGTATATATAAATTACCTATGCTGCCGCAGTGTGTCTGTTTGCTGACAAAATTAAAACTTATCAGGAAATAAACTTGCAGACAAATGTCGCCAGATAACAAATATATCTTTATAAACTGTCACGGTGGGAGAAAAATTGACAAATGGAATTTAATGCAAGTAAGCGTAACAGTCACAAATGGCAGGAACCCAATCTATTGTAGGTAGACTACCAACTGTGGACCCTGTGAGGTACGCCAATTACCAAGGCGTGACTCATAAATGACCTGATGTGGAAGAAGCATATATAATCCATCAAAGCCAACAAAACAAGCGTACATAATCCAAAAGGGCTGACCGGCCAAAGTCCAGACACTACTTCACATGACTTGTGCATTCCAGCTTGAAAGACCACTGTATGGAGCGCTCATCACAATGAATTCATACACGATATTAAGATGCTACTGCGATGATCAGCGTGTACACAGCGATTAGTGTCACAGCCTTCGCTCAAGAAGTAGGACTTGAACTATTTAGTGTGTACATACCATGCCAATGTTATCATGTGTCAAATTTAAGTTTGATCCATCCAACAGTTTTCGAGAAAATCGGCTTTTCCGTGCCACATATCCCCATAGTAGGCCTAAACCTATGGCAGCAATGTTGGAACAGTGTTATCTCCTATAGTTTTCTTCCGATTCTCTTCAAACCTGGCCAGATTCTAGAATATTGAGAGATCTAAATAATTTTCAATGAAAATTGCAATATCTTTCTTGGGGTCAAGGTCGGTCATGGTTAAAATTGTTCCAATTTTCATGTTTGTCATAAGTTACTGGCCTTTCATCCAGAACAGCCTTCTAGCATCTGATAACACACACGTGACACCTATATTTGTTTCTGGTCCATTGAGTACTGTTTGAGATTTCTATCAGAAACATTTAATTCAATAGGAAATCTATTGTAAACTGATCTGCTGATAAATGGTGTATTTTTTTGCCTATCACGTCCAACCTTGAGACACTCAGTTCACCATAGGGCCTGGACTGCTCTTACATTTATCTTGGATCTGGTGAATAGTTTCTGAAAAATACACTTTTCAGTGCACAAAAAGTCCTATAGGAAATACATGAGAGTCATATTCTAATAGCAACTTCCCTTAGTCTTTGCAGATCATGTAGAAACTTAACATCCTTCCAGCATCTGTAGACACCTATCCAACCCAAATGTTGTTGGTGCATTGAGCAGAGATTTAGATTTGTATCACAAACAAATTCTTCCACGGAAAATGTATTGGAAATAGAGTTGCTGATGAATGACAGTTTTTGGACAACCATTTCCAAACTTGGGACACTATAATTAGTAGATCATAGGACCTGTATTGATATTTTACAGCATTTGGATCCAGTTTGCCGAGAATTCAACATAATATCTGCATGGCACATGCCCAAGTTGAAGGGTACCACTGTTCTGTTCTGATTTTGTAAGTTCCTCCAATTGGTTGGAGCACCCACATGCGTGGGGAGGTCAGCTTGGAGGAGATAAGCCATTATATGTACTCAGTAACTAATCCACTCCAAAACATCAACAGCATTTTGACTACAAACACCTTCAATCCATTACTGGATATAGGCACCAACAATAATGCAAATGAAAATAGCATTAACAATGAAAGTATCTGCAACCAAAACAATGTCAGCAAAAACAACAATGAACACAAAATAAAAACAAAAATCAAAACAAAGTTTAAAAATTCAAAGAAAAATATAGAACAGAAAAACAGCATAAATACCCAAAACACTTAGCCGCTTCCTCTAGTACATGCATATATACCAACACAGATAACTTGCTAAACAAGCGATCTGAATTGGAAATACTAATCAAAGACATAAATCAAGCAATCATTTGTATCTCAGAATTGTTACCAAAAAACTTAGTCACTCAATAAAATTCAGCATTGTGAACTAAAATTAAACAACTATGGCATGTTCATGAACAATAAGCCTTCGCGAGGTGTTATGATATGCACACACGTATCACATCACTGCAAGCAGAAAGCTGTGAGTTACTAAATAACGTCCAGTTCTTGGAATCTGTTTGGTGTCAAATAAGAACTGTAGATAATTTTAAAAATGTTCATAGGCTGTAAATACAGAAGTCCAAATACAAGTGATACAAATAATGCAAACCTCTTAACTCTTAGGCCGAGTTTACATCCCTAGTAGGGTAGCTACTCGAGTTACTGGAGTAGCGCCTAAACGGCTGGAGTACGTACTTTAGTACCTACTCGGGGCGACCCACCTATCAGCAAGGGTAAATCGAGTAGTTACGTGTTTGCATTGAAATCAATATAATTAAAAACGTTCTCATTTACGCAAGCGTAACTGATCACATGCTCATCCACCCTAAAGTAGCTACGAGTGTTTTCACCTAAACTCGCTATTATATGCAGCGCAAATAATGGCAAGTCAGATTGCATTTTAATCAGAGGCGATTTTAACTTTCCTAAAATAAATTTGTATACAGGCACATCAAGCGACAAAATTGGTTACGATTTTATCAACACAATTCAAAACAGCTTTCTAACTAAGCACATAAATCTGCCAACTCGTTACAAAAAAATAACACCCCACATAAACTGGATCTCATACTAACTAATAATGCGGATATAATAGACACAATTACCCATGGACCCCCAATAGGGAAAAGTGACCACGAGGTACTATACACAAAGCTACACACGAACCTACTAAACAAAACACCTAGGTTAAACCGCCCAAAACTACTGCTAAGTAAAAGACAATACTGACATGAGAAAAGAACTCAGGGAAACTGATTGGTCTGGCATCGACCATCTAAACACTGTAGATGCATGGAATCTGTTCCACAAAACAATGACTGACAAAATAATTAAATACGTCCCCTCTTCGACTGAAAGAAAAGTCTCGCTAAATTATGAAACAATTAAATCTGTTAAACAACAGGCAAAGACATACAAGAAACTTTTAAAAAAACCACAAATCAAACGATTTTTAGCACTACAAATATGTAAGAAATTTAACGACATCTAAAATCAGGCAATCTAAGAAGTTCTTTGAATGCAGGATTGCATCTGAATCTGCAAAAAAACGCCAAAGCTTTTTGGAACTACGTAAAAAACATAACGACATTGAAGGAAACAGTTGGAAGCCTTAAAGTAAACAACAAAATAATTACCAAAGTAGTGAAAAAGTATCCCTACTAAGCAACTACTTTGCTAGTGTTTTCACAATGGAAAACTTGACAATATTCCAGAAATTCCAATATCAAACACTAAATCTAACTTAACAAATTTGAAAATCACAAAATCTGACGTAGAAAAAAACCTGAAGTCCTTGAATCCAAACAAGAGCTCCGGGCCAGATCAAATTCCTGCCAGAATATTAACTGAAACAGCCAGTGAAATATCCTTACCACTGAGCATCGCATTTAACAAATCAATAAAAGTAAGTATATTACCAAACATTTAGAAAATGGCAACAGTAACAGCGATACATAAGAAAGGATCCAAACAAGACGTAGAAAACTACAGACCCATCAGCCTCACACCTATAATATGTAAAGTGCTGGAATCATTCATACGAGATGCAATTGTGACACATATGGAATGTCAGCATGGCTTCCGATCTAGTAGGTCATGTAAAACACAATTATTATAATTTTTAGAAATTGTTACAGCTAGCCTAGACAACAACGAACCTGTCGACACAATATACTTAAACTTTGGAAAAGCATTAGACACAGTTCCACACCCAAGACTCGTAAAGAAACTTAGTGCATACGGTATAGAAGGCAAAATAATTAAATGGATAAAAAACTTTCTTTCAAACAGAAAACAATGCATCACTATTTATTCAGAAAATTCAGACTGGCAGACGTAACCAGTGGGGTACCTCAGGCTAGTATACTTGGTCCTGCATTGTTTCTAATTTTCATAAATGACTTACAAAACTTAGTCAAATGTACTTGCAAAATGTTCACAGATGATCCAAAACTACTAGGAAATCCACTAACCACAAATATGCAAACCGATTTAAACAATGTCTGAGTGGTCCCAAACCTGCCAACTTACATTCAATCATGACAAAACAAAGGTTATCCATTTTGGCACTAATAATCCAAAAACGCAGTACTGTATGGTTGACACTGACATGCGACTAACTATTTCTCAGTCAGTTGTCGAAAGGGACCTAGGAATTTTCTATTATTTACAAGATAAAATCAAGTAAACGAAGAGCTTGCTCTCCCAAAAACTCTACATAGACAATCAAGAAATACAGGAAACTGAATATGTTAAATTCCTAGGAGTCAATTTGGGAGAAGAATATAGAGACGATCATATCCAAGGTGGCGAGAAACATTGGTATCATGCGCAGACTCAAATCATATCGCCCACCTGATATTCTAAAAACTCTATATAGCACATTAATACTTCCACACATCACATACTGCAATGTTATCTGGAGCGACACATGCATATCACACTAAATTAAAAAAACTAAAATCACTACAAAAACAATCTGTTAAACTATTCTCACAAGCAGCAAAGGGCCAAGATACCCTTAAAACATACACAATTCTAAACCTTGAAGACATTGGAAAGGTCCAATTATTTACTATTTTAAGAGATTACCACAATGGCAGCTTACCCATATCATTATCCAATATTTTACACCCAATACAGACATACATACTCACAACACACGAACAAGTTCTAACCTACATGTCGCATATCACCGAACAGAGGCAGCTACACGCACACCATCCCATCAAGCAATACAATTATGGAATAATACAGATGCAAACACACGTGCACAAATTCTTACAACAAACTCATTCAAAAAGTACCTTAAAACCAAAATTATTGAGAGCTACTAGAAGCCAGATTACTAAAACACACACCAGAAACCCTTAATGACAAAAAATGAGTAGTTTCCTATAATGTAATGAATGTTCTGTTGGCTATTTTGGGACAAATTTGAACTGCCACTGTTGCTGCCTGTGACAGGAACAGACTACAATTGAATCGGTTGCAAAATACTCAATGATTTCACTGTTCACTGTGCACCTGACTGAAATTAAGATACTGAAATCTTAAGGGTTAAAGGTTTAACCACCACCATGGCAGCCATGTTCCAAGACAGCGGAACCTGTCTACAGCGGCCACTCGCTTCCTGGATCCAGGAGGTGATGGTCCTTTAAAGCAGGTTGGCATAAGACCCCAGGTCCTGAAAAGTCGCTGCCCTGTTGTATTACAAGCCACTACCTATATTTCTAAGTTATTTATTTGTTAATGTTGTATAAATGTGGTCTCTGGAGACAGGTTCTTCCGCTGTAGCGCACCCGGCCACCAGGACAACAAATATGTAGAAATATGTACATGTACATGATGTATGAGTGCTAATAATAATAATAATAATAATAATAATAATGGTGGTGACAACAATAATTACACATGATAATAACAATCATTATAATAATAAAACTGATGATGATGATGATGATAATAATAATAATAATAATAATACATGTAAATAATAGTAATGGTGTTAATAATATTTTTGTTGTTATTGTTGTTAATAATAATCGTACTTTCACTGAATAGTAATAATACTCCGCAAGATGGTCACTCCACTCCCTCCACCGCCGCTCTACCCACCCCCTCCCCCTCCCCACCCCTTTATGTAAAATGTTATGTCATAAGTCATGTCTCCACACGTAATTTCTTTATATGTATTGTATCGTGCTCCATGTCATTTGTAATGTAAAACATCCATGTACATGTATATAAATGTCATATGTATAAACATAATATTATAAATTTATGTTTTATGTCAAGGGTCCACCGCATCATAGGCCTTGCCTTTGGTGGATGCCTGTATTGAATTGTTGAATTATTTACCTATATGGAAATAAAGAATCTTGAATCTTGAATCTATCTTGAACCTACATAGACAATAAACTTTCTTTTGATTCACACATTAACAAAATCGTATCAAAAGCAAACAGTACACTAGCCGTTATTAAACGAACCTTTTCCCACATGGATCAAAACAACTTCATCTTACTTTATAAGTCTTTGGTCAGGCCCATTCTAGAATATTGCAACTCAGTTTGGTCACCTCACTTATTAAGGTAATCAAGAACAATAGAATCGGTTGCAAAATACTCAATGATTTCACTGTTCTGTTCACTGTGCACCTGACTGAAATTAAGATACTGAAATCTTAAGGGTTAAAGGTTTAACCACCACCATGGCAGCCATGTTCCAAGACAGCGGAACCTGTCTACAGCGGCCACTCCCTTCCTGGATCCAGGAGGTGATGGTCCTTTAAAGCAGGTTGACATAAGACCCCATGTCCTGAAAAGTCGCTGCCCTGTTGCATTACAAGCCACTACCTATATTTCTAAGTGTATGAAATAACCAATTTTTAGTGACATTATTTATTTTTTAATGTTGTATAAATGTGGTCTCTGTAGACAGGTTCTTCCGCTGTAGCGCACCCGGCCACCAGGACAACAAATATGTAGAAATATGTACATGTACATGATATATGAGTGCTGATAATAATAATAATAATAATAATAATAATAATAATAATAATAATAATAATAATGGTGGTGACAACAATAATTACACATGATAATAACAATCATTATAATAATAAAACTGATGATGATGATGATGATGATGATGATGATGATGATGATGATGATGATGACAATAATAAATGTAAATAATAGTAATGGTGTTAATAATATTTTTGTTGTTATTGTTGTTAATAATAATCGTAATTTCACTGAATAGTAATAATACTCCGCAAGATGGTCACTCCACTCCCTCCACCGCCGCTCTACCCACCCCTCCCCCTCCTCCACCCCTTTATGTAAAATGCTATGTCATAAGTCATGTCTCCACACGTAGTTTGTTTAAATGTATTGTATCGTGCTCCATGTCATTTGTAATATAAAATATCCATGTACATGTATATAAATGTTATATGTATAAACACAATATTATAAATTTATGTTATATGTCAAGGGTCCACCGCATCATAGGCCTTGCCTTTGGTGGATGCCTGTATTGAATTGTTGAATTATTTACCTATATGGAAATAAAGAATCTTGAATCTTGAATCTATCTTGAACCTACATAGACAACAAACTTTCTTTTGATTCACACATTAACAAAATCGTATCAAAAGCAAACAGTACACTAGCCATTATTAAGCGAACCTTTTCCCACATGGATCAAAACAACTTCATCTTACTTTATAAGTCTTTGGTCAGGCCCATTCTAGAATATTGCAACTCAGTTTGGTCACCTCACTTATTAAGGTAATCAAGAACAATAGAAAGGGTTCAGCGTAGAGCAACAAAACTTATCTCTATCCTATAACACCTAAGCTACAGAGACAGATTAAGCTCACTTAGGCTCATGTCTATGAAATATAGAAGATTCAGGGGGTGGGGGGGGGGTTGGTCTGATTGAATCATACGAAATTATACATGGGGTGTACAATACAGACGCAGATCAATTCTTCACTAATAATCATATGGCACACATTACAATGCGTGGTCACAAACTCAAGATTCAAACCAATTTTTGTCGCAACAATACTAGAAAACATTTCTTCTCACAATGCGTAATCTCACATTGGAACTCGCTACCTGAAAACATTGTGCTAGCCCAAAACATAGATATTTTCAAAACCAGACTAGACAAACATTTCAACTCAATAACTTATTACTACGACTAATTAAACTTAATAAACTCAATAACTCAAACTTCGGACTCACAAGCTGCTTCATGCATAAGTCCGTCACTATGATGATTGATTGATTGATTTGGTAGTTGTATATCACACTTCTATGGTAATGCTAAATGTCAACGTATTTACAATTTGTTAACAAGATTTGAGTCGTGCACAGCGAAGCACATAAATACACCTATATTTGTCGAAGTTCAGTAAAGCGTGCAAGAAAGTTCATTAATGTGCATAAGTCCACAATATTCAGATAATAAGTAAGAAAGTTGATTGCAGGCGAAAAGCAGCGAAATTATACTTTTCGATGTCTGCTATTTATAGAGTTCAGAATGTAAGTTCTACCGGAATGTAAACTATAGCATAGCTTACTGCATAGCTTTCTGGAGATGTTCTCAATTTCGCACTTAAGGTTTGGGTCATCTGAGATAATGCCCATGTCAATTAGAGCAGAGCAGTCTATGAGTAGTTGGATTGGGATTGATGAATCTGAGCAAATACCAGCCCATGTTGCGTATGTGAGTCTGGACACATTTGAGCTAACAGAAGTGTTTCTGTCTATATTTCAGTATGGCATTGCATTCCAGTAGCATATGCGAGAAATCTTTGTTATCGCTTTGACACAATGGACATAGTGGATTTGTCTGACTCTGGTTAAATCGTGCAAGTTTAGTTTGAACCAGGTAGGTTCCGGTTAGGAATCTGGTCTTGATACTACATCTACGTACATCTTTAGCATTACTTTGTATAGTAGAGATCACTTGATAAGTTTTGCCGATAGCCAGGCATGGAAAATTACAATGCCTCAATGTACTTTTGGTACTACACTGTTAAAGGAGACATTCTAACCAAAATTTTGTTACTGCAGACTTGACGAGTCGTTTCCAGCGTTGCTTATTGAGGGCTAAGACTTTTACATTGGATAAATTTGGGAGCTCGTATTGATGAAGTACGGACTGGATGCACAGGAACCAGCTCTGGGATTTGTGTGAAGTTGATATCATGGCTGTCTGTCGTCCCATTAGGCTATTTAGAATACGATTTCCACTTCTAATGATAGAGGCCAATAGTGTTAGCTGTCGAATATGTAGTTCAGCGGCCACAGGCCTAGCTCCAACAATTAATAACACTGCATTTGTCAGTGCGAACTGGTAAAGAAAGAATCTTTTGTAACATGCTTATGTGGAACTGCTCTATATTGTCCATATGTTTGTTGGAGAAGGTGAAAGTTTCCAATCCATAGAGAAGTCTTGGCAGGACGTACATTATATAAATGTGGAAACAGATCTTTTGGAGTAAGTCCATTGATCCCATGTAGGCCAGTACCGGCCATTGAGTAGAAAGTACGCCTTGCAGTAGAGATACATTCATCAATGTTTGTGGCAATTTCTTTTTTGTGTGTATGTGTCAGGCTGAGATGTGTAGCTTTCATGATAGATGGCACTGGAGTAACGCCTAGTGTCCAATTATACTGACTAGTTCCAGTATCATTTGCTCTACTGTGTAAATTAGACTTCTCTGGGTGGATGTTATATCTTTCTTTGCATGCATATGAGTATGCTTGGTCAAGCATGAGTTGAAGTTCATGTGCCGAGTTGTAGCATAGGGCAATATCGTCGGCCACCGTTGGACATCCTGTACATACAGATCCAATAAAGGTTCCTAGCTCTTTGGGTTTCAAGCTGTAGCAGCAAGTCATTGATGTATGTTTTATATAAGCTGGCTGAAAGAATCCCTCCTTGACGGATGCCTTGTTTGACCTGGAATTCTGTACTTATAACGCCTTTCCATTTGACCTTTGCTGATAGTCCAGTATAGAGTTTGTCTATTAGCTCCCCTAGATGCGGGTCAAAATGCTGGTCATAGAGATGGCGCTTTAGTGAGTCATGGTCGACAACATCAAACACTTTTTGAGTGTCCAGTAGAGCAGTATAAATTGGTTGCATGCTGGGATTTGCTTATGTAATTATTTCTGAGATTAGTAAAGCCGACATAATTGGTGATAGGTCAGCAGTGAAGCCAAATTGTAGAGGTAATTGATTACATGGTAATTGCATTTGGGTCCTATTCAATATAATATGGTCAAAGATGTTACCTAGGAGTACAGAGACTGTAATACCTCTGAAGTTACTGAATGATGTTCAATCTTTTCCTCTTTGGGGGAATTGGTGTAATGATGCCGGTCTTGAACATTACTGGTATACTTTGGGTTTGAAGAATGAGATTGTGGACATGTGTCAAAGCTGGTGTGATAGCGTTGTCTGCATGTATTATATGCGCAGCACTAATCCTGTACTCAGCTAATTTGCCTTTATTTAAATTTTGATAGCTGAGAGCATTTTGTCTTGAGATATGGCCTGGATTGGTTCTGTATTTTGATCAGTAACATGGTGTATTAGGTAGAGATCTTGTTGGACTTTCTTGGCATACTCAAGATCAAAATGTGCTTCATCTTTTGGGATGGAGAGATCTTCGTAATAGTTTGTGAATCCAGCACAATGGTTTCCTGGTTCGGTAAGAGTACTGATGCCTTCCTTCATTATATCCAAGCCTGATGATCTTTTCTTGTTACGGCTAATGAGTTTATAGAAGTCAGTGATGGTATAGCTCTACATTATGTTATTGTAGAAACCGCTGCATTCTGGTGCCTGTTCTGTCCTGTTGTGATCGTAAACGCTTCTTCATGCTTTAAATTTCCTTGCTGATAGAATGCTCTGGGCCTGGTTTGTTACGCTCGTGCCACTTCAAGTTTAGTGCTTTTCCCTGACTGAGCAGGTTTCTCACTGCGGGCGATGCTTTCCATCTAGAGCCACTTGGACATCGCAATTAGTAGTTTTCGTTTTTGGCAGAAATGAACCGATTCTTCATCAGAGAAGGTCAATGGACATATTAGACAGTACCCTATGACGTCCTTTCATGTTTCCACCATCCCTCGGCTACGGGCCCAGGTGGTAACACACCACTTGGGCCTCAAGATTACAAGTCTTGGTTTTTTTGCATAGATTACCTCCATTTACCAATACAAGCTGGTCGAGATTGTTAGATTGAGTGAAATGTTAGGTTTTAGAACGACCCAATCTCAAAATTCTCTTTTATTTGACCCCTCAGGGCGTTACCTTGATTTTCATGAAAACTGTACCAACTGTATATCAGATATGCCTGATCTAATGGTTATGATTTCGAAGTGATTGGAGCTCAATGTCAATCTCACCCGTTAGGCCTCGATGTTATCAGTTTTTGTTTATTTTTGCAGAAATGGATTCCCGTTAATTATGCATGTCCATGATAGATGATATTAGATGGTCCTTAATGGCCAGACATCACAGATTTACAGTTACTTCAGTAAATGTGTTCTAGTTTATATGTATAAGACAAATTATGAAAAAACATGGCAGATTTTAATCAAATTTGGCTAGTACGATCCTGTCGAGTTAGGCTCTAGAACAACTATTCAGATTTTTGATTTTTCAATTTTTTTCAAATCTACCGGTGTCAAAACGCATCTCCTCCTTAGCTTCTTGAGAGATTTCAGCCAAATTTGGCTTGTAGCATTCTATGAACAAGGGTTCTAGATCTTCTATTCCGATTTTTGATTGTTCAATTTTTAGGGAGAAAACCTTAGATTTTGTATAAAAAATCTACTGGAAAGTGTCAAAACGCATCTCTTTCGCTTCTTGAGAGATTTCAACCAACTTATTCATATTTTGTGTTTGCTTTGTCACCTTCGGTTATGCAAATTTTAGATTTATACTTCTCATACATTAAACCCTGATCTTGCCAATGATTGTCAAGTGTGTTTTTAAAGGTCTTTATTGGTTTGGTGGTTATAACGTGTTATGGGAGGATATTTCATGTTGGGGTGGCACATACCATGAAAGAATATGTGCACAGTGATGTCCTAGGTCTTTATAGATAGAGCTTCTTGGAGTTACCTCAATCACTAGATCTTGGAGCTACCTTACTCAACACTTTTATGAACTCAATTGACATGGGATCATATTTACCACTAACCATCTTGTATATTTGTATCATGGCATCACGTACACGTTTATAAATCAATACAGGTATTTTGAGGAGCCTTTGTCTTTCGAGGTAGCTTAGATCTATGAAAACGGAAATTAGTTGTGTTGATCTCCTTTGCACAGCCTTGAGTCGCTCTGCATGTTTAACGATGTATGGAGCTCACACTGGATTAGCATTTGTCTAAATAAAGCTATCAGTTCCATCTCAAGTGGTGTCTGCTGCCGTCAATACCTACATGATGCTTTAACTGACGCTTATAATGGTAGAGGTACAGGACAGGTGGCAATGCCATAGCTGACGCTTACAATAGCAGAAGTACAGGTGGCGGGCATAGTCGAATTAGGCATCCCTGATTGCATTTCTGGCAGCCTGTTCAAATCACTTCAACATTTGAGTTTCATCTGAAGCTCAGGATCAAGGGATGGGAAATACTATTAGCTACACCAGTGTTTTGGCTGGGGTACAGGCTGTTACCACACGTGCAAACGTTGTATTTCCCGAGTGTAGCGAGGGAAATATATTTATGTGCACGTGTGGTAACAGTCTGTACCCCCACCAAAACGCTGGTGTAACGAATTTATTACGCCTCAGACGTCAGCGAGAGATTAAGGGAGAGAGAGAGAGAGAGAGAGAGAGAGAGAGAGAGGGGGGGGGGGGGGGATGGGGTGGGGGAGAATTTTATCTTAGCTTACATATTGCAAATTTTCAACACTTTATGACGTCATTTTTAGAATGTATCAACAGGTATGACATTATGACCTTCGTCATTGGATATTGTTACGTCATAATTAATGTGCGCATTAAGACTAAAACACGATTTTCGCGCGGGGATACCGTGTAGTGTTGCCCTCGCATGAGTGAAATGCCAGATCATACATCACTGATCTTAACCATCACTAATCTTTCTTCGTGGCGAAAATAATGTCTTTTGAATGTTTCGCCATAACTAACCAAGATCAACCAATCAAATAACAGCATAAAGTCATGTGACATTACTGAGGGGTAATAAAATACCATACTTTCTTCTTTTTGGGTCGAATTCCCTCCCTTGATGGAAACGCCCTCGTCAGGCAAAGCAAGTTGATTTCATTACATTGCCATAACTCATACCGTAGTCTGTCATTTGTAGGTGTTTTCTAAGCTATCTTCTAATTCCTTATTTTATTTGGCTGCCAGACTTTAACACCGCCCCCCCCCCCCCCCAGGCAGACGCATTTATGATTAGGGCCTAAGGGCCATTAAAGTTGTTCAAGAGAAGTTGATCCGTCAAAAAACATGGCCGTCGTGGCCAATCAAAATATGGCATGTTTGGTGACCATATTGGATTTTTTTATTTGATGGATTTTGAGGCCGAAATTGTTTTTATATGTGTTTTTGGGTATTCTGATCTCAAATTTGCAATTTTCGAAACTGTCGGATAAATGGTTTGCTGGCCATCTTGTTGATAAAGAGCATTCTAGTTGAAATGCCTATTGTCCAGGTGTGCGATACAGGTCCCTTGGGCCTCTTGTTACAAACCTGAGGTGCTTGTATTGTTTGTTTCCATATGCCAGTCAAGTGTCCCTGCTTGTAGCACACCAGTCAAGACCAACCAACGTGCAATACTTTGTGATTGTTTGGCGACTGGGTGCAGCTAACGTTCTCCAAACTAACTATATCCGATTACGAATTACTAATTGGCATTGAATGCAATAAAAGCGTTGTCCAATTCAATCACTATGACAATGATATTGATTTTATGTTGAACATATTGGGCGTAAATTACAATGATAGCTACTTGAACACTAATACACACACAAGTTCAAATATGTTTATAAATCCAATCCAGTTAAATACACAAGACCAATGCACATTTTCTGAAGCCGATATTGATGATGGAGAAATTGATATCCCCCACGTTTTTTAAAACAGGATAATAGTAATAATATAAACAACATAAGCATGTGTCCCACCCCACTACGCGTGTGTGTGTGTGTGTGTGTGTGTGTGTTAATTGTCTTAAATGTATACATGTTAATATAATATATTATTATCTTCATCCAACTGTTACTGTATTATATGTTTGCATGTTAAATGTAAGCGGTCCACCTCTGTATCTTATGCTATGTTCGTATAATCCTCCTCTTGAAAGGAACACCCACCGTAGTGGTAATAGTTAAAATCGGATAATAACCAAACGGAAATAGAATAAAAGCAAGTAATAAACAAGGGAAAATTAAATAGACAAATACAGAATAAAACAACGTTCTAAAACTAGGTAGAGTAGTTGGACAAGAGCAATATAAAATTCTAACATTAAGACACATTAATTTTTAAGTTTAATACCTATTTGAGTTAAAATAAAGTACAAACGTACTATTTGATGCTTTGGTAGTATAAAAGTGCTAAGGCATTAATCGATTTTAACAAAACACAAAAAGGTTTAGATGTCCAGAAAGAAATCCAGTATTAATTGGTTGATTTATCACAGGTTTATATTGATACTAAAAATAAGATCGTCAATTGCATCTGCTACATTGGGTAGTGCCAAGAAACCCCCTAGGTGAACCACATGAGATGTCATACATTCGCCTCGGACCAGGCATCCCATGAGCCTACGGGATGTGTGGAATGGCTAGAGTAATTCAACACAACACAAGCAGATGCATTGCTGAATCTATTGTGAGAACCATTATAGGCATAGGCTAATCATCCTGATATGGTGTAGAGAATATGAACTTTGCCGCAGTGTATGTTGTAACAGAGTTGTCTGCTAAGTAGTTCAACATTATACAGAAGGTCAGAATTATACGGTAGTATCCCACATGTGGGCGATGTAGTACCGTCTATAATAAGTTGAGTAAGTAGGATAGAGTCACTACCAATGATGTCCCAGTGATGGGAACCACAGAATTCGGTCACTGCAGCTTTTATACATTGTAAACTGTGTTTCCTATAGTTATGAAGAGCACCACATTAGATAAGGATATGTGTATAGTCTTCGCTTGCAATCTAACATAAAGGGGAGGTTGGATCGACTTTGTTTTGATTAAATCTGCTTACCTTTGATTGTACAATATATGCTCCAGTTAAGAAGCGAGCTTTAATGGCTCCCCTCTTTACATCCTTGACATTGTGGGCAGCGCTGCTAACAGATAAATGTTGACAGCCAATTGAGAGATCACCAGCATTACAGTAGGCCAGGGTGTTTTGTACTCGCAGTCGCTCAATAGTGTTTGGGTCCAGAATGTATTGATTGCTGTTTTGACAATATACTTCTAGTTCTTCTTTATTGGCACAGCAGCTATCAGTTTATCGATGTTTGGGAGATCGTATTTTTTTAGTAGATGTTTGATTTTAAATAACCAGCTGTTAGAATCGCCTTCCTTCATTATCAGCTGTCTTATCATAATGTTGGTTAGCGCTGTGTTGTTACTTCTCAATATGTTGCCCAGTAGTGACAGCTGCCTACTATGTAGCAATAAGTAGATAATACCCTTAGCCGTTCTAGTGGGCAATGACTGAATCTTCCGAAGCATACTGAGATGAAAGGTTTCCAGCTGACTTATATGCTGTTTTGAAGAGTAAATAACCCCCAGTCCATAGATTAGGCGTGGTATAACATATGTTGTTAGAATGCTAGAGCAGATTTTGGCGATAAGCCATTAGACCCATGCAGGTCGATTCCGGTAAGGCTGTAAAACATTTGCCTTGCAGATGATATTCACTCTTCTATATTTAGCTTAACCTCTCTCTCTCTTTGTTGCACGAATGAGGCCCAAGTGGGTAGCCTGAGATGATACAGAAAGCCCACGATCTCCCAACTTCCAATCTGACAGCATTACAGTGTCTTTTTGGTAGGGTGTTATATACAATAGAAGACTTCTCTGGATGTATAATGTATCTCTCCCAAGTAGAATAGCGATATGTCAGATCTAACATAAGCTGCATCTCTCAGTCTGACTTGCTGATTAAAGTGAGGTCATCTGCCACAGTTGGACAATTAACCTGTGTACTGTGCTACAATGTAGGATCCAGCTTGCACAGCTTACAGTTGCATAGGCTTTGCCTTTGGTGGACTGCCTGTTCTGTTAATGTTATAGCTCACAGGGGCACGTGCTGGTCTGCCGATAAATATCCGCCCATAGCACCGCAAGTGCACGATGACCAGGATGGCTGGTTAGCTGCGGATCTCAAGGTTGCAGATCCCATATGATGTCTCTCCATGGTGTACAAAGACCGACTTCTAGAGCCGGTAGAACACTGATGTTCCAGTCGGACCATGCGACCATTGCCGCCTAGATTTAACCACACAGTGTTGTCCCAACTATTTGTGTCACCGATGTGTCTATCCATACTAATTTAAAGAATGGAACAATTTGAATAATATACTAAACATATAAATAAGTACTATACAAACAAGACACTCGTTTGACAGTAAGTGAGCACACGATAATACACAATATAGAGCTAGCTGGTGTTCTTTACACATGGTGTCGCCGGAGGTACCACACAGATCCTTGTATCCACAGAGTCATCCCCGTAAGAGAAGCATCCGCAACGCGCGATCACTGAGTAACTTAATATAAGTCAATATACCCTAACACACACAAAGAGAACAATGATGCCGCGAGAGGAAAGTGCCTCGCGCGGGCCTCCATCACCGAATGTTTCATGATAGTGCGAGAGGAAGGTGCCTCGCACGGGCCTCCATCCAGGAATTCTCGCTGTTGCGAGAGGTAAGTGCCTTGTGCGGGCCTCCATCACAGGAAAATGCCTTTGACACCGAAGTGGAGGAAAAGAGCTGTCAAAAAGGGCCACTCTTTTGTTCAACAGAAAAATGCTAAGTGACAATCCTAGTGAAACCATAATTAACGTGATTTGTACTGGTTTACGTGAAGATGGAACGAGCGATTTCTGAAGAATTCCCACATCACCGTTTTATGTAGTTTCAAGTTGCTGAATTGGTAGATGCCGCTTTATTTATGCGGCCCTTCCACTACAGTCTAACCTATCGTTTAGTTGTTAGAAACAAAAACTAGCTTTTAGCAAGTGGCAGGGATTCCTGCCTATCATTAGATACAGCTGTCCAATGGGCGTCGACGCTTAGCTCCCTGTAGGTCGCTTTGAAAGAGAATCTACCTCCATGGACAGTATGCGTACATGTCACATTGCAACGCATCCGAATTTGGTGAAATTCCGGCTACCTGCTCCGTAACCACATAAAACGTCACCTGGACAATGGCTACATTTCACATAAGCAAGTTTGATCACTGACATGTCGTTAAGGTGGCGATAGGGGGGCGAATATTTATCACGAGCGTCCTTCCCACGAGGGCGTGGTGGATTTCAAGATCCTTCCCAGACACTGCAACGAGTTGGATGGAGATGTGCATCTCGTCCGTCACCGAATCCTACGGATCTAACTTTTAACCTGACGTTAGGATTAAGTTCCAATGCACCCAGATATGCACTGCGGGCCGGTAAATTAACTATCAAACTCACATTTATAACTATAATTTTTTACAGTGCTTTCCTTCGTTGGCAGGGTTATCTAGCTAACAAGTATCCGAGGATGCGGGGGCGATGTATGTAAATCAGCACTTTAACCATCACTGCTCGGAAACCTCTGATAGTTTTCCAGGGTCGGATCCGATCAACATGCTGATGTGACGTCCAAACAATTAAGAACCATGTGGCTGGTGGACCATGGAAAGAGGCAATAACTTGATATATATGAGGCCCTATAGGTATACACCTGTGCAAAAGTTAAGCAGCACCCTATTTTTACGCACATGCGAGGGTATATTCATGTGCTATGAAGAAAGCAATAGCATAAACATTTATGTACCCATCCATCTTAGTGCAAGAGGTAATAATGCAACTAGAGGAATGCTGATTATGATGGTGGGGAAACACTGTATGTTTTTGTTTGAACTTGAAAACGAGGCCTGAATATGGTTACGTTGACACAACTGACAACTATTGCCCTACAGTTGACACACGTGGCTAGATTGTCATTAATGGTGTCTGAAAACGGAGTTTAACATCTGTGCACGAGTTTGAGACTGTCATTATTAATACCGGGTGTATCCACCTTGTGCCTGGATGACGGCCTGGACACGACGTCTCATGCTGGTCACCAACCGACTGATACGCCATTGTGGTATTCGTTGCCATTCAAGATGGAGTGCGTCTGTTAATTCCTGTAGGTTCTGCACAGGAGGATCCCTCCTTCTCACCATGTTTCCCAGAATGTCCCAGATATGCTCAATAGGGTTCATGTCAGGGCTCCTTGCTGGCCATGGTAGGGTTTCGATGGCATTCTGGCGGAGGTATTCATGCACAGCTCTAGCACGATGTGGTCGGGCGTTGTCATCCATGAATATAGGGTGGGTTCCAGGTGCATGATTTACAAAATGAGGGACCACAACTCTATCCAGTATGGAATCTTGATATCTTTGTCCATTTAGTGTTCCAGGTACAGTCAACAGATCCAGCTTACAATCAAATGAGATGCACCCCCATATCATAACGGAACCTCCACCAAATGGAACTTCTTCCATGATGTTACGTTGGTCGTACGCCGTGTGTCTGGACCTCCATACACGAGTTCGACCATCTGTGGCATGAAGCAGGAACCGACTTTCATCGGACCAGTGTACCTGTCTCCAGGATCTCATGTTCCAGTGTCTTCTTTCGTTGCACCACCTCAGACGCTCCTCTTTGTGGTGTGCAGTGAGGAGAGGACGTCTGACAGGTCTCCTAGCTTTCATGCCAGCAGCATACAGTCTCCTTTTGACGGTAGACATTGACACTCTATTGCGCGTTTCCCATTGCTGGCTGAGCACTCTGCTGTTGGTGAATGGAGATCTCCTAACAAGGCGTACTAGGGCTCGATCATCACGGGCAGTAGTCTTCTTCGGTCTTCCAGATCTAGGCCTGTCCTTCACCCCATTAGTTTGCCCATGTTTTGCAATCAAACGACTGATTACAGTATGGTTAATGTTCAGCTGTCTGCCAATCTCTCTGCATGACATACCAGTGGTATGCATGCCTATGATTTGCCATTTCACACGATCACTTAACCTTCCTCTTGCCATAGCGGTTCACAATCAAGAGCTAATTCTCTCTGTACAAATAAACCACGGTCATGAACACAAAATTCCTAATCTTGTCGCCTAAATCTGTATGTAATGTTCTACACCTCAAACTGGACTTTTACATAACTGAACACGTGTGCTGTTTCCCGCCACGCACGGACATCAAGCGGCGTGAAGTCATGCATGCATGTGCATTTCGTACTTGGAATTATGTCAGCTAACGCGGGGACAAAAAGTATGGCAGCCTAGTTGTACCATCATGTTTCTACGTTCTATTGTTTTTGCTGGTGCTTAACTTTTGCACAGGTGTATATTTGGCCAATCTTACACAACCTTGCCAGAGTGTGGGGCTATATTACCGCAACCACCTGAAAAGAGGCATACACTATATGTCTCCTAATGAAGAGATTGTCCTTAACCACTTCAACCTATCCTATCGAGCTAAATAGTAAGGTTTAGTCAGTAACATGGCGAGCTCAAGCAATCAGAGCACGGACAGCGACCTCAGTGTAAAAGTGATGATTGCGGGAAAAAGTGATGCAGATATAATGTTGCTGTTTAGTATTTCCTAGCGTACTGCCATCTAGGTTTTCTATAATTAAACAAAACATATCAACAGAATGGCTACCTGCCATATATATATATATATATATATATATATATATATATATATATATATATATATATATATATATATATATATATATATATATATATATATATATATATATATATATATATATATAACTAACGATTGTGGTGAACAATGACAATTTATATAAGAATTAATGAGGTCGTAAGTATCAGGTTGATAGACCTAAACGGTGTGGTTAGTTAAAGCACCTACAGTAAATAAGGATACTAGGAACAGTAATAAAGAAATTTTAACTTGCGGTCTTAGAACCGGGAAGGTATGTATTAGTCATCAGTACCATATACGGAAATAAATAATAATTAAATATATATATACTATGCATAGCTAGTCGAGTACCTAATAGTCACTTGCACGGAACAGGCTACTATGTTGCTGAAATTGAGGCGCTAACATATTCATAGCATGAGTTGACACGTTCTCTGAGGCTGGACGAGTTTCCGCATGCAGATCTCCACAGCAGGTTTCCGCAGGAAGTTCTCTGCACGCTGACTCCAGGGTAGATACGGTACAAGCTCAGGGCAGTGAAGCAGAGCAGTAAGGTAACATCTATTAGATAGTCTCTGTAACTAAATCACAATTTATGCGGAAGTAAGAAAGTTTTCCATCCAGCGAGGGAAGTAGTCAAGTTAAAGTTTTGCCCGTAAGTAAGGAGGGCGTATACAGTTTACGCAGTTACAGAAACTGGCACATGTTGCGGAATGTGTTGCATAGCTCTTGCAGCGCACCCAGCAAAGTTCCACCAGACTGTGGCCAAACGTTAATTAAACACACACGACATGCAGTGCGGAATTTAGTGTCCACTTTTCAACATGGTCGGCAGATCCGGCAAGTCATCCCCCAAAAATCACCGTAGCTCTACATCATGTACGATCACATCCTGGGCCGTTAGGGCCCTTTCTGCAGGTGTAACCTTTAGAAAAGTTCGGAAGCGGGAACCATCACTTTAATTAATTATTTTGCTCCCGGATGGTCGTCCGAGAGCATCCAAAATTGCGTAATGCAGAAAGTCTGAGAACTGCTTTTACGTGTGGGTGAGCTGCAAGCCATAAGGAACCGCAGTGATGTGCTGTATCTTTCCGTTGGTGTTCCGGTCCACTCATCTAGTCCGCACCTCCAGTCAGTTCTCAGCAGGTCGGTCTCCACGCCGACGATGCTCCTGATCCTCGATTTTTCATCCCTTTTATACTCACTGTGACGTCGGAGCTGGGTGCCTCAACCAATCAGCGGCGGAGCGCCAGCCAATCAGCGTGCTCGTATATCAGTGACGTATCGACCACGTGTACAAATCGCTTTAGAAGGTTCGTCTAATTCTGGTCCTAATCGGTACCAATAACAACGAGAACGGATGAATTATAAGCATTTACGAATACCTACTCGGTACACTATAGGCATGCACTCGCTTCCAATTCCAAGACGTGTTGTCAGGGAAGCTCTGATGCGCGCACACATGCGCACCACGCGCTTTATCGGATTTTGACGAGAAACCTCTCTCATAAGGCTTGTATACGCATACTATCCTACCCAGGGGGCGTGCTTGGAGCAAATCCAAAGTGGTCGTTCCGTACCCAGCTTTGCTGGTTATATAGTGATAAATATTACTACATAATAACAGTTGTGACAATATAATATCAACTATATTTTGTTAAAACAACTGAATATAGTGATACACAATATAACACCATAACAGTGGGATGAGTAAATACAAATCAGGGTTCAGATTTAACTCCAGCTAACATTTGAATTAAAGCTGCTATGTCACAGTATTTCATTATTGCATATCAGTCACTATGCTATAAACATCATTTCATTGTGTCAGGAGGTCATATTTGCACAGTGCTGCCAATAAATCGATTTAATTCCACCGTTACCCCGATCGTCAAATTTTTACAGCCATTTCTGATCTTATCCATCTAGTTTATATTGTATTCAGTGGGCATCTCATAAATATTCATACAGGGAAATCCCTCTTATCACATGACATATTTTTTGTTTCACTTTCGGTTTCAATTTGTGTCAGTCGGCTATTGTTATTAGATGGGTGCATCATCGGTAAATACTATTAATGACTAAATGTAATGGTAGGCTAGACTAAAATAGGCGAATTAGCTGTAAACAGGCCAGCAATGCTGGTAACGTGTACCACGTATAAGTGAAGGTGGATTGCGTTATCGGTTTTCATAACGCATTCGCAATAGTTTGCAAACTATTGCAGTTATTACGAAAACGGGCGGCGCAAACCACGTTCATTCATAAGTGTGTCTTACCAGTATTGTGATATTTTCGCTATGGGACTTTCATTATGAAAAAGCAATCATATCCTGATTTTTCGTGAACTCTTCTCAGACTACCTTGAAATTACAAATAGATGCGGTATGGATATGCATTAGATACGAAAACGCGAAATCAAAAACCCACTTACCCATGACTGACGGACTGCATGATTGATAGACTGATGGGCAGGCTGACAGACCAAACCACCCACTCACCGACTGAGCAACCCACTGACCGAGCGACTCAGTGACAAACTGACCGCCTGCCTGACTGACTGCATGAGTGACATATCGGATGACGGCATGAGTGACAGATCGGATGACTGCATGAGTGAAGGATCCGATGACTGCATGAGTGACAGACTGACGGACTGCATGAGTGACAGATCGGATGACGGCATGAGGAATAGAGATTGACAGTCTTGACTGCATAAAGTGACAGATCGGCTGACTGCATGGGTGATAGACTGACGGACTGCATGAAAACCAGATCTGAGGACTGCATGAGTGGCAGACAGATGACCGCATCAATGATAGGCTGATGGACTGCATGTGTGGCATATCGGATGACTGCATGCCGGATAGGTAGCATGACTGCAGTGCATGAGTGACAAACTGACAGACTGCATGAGTGACAGATCGGATGACTGCATGCATGACAGATCGGATGACTGCATCAGTGACAGACTGGTGGAATGATCGACCACAGGAGTGACAGATCGGATGACTGCATAAATGATGGACTGACGGACAGGCTGACAGACCAAACTACCCTTTGGCAGACCGACCGACCAATTTCTTGAGCGACGGACCGACCGAATGTATGAGTGACAGATGAGCTAACTGCATGGTTGATGGACTGACCGACCACATGAGCGACCGACATATCAGCTATATGAGTGACCAGCTGAATGACTGATAAATTGGTTGACTGTATGAGTGGCGGCCTGCATGAGTGACAGATCGAAGGACTGCATGAGTGACAGACTGACAGACATGATGACCAAACCACCCACCCACCGACTGACAAATCCACTGGCCGACTGAATGAGCGACCAACCGGCTGCCCGACCAACTGCATGAGTGGCAGATCGGATCACCGCATGAGTGACAGATCAGATGACTGCATGAGTGACAGATCAGATGACTGCACGAGTGACAGACTGGCGGACTGCATGAGTAATATATCGCATGACTGCAGATAGGATGACTGCATGCGTGATAGACTGACAGACCGAATGACTGACTGCATGAGTGACAGATCGGATAGCTGTATGACTGACTGACTGACCGACATACGGACAGACCAACTGACTGATCGACCGACCAACTGCGTGAGTAACAGATCAGATGACCGACTGTAAGAGTGCCATAGTTGATGACTGCATGCATGGTGGATTGATGGACAGGCCAACCGATCGAATGAGCGACCAAATGACTGACGGACTTGCTGCATGAGTGACAGAGCAGATGACTGCATGAGTGACAGATCGTAGGACTGCATGAGTGACAGACAACATGGAGAGACCAAACCACCAACCCATGGAGTGGCCAACCCACTGAGCAACCGACCGACTGCATGAGTGACAGATCGGATGAGTGATGGACTTCTCAACCGACTAAATGACCAACCTGTAGACTACCAGCCCGACCAACTGCATGGGTGACCGACTGCATGAGTGACAGATTTGGTGACTGCATGAATGACAGATCAGATGGACTGCATGAGTGACATATCGGATAACTGCATGAGTAACAGACTGGTGGACTGGATGAGTGACAGATAGGATGACTGCATGAGTGACGGACTGTCCGAATGCATGAGTGACGTATCGGATGACTGCATGAGTGACAGATAGGATGACTGCATGAGTGTCATGCTGGTGGACTGCATGAGTGACAGATAGGATGACTGCATGAGTGACAGACTGATGGACTGCATAAGTGACAGATCAGATGACTGTATGAGTGACAGATTGGATGACTGCATAAGCGACGGACTGACAGACCAAACCACCCAGCCACCGATTGACCAACCCACTGACTGACCGACCGAGTGACTAACCGACCAACTGCATGAGTTACAGATCGGATGACTGCATGAGTGACAGATCGGATGACTGCATGAGTGACAGATAGGATGACAGCATGAGTGACAGATCATGTGACTTCATGAGTGACAGACTGACGGACCGCATGAATGACAGATCGGATGACTGCATGAGGAATAGAGACCGACAGTCTAGACTGCATGGGTGACAGACCGGATGACTGCATGAATGACAGGTCAGATGACAGCATGAGTGGCGGACAGACAGACAGGCTGACAGACCGAACCACGTACCCACCGATTGACCAACACACTGACAAAGCGACTGCTTGGATGGCTGACTTAGCTACAAATGAAGCTGTAAGACTCGTGTATGCGTATCCTACACGCAAAACGTGAGTAGTCGACATATATCCTACATTTTCTATGCCCAATGCATAGAATGGGCTATGAAACTGGCGTAAGTGTGTACAATATCACGTAAAATTGCTGAAATCGCCTGGACTTTAAAACAATCCACCAGCGTGTTACAATTGTACCATAATAACATGTACGGAGATTGTTTTCCTCTTCCAATCGCGTAAATATTGTTGAATTTTCTTATTCTAGCGCACACATATTTTCATAGATTCAATATCACGCTGTCACCAAGAAGTTGATACATGAGAAAACGCTAAAACACGCGAGTAGGAGAAGAAAACTATGCAGCGTAACATTCGCAAACTCGTCGCTGTCACGAGAGATTTGTTTACCGGTTGTGACCTACTTGCGACTGGGGAAGCCCTTCTTCTTATTGAATGGCTGTTCCACCATTTCACGAGGCACAAGCTACACATTTTAAATAAAACTCATCCACGTTGCATAGTTTTTATGTACAATTCAATTTCAATGATAGGGCGCTCAACATGGAAAATCATTTCCCATTCCATTAGATTGCATGAAAATACGCTAATATGCCTGGAATATTGTAAGTTTGCTATTATTTTTCATTTAAGACTACTTGGTGTGACATAGTACCTTTAACAGAAGCTGTGCTTTACTAACATCATCCAATACTAAAGGGTGTACAACATGTCCACTCAGTTCTTGTTGAGCCACAAATGTAGGTAATTTGTGAATAATAGAATGATGTCCTGCCGTGGATCGGGTAGATCTTCTCAGAGTCGAGGCTTCCCCAGGACAAAGGTCAGGCTCCCCTACTTTGTCCGAAGTACATTCCAAACTTTCTGATTCGGCATCCCCAACTTGGACATCCACACTTTCATCATGACGGTCAGCATTCCCCGCCAAATCATCAGACATGCCATGCTCCAGAGACTGATCAGCTGAAACCTCAGGTGGAAGCTCCGCATCAGCAACTTCCTCTGGAAGATCACCAGGCTCGATCTTGTTGTCTTGAACATTCTCAGATATAATATATACCTGTGGCTCTAATTATGCATACCCTCTACTGACTGGTGGTACCAACTCGATCTGATAATCATCATCATCGTCATCAAAATAGACATGGTCTATTGATGAACTATTACCATTAAGGATATTACCAGGCTCATGAATGTCATCTACCAGGACTCTGGAATCCAACAGTTCTGAATGATGCACCGGCACACTTTGACCGGTGCCTTCCAATGGCTGAATCACATACACATTGCGCTCGCACTTTTCAATAACTGTATACGGTAATGGGTTCCAAACATTTTGGATTTTATTACGACCTTTAAAATGATTTCGCTGAAAAACTCTCGCACCTACAAAGATTTATCATTTGTTACTTTGTTCACACGCTCCTGTCGTTTCAATGCTGCTTGTTCAGTTCGATCACTAGCTAGCACAAATGCATCAGTGAGACGTTTGTGGTGTTCCGACATCCACTCACCATGGATATCCTTCTCTTGAATTCCAAGAATAGTATCTACTGGTAGTCTTGGTTCCCTACCAAAGAACAAATAATATGGTGAGTAACCTGTGGTAGCATGAGGCATACAATTGTATGCATACAATAATTCTGGTAACATGTCAGGCAATTTACGTTTCCTTTCCTGTTGGAGAGATTTAAGAAGATTGTGGAGAGTTCTATTAAAACGTTCACAATTAGAGTTACCCTGCGGATGGTAGTACAGTACTACTTTTAGTTACACCATAGCTCTTGCACAGCGATTTGACAACATTACCTTCAAAAGTTCGGCCCTGGTCACTATGCAATCTTCTTGGAACACCACATTTAACAAACCACTCTTTTACTAAATCTTGTGCAACAGTTCGGGCAGTTTGATCTCGTGTGGGAAATGCTTGGGTAAACTTTGTATACACATCTGTAATGACTAGCACATTCTCCACATTATTCGTTCCCAATTCAAGTAACATAAAATCCATCGCTAGGATATCTAATGGTCTTTTTGCACTGCGGAACCTATTGTTGTATGCACATGTTTATTCTCTTTAGATAACATAACCTCTTACACGAATCACAATAGGGTTTCACATCTCTCGCCATACCAACCCAATATCATCTGCTTTGGATAAGCTGGAGAGTACACTCAGGTCCTTGGTGTCCCATGTTGTCATGAGTTGCTTTCAGTACTTCTTCCTTAAGAGAAACTGGAAGTACAACTAGTTTCACACCTCTACCACAATCCACCACTGACCTAAATAAAACATTGTTTTCCATTGTAAATCTGTGCCATAAACGACTCAGTTTGCGTAAAACACTACATTCTTTCTTCAGTGACATCTTTGAAATGGACCCTTTTGGTCCAAAAATACAACACTCTACCAATACACGGATCTGCAGCCTCGAGTGCAGCCAGTTCATCTGGAGATCTGAAACATGCAATCTGTGGTGCTACAGGCACTGTCCGTCGGGGAATAGCATCCATCTCCTCACTCCAAGCTAAGGTGATGACGTCAGATATAGTGTCTTTTAATTCATTTGGAAAAAGAACAGAAGAGTTCACAGATGGTGACAAAGATGCTCGCACATTTGACTCTTCTAGATATGCTGTTTCTGGGGCATGTTCAATTTTACGACTTAGAGAATCTGAATTTCTGTTCACTTTTCATGATCAGTGTTTGATGGTAAGGTTAAAGTTAGCTAACTCACCAACCCATCGTAATTCTGTAGCACCTAACGTTGCAGCGTTTTGGAGGTAACTTAGAGGATCATTGCTTGTGTTAACTAAACATTCTGCACCAATTAACAAGTCTCTGTACTTTTCGACTATTGCCAATTTTTTAAGCTACTAGCTCCAGTTTCCTGCGGCTATAATTGTCCATGTTTCGTTCATGGTCTCTCAGTGATCGACTCGCATAGCTTAAAACAACACGTCCATGTTCTTGATTTTGTGATAATACTACACCCAAGCCCCTATGGCTTGCATCTACTTCCAGTATATAAGGCCTAGTAAAATCAGGATATCCCAGAACTGGTGCTGTTGCTAACTTCTCCTTCAGTAGTTCAAAAGCATCATCCCAATGCTGATCCCAGGCACCAATTCCAAGCGGACATCTTTTACAATGCCTTCCCTTCTTTGGACCGTTCAACAAGGCATGCAGTAGTGCTGAAATCTTGGCAAAACCTGATACAAATCGTCTATAATAACCATCCAAGCCGATGAATCCTCTTAGTTCAGTTTCAGTTTTTGGTATGGGCCACTCTTTAACGGCTATCTTGTCTGGGTCTGGTGTTATTCCTTCATTAGAAACAATATGTCCAAGGTAACGCAACTTTTCTTTGAACAACTGGCAATTTTCAGGCTTTACTTTCAAATTAGTATTCGAGAGTCTAGTTAAAACCATGTCAAGGCATTCAAGATTTTATTCTGCAGTTGAACCAGATACAAGAATATCATCCAGGTAGATCAGTATCGTCTGAAAATTCTGGTCACCAAAAGGTTTGTCCATCAGACACATGATTGTACCCGGAGCTCTGGTTAAACCAAATGGCATGCGACGATATTAAAAAAACCCCACCAGTTCCCACACGAGATGCTGTCTTCTCAATATCCTCCTTGGCAACAGGGATCTGGTTAAACCATGAGCCAGATCCAAACCACAAAAATACGTAGCTCCTTTCAATACATCCAGAGCCTCCTTAATCCCAGGATGTGGACATGCGTCTTTACAAGTTTTTTTATTCAGTCCTCTGTAGTCGCAGCACAGGCACAACTGACCATTCTTTTTACGCACTAGCACCACAGGGGATGCATATTGACTTGATGATTCTTGAATTACTCCTGTACCAAACGCTTCTTTCAAATTATGTCTGAACTCTGTCCACATATGTGGAGGTATCCGCCTATGGGGTACTTTAACAGGTACATTGTCTGTTGTGTTGCTTTTATGTTCTATTTAATCACAAAAACCAATATCATGTTCAGATGTACTGAAAACATGCTTGTGCTTATCAATAATTGCTTGCAATTTGGTCCGGTGAACATCTCCAATTGAATCGTTCACATTCATTTTGGAAAGTAAATTTTCAACACACTGTGTCTGAACAGGCTTTGCATTTGTACTAACTTCAAGCTCGCAAGAACCAACTTTAACAACACTAACATTGGATTCAGGTATGCCTGCTGTTAAAAGTCCAATGGGAAGTTTGGGTTGTAGATATATATCATTGTCACTAAAATTACCAACTTGCACAGGAATATTGCCACTGCTATCAACTGTTACACAGGTTGGTCCTAAACAAAGTCCATGCGTTTCCTCGACCATGGCTGCATACTTTGTAGTTCTACAGTGAGCAACGACCACGCTGGAATCAGTAATGGCGTATTAGTAGCTACCCGAACACGGTGTCTGTAACACTGCTCCGAGCTCTGAGTTGTGACAGTTCTAACTTCCTCATACATAGCTAAAATTTGACTCCTTTGAGTATCAAATGTATTACTGACATTTAACTTTTTAATATCTCTAAATATATTGTATGCGATTACACCAGGAACTTGTTGTTTTCTATTCTACATTTCCTGATTAACAGGATCTTTCACAATCATAAATCCCATTTTGTTAAACTTTCTTCCATTAGCAGTCAGGTCGAATTCTTCATAGCCCACATACATTTAACCCACCATATCCATGCCATTAGCTCGGTAGATCTTTATTTAATCATTCACATTAACTAAATCATTATTACCTGGCAAGTATTCCATGAAGAATGACTCTACAGTTGTAGAAACCTGGGCCCCCGTGTCCAATAGACACCTAACAGCTAACTCTCCAAGCTTCACAATTAAGTCATTGATTTGCTTTTGCTGTTTATCGATTAACTCTTCCTGTGATTTTAAGATAGATTCGTACTTAACAGTGGTTTCATCAGAAGTGGCTTTCCTAACAGTCGATTTCTTAAGTGGGTTCCTGAACCAACTAACAGCACGGTCTCGCAATTCCAGAAACTTTAGATCAGGGACTTCTACATTAAGGCGACATAGTTCCCTAGATAATCCTTCGTGAGATACACATTCTGTGAACCAACCTTTCAAAGTTTGAATCTAGCTGAATCTTTCAGTTTAACTCAATGATTCGATCATACAAACCAACAAGATTCAATGAGCAATCTACTTCTACACCTTGCGTGTATGAGTAAAAACGTAGCTGCAGCATTGGTAGTTCGTCATCATCACCAAATACTTCCAGAAGTATTTTCACATTTTTGTTTGGATCGTCCCTAGTTACATCACCATGGGCTTGAATTTCCAGCCTGGCCTTACCTGCCAAATGATCTCGTATAAAGGCTGCATATTCATCATCTGTAAGCTTTCGTAATGCTGCATGACTCTTGACATCAGCAACCCATTCACAGATCGTAATATCCGTGGGTTTCACTGGCTTGTCACGAAACCTTTCTAGTCGCTGACTTGACACAACAACCTAAGGCCTGTTCTCGCCTGTATTACTCTGATCATTCACTTTAAGCTTTAATGCTTCCAACTCTCTCATCAAGGAATCAATTCTCGCATCATTCTCAGCCATGTTTGTCACACAACAAAAAACCAACACACAATACTAACAGTAAGATGAACAAAAAATGGGACATTAATGCGTTCATACAATTCTTTCACCATGGATAATAGACAACCAGATTCATTACAAATACAACTGAAGCAAATTCTGCCATATTACAACAGACATACACACAAAACGGTGACTACTACTACTACTACTACTACTACTACTACTACTACTACTACTACTACTACTACTACTACTACTACTACTACTACTACTACTACTACTAGAGAGATTGCACCATGAGTTGGTGCTACCATGGCAAAGTTCAAGTATGACATAGTACTACTACTATTGCAAGATTTAAGTACATGGTGGTACTACTACAGAGCGATTCAATTATAAGGTGCTACTATGATGGCAGAATTCAAGTACGAGATGGTACTACTACGAAACAATTCAATTAGGAGCTAGTACTACTCCAAAAATCACAATGTAACAAAAGAATATAGAAAGTCTAGGAAACAGTTCAGCATCCTAACCCTGTGTTGTGCCAAGCTCAGGTAATAACCAGACATGAAAGAGTATGCCTATGCAATGGACTTGCTGATGACAACAGGAACGCAATAGCACTTGCTACCAACCGGGTGACATTCCACACAGCATCGCATGCATCAGTAGTCAATTAAGAATAAAGCTTGAAATAGTAGCTGGTAGTTGTAAAAACAGCTGACGATTTCCGGTAAACTGTTAAGTGAAACATGCGGCCATAAAAATATTGTAGCGTATTTTGAAGAGTGCAGATGGCTAACTGTGTTGTAAGCACAATACACAATACATAACTAAGAATGCGAGACAAACACTAGTTACTCGTTCACAATATATTCAGAAATGATAGAGTAATGGGTGGGGGGGGGGACTATTTTGTTAGTGAAGCATAATTTAGAGTCATCACAAGTCTATGACTTAGAAAACGGCTCAGAATCAGTATGGGCAAAATTGTAAATAAATGGAAAAGACTACTACATCAGCAGTTGGTATAGGGAACCAGATACACCAACAGATCACATTATCCTACTAAGAAATCAGCTACTCATGATCAAGTCAAAACATAAAGCGAACCACCTTCCAAATATCCACATTCTCAGTGACTTTAACTACAGCAAAAGTGATTGGAAAACAAAACTCAGCACAGAACATGGTGCCTCTTTGTCAGATTGAGACGGCCGAGGCTTAATTGACATCTTTGATGAATTTAGCATGGAACAGCTAGTATCTTTCCCAACCTGTGAAGGAAACACTCTAGATTTAATCGCAACAATATTACCCGGTCAATTAAGTAACCTTCACTCACCAGACAAATTCAGTGACCACAATGCTGTTATGGCCACCCTCGTCTGTAACATCTCTGACAAAATGAAACCACGTAGACAGTTCTTTCAATATTCTAAAGGAGGCTATAGCATAGATACATTGGAGTTTGCAAGAATAAAGACCTTCAATGGTCATGAGAATGGCCGGGACATCGAAACCAATTGGCAACTAATTAGGAATTTTCTAAATGAAGCCACCCAAATGTCCCTAGTAAGTATCTTGCTCCAAACAATCATTACCCCCTATAAACAACAAGATAAGGGCATTGATTAGGCGCAGGAACAGTCAGTTTAAAAATACTGGCAGCCTATGCCTAAAAGATAGTTGGAAAGCTCTGCGAAAGCAAATTAAGAAAGTAGTACTGGATTCCCACAACATCTTTGTCAACAATTTGCTCAGTGACATCAAAGCTGACTCGAAACCCTTTTGGAAGTATATTAACAACCAAAAATCTGACAAACAAGGAATCCCGCCACGCAAAACAAATGGAATTCTCATAGATATGGACCTCAACAAAGCAGAAGCACTTAACAGCCAATTTACTAGTGTTCACTGAAACAACCTTTAATGAAATACCATACTAAATTCCTACAACAAGTAAAATGCAAAACATCACCATCAGCCCAAATGGAATGAAGAAATTATTAAATGGTTTGAAAACATCAAAATCAATAGGGCCAGACGAAATACATCCGCGCTTCTCAAAGAACTGTCAACAGAACTGTCAGACATACTATCACATTTTTTCCAACAGTCTTTAGACAAAGGAGTTATCCCAACTGAATGTAAATCAGCAAACATTTGTCCTTTATATTGTAGTTCACGGGGGTCCATTGGGTCATTCTGGCACAAAATGCTTGGCCGTCGCACCACATGTGCTGGTGTACTTTGCACATGGGATCACTGGAGCTACCACACGGATTCGTAAATCTGCAGAGGTATCTCCGCAAGGGAAGCATCCGCAAAACGAGGTCACTGTTTAACATAATATAAGTTATTGTACCTCCATTATACAAATAAAGAGATTCCTGTTGTTGCGAGAGCGAAGTGCCTCACGCGGCCCCCATCACCTATATGTTTTCATGATGGTGCGAGAGGTGGTAGCCTCGTGCAGGCCTTCATCCAGGACATCTCGACTATGCGAGAGGCAAGTGCCTCACGCGGGCCTCCATCACAGGAAAACGCCTTCGACGCCGAAGCGGAGGAAAAGAGCTGGAAAAAGGGCCACTATTTTGTTCAACAAAAATGCAAGGGAAAAAGACCATCCTAGTGAAAATATAATTAACGTGATGCATGCTGGTTTATGTGAAGACGGGGTGAGCGATTCTTGAAGGATTCACAAGTTCCTGTCTTATCTTATTCTAAGATACTGTATTGGTGGGTGTCGCTTTTATTTATGCGGGCCTTCTGCTAATCCTGACCTACCATTTAGGTGTTAGAAACAGGAACTAGTTTTGGCCGCAAGTGGCAGAGATTCCTACCTATCATTAGATATGGCCATCCAACGGGCGCAGATGCCCCACTTCCCGTAGGTAGCTTTGGAAAACATCTACCTCCATGGACAGCAAGCGTACATGTTAATTCGGAACCTATCTGAACTGGATACCCTGCTCCGTAACCACATAAAACATCACTGGACAATGGCTACATTTTACACAAGCAAATTTAATGACTGACATATCGTTATGGGGGGGGGGGTGGAGAGACAAATATCCACTGTGAGTATCCTTCCCGTGAGGGCATGGTGGATTCCAAGATCCTGCGCAGACACGACAATGAGTTGGGTGGAGATGCGCATCTCGTCCGTCACCAGTCCTATGGACCTAATCTTTGACCTGACGTTAGGTTTATATAGTTCTTTCTTTCTTTGGCAAAATATCTAACTATCAAGTATCCGAGGATATGGAGGAGATTGTATGTGAACCCACACTTTGGCCATCACCACTCGAAAACCTTCGATAGTTTCCCAGAATCGGATCAGTCCAACATGCAGGTGGGGTATCCAAACAATTAAGAAGCCTTACAGCTTGGTGGATCGTGGAAAGAGACAATAACTTGATAAATATGAGGCCCTATAGGTATTTGGCCAATCTTACACAACCTTGTCGGAGTGTGGGGCTAGATTACCACAACAGCCGGAAAAGAGGTGTACACTATATGTCTCCTTTTGGAGAAATTGTCCCTAACCACTTTAACCTATCCTATTGAGCTGAATATTAAAGCACGGTCAGTAAAATTGTTGATGGCTGGAATAAGTGATGCGTATATTGTTGCAGTTTAGTATTTCCTAGCGTACTGTGGTCCAGAGTTTTTTTTTAATAAATAACAAAACATATCAACTGGATGGCTAACTACCATATACATAACTAACCAAGACAATGAAACAATATCACAATTTATTTAATAATTAAATGAGGTAGTACGTGTGTGAGATACGCCAATAACCTAAACGATGTGGTTAGTTAAAGAACCCACAGTAAATAAGGATAATATAGACAGTAACAAAGAAATCATAAATTGTGGTCAGAGGACCGGTATGGTACCTATTAGTCATCAGTACCTTATACGGACGTAAAGTATGGCATTAAGACATAATATGTATAGTTACTTGAGTACCTAGTAGCTACTTGGATGGTACAGGCTACTATGTTACTGGTATTGAGGCGCTAACATATTGGTAGCGCGAGTCGACACGTTCTCTGAGGGTTTCCGCATACAGATCTCCGCAGCTCATTTCCGTAGAAGGGTTTCGGCATGCTGACTCTGGGGTAGATACGGTAAAACAGAGCAATGAAGTAATGTCTACTAGATCATCTCTATGACTAAATCAAAATTTATACGGTAGTGAGAAAGTTGTCCGTCTGGCGACGGGAGTATAGAAGTTAAGCATAAGCCATTAACAAAGAGGGTTACTTATAAAAATGTAATTAATGCATGTACATATTGAAGCACACGGTGCGGGGTGCATCATATAGCTCTTGCGGCGCACCGGGCAAAGTCTACTCGACTGTGGTCAAAAAGTTATAAAGGTATCTAACACGACATGCAGTGCAGTGTTTGAAGTCCACTTTCGCGTGGTTGGCAGATCCGGCGAGTCATCCACCAAGAAACATCGCTGCTCAACATTATGTAGAATTTACATATCGGGCCACAAGGGCCCTCCCGCAAAAGGTGTTCGGAAATGGGAACCATAACTTTAGTTTATTAAACTGACGGCCATCCGGGAGTATCCAAAATTGTGCGTAATACAGGTTAGCCGAGAACTGCTTTTACGTGTGGGTGATCTCAAAGCCATAAGGAACCACGGGGGATGTTCTGTATCATTCATATCCGCAGGTATTCCGGTCCACTCATCTAGTCCAAACCTCCAGTCAGCTCTCAACTCTTCAGCCTCCACGCCGACTATGCGCCTGATTTTCGAATTTCACCCCCTTTTATAATTGCTGGGACGTCAGAACTGGCTGCCTGGACCAATCATACTAGAACACTGTGATATACACAAATAACTGTGTATTTAGATATGTATAGCCATGTGAAGTGACGTAGCCGGTCACGTGTACACAAATCACTGTGTATTTAGTTATATATTTATATATATACGGGATTACAACGTTATAGCAATATTTAAAGTATATTTTGACTGGGAGCTTCGATGATAACTCGGCCATTTCTGGACCGATTTTAAAATGGTTTACAGTTTTGGAAATCTCGTCACATTCTGGTCTTGATTTATACCAAGAACGACGAGAATAAATGGATTATAAATATTTACTAGTACCATCTCGGTACACTATAGGTACACACTCACTCCCAATCTCGACACACGTGTCGTCGAGGAAAGGTCAGAGTGCATGCATGCGCACCACGCATTCTAGCGAACTTAGTCGTTTTCACGACGAAATGCCTCTCGTATAGGCCTATACATGCTTACTGTTCTACCCATGAGGGCGCTTTTGGAAACGAATCCAGGTTGGCTGGGATGGCCAGTACCCGTCTGGTTGATCCACGCTACACCATCAAAAAAGCAACCGGTCCTTACCAAGTAACTATAGACGGTTTCCCTCACATGCATTTGATATAAGATGCTGGAACACATCATCTGTTCTAGTTTAATGAGCCATTTCGAACAAAATAACATCCTAACTGACAGACAGTTGACTGACTAAATGTCAGCCTTCCAAAAATTTCACAGTTGTGAAACTCAACTAATTAATGCCATCAATGATTGGGCATCATCCATTGATAAACGGAAACAAGTGGGCATTTTTATTCTCGACTTTGAAAAGGCTTTTGAAACTGTTCCACATGAACTTTTGAAATCTAAATTGCACAGATATGGTGTGTCAAAAACATGCTAAATTAAATTGACTCATTCTTAACAGGTCGCAAACAGTGTGTAGTAGTCAATGGTGGCAAATCAAACATTGCTGACGTTGTTTCTGGAGTACCTCAAGGAACCGTTCTAGGCCCATTACTGTTTTAAGTCCACATAAATGATATAGTCCAGGACATTTGCTCAGAGATCAGACTATTCGCTGATGATTGTGTATGCTACCGGGAAATTGATGACCACCCACGGACTGTGAGGCACTCTAACAAGACATAAACATGTTAGGTAACTGGGCTACCACTTGGGGAATGCGCTTCCAACCAGTAAAATGCAACATGATGAGCCTAACCAGAAAAAACAAACCATCAAATTCGGCTACACGCTAAAAGGAACGAGTAAGTTTTGTTTCAGCAGTAAAGTAATTGGGCATCAACATTACCAATGACCTAAGCTGGAACAAACACATCACTGAGATCTGCAGCAAATCATACAGAACCTTAGGACCATTACGGAGAAGTTTATCATTCTGTTATTATATTTTGCATGCAATTTTTTAATACCACCCACAAAAGTTATCCATTCCTGCACTTTTGTTAGGATTAATTTGCATTAGTATCTTTGAGATCTCCTCTGGGTCAGTAGGGTTTAAAAAGATTGGGGATTGATAATTGCCTGACAAATAATCTTGCATTCTAGGACTTGCATTGGTGTTAATTTTCTTTGATAGTTCTGGGCAGTTCAGAAAACTCTGCAAATCCTACAAATAAATTTACCGAATTAATTAGAGGCAAAAAACATGTCTAAACCAGCTACTTGATGAATGCACGGCAAAAATAATGTCCTTTGGATACTTCGCCATAACTAATCACGATGAAGATCAAGATCATAGACTGTTTGCCAGGCCTTCTTGATATTATTTTTAACATTCTGGAAACATTCTGCTTTAGGGATGTTCATCCTCATCATCATCATTATCATCATCATCATCATTACGACGTATGAGGCCTGTATGGCCTATTGTTGGTCAAAATACTTATTATTATAACTATTTGTTTGCCCTGTAGGTGGGGCTTAGAATACACCTTCCGTATCCTCTGCGTGTCGTAACAGGCAACTAAAGGAGGTACGGGTGAGGTAACCCTGACAGAAACCTCGAGTGCTGAAGACGGAGGTTCCAGGCCGCATGGCGCACTCTAATAAACCATGGATCCACGCACTTAGTGCTTATGATCATGTCGATAGTCACTTACAGGACTGGCGGTATGATTAGCGAACGAAAAGAAGAAGAAGATAACTATTTGTCACTGTTTCCGGTGTAAGAACCTTTTGTTGACATGTAATATACGATGGATATATATATTTGTACATCATATATACATATGTACATATATACATAATATACATATATAAACATTTACGCTAGTTCTAGATAGTATGAGGCGCATAAAAAGCCAACACATCCATCTGTACTATAGTTATAGGAGCAAAATCGGCTATACATTATTAGATACTGACAGGGCAATCCCTGCCAGTATCCTTTAAAGAGCTGTACAATGTGGATTTAAATACAGGATCCGAAGGAGAATTTTCCAACAGATTTGCCTATGTGATTACACAGGCATCGAGTATGCTCAGCTACAATGATTAACCAGGCGATGAACTCCAATATATGACGGTGAACTCAGATTTATAAACACAGATGGATGATCCACTTGCTATACTGTGAAATAATGACAAGCTAACAGGGCAATCCCTGCTGCTTTGTGCGAGATCAGCTATGTTCCTAAGAACCTATCCGAGTCCTGCATGAACTTAATGACAAGATCCATTTACTTATATAGCTTTAAAATCAGGGCAGCTACAGTTGGCATCGTGTAGACGGTGAACATGTTTTTCTTGAACAAATAGCAAATTCTATGTACATATTTACACTTTTACTAGACATTTACACAGTGCCTAGGAGCTACATGCCCACTTGTGCTTAATAACTAATACAAAATAAACTATACATGTTACTGTGTACTGATAAACTTCCTGATCAGGGTTATTATGCTGCGTATAATAGATCCAAAGGGACCACCACCACCAGATTTGCATAATGACCGGCAGGATGCCAAGACAGTGATAGCATGATCTAACATAATAGTAAAAACCAACAGGGGATTCCTGGATTATGGACAAGCAGATCACATGATCCTACAGAGTAGCTAACTGGCAGGGCATTCCCTGCCAGTTTCGTGAACATGACTATGACTGTATTCCTGAGAGACTACATACTGGATCCAAAGGAGCTTTATCCAACAGGCTTTCCTAGCTACTAACATACAATTTCAGAGGCTTCGGATATGCTCATCTACAAATGTTTGTCAAGACGGCAAACTCAGGTTAATAATGGTGAACTCGAGGGCTAAGGGCATGTCGGCTACAAATTGTGTGGTCTACTTGATCAGGACGGTGGATTTAGTTGTGTGAACAAATGTCAGGGTAAGATTTTGATATGTGTGGAGTTGGTGTTATGATGTGATAATGGGCTGGTGGGGTTTCCCTACTAGTTACCATAGATCAGGTATGCCTCTAAAGGACGGTGATGAAATCTGATGGGGCTATCCCCACCAGGTTACCCGTGATCAGCTGAATGTATAAGTACAATGGAATTTGGTTTCATGTGTTAGTATGCCTCAGAAGACGGCAATGAATCTGATGCGGGAATCCCCACCAGATTTTTCGTGATCAGCTAAATGTATAAATGCAATGGGATTTGGTTTCATATGTTAGTGTGAATCCCTGTCGACTGCCGAAGTATCATATGTACAATGGTAGTCCACAAAAGCAGTACTATGCAAATGGCATGACCAGAGCTTGTCAAGAGGATTTTTTAAGCAGTTCAAGGACGGTGCTTGAACTACGTCTTCCGTAAGTGCGTTCAAATAGTTTACCACTCTGTTACTGAAGAAGTGAAGGTGAAGGGATGAGTTACAGTGGCGCTTTATTAATTTGAGACTGTGCCCATGTGTTGCTTGAGAGGTATCTAATTTGAGGCCTGGAGGACGGGTTTTACATTTGCCATGTAGATATTCAATCATATCACCACGGCGTCTCCGATATGCTAATGAAGGCAGCTTGAGAATGTGCAGCCTTTCTGTGTAGGATAAATTGCTCATGTTAGTTAGCATTTTAGTGGCTCGCCGTTGGACCTTTTCAATTTGGTTGCAGTCATTGATGTAACGAGGACACCAAACAAAATTTGCATACTCTAGCAGGGGTTGTACCCTAGATTTATACAATAGGCAGAATATTTCATTATCAAGGTAACGGAAGGTTCGTCGAATTAATCCTACCATCTGATTTGCCTTTAATAATTGTTCATGAAATTTCAGCTCTGTGTCTATGTGAACACCTAAATCTTTCTCAAGTGGTGATTCCTCCAGCTCTACTACAGTCCCATCTGAAGATGCCATTGTATATGTGTACTCTGGATGTCCCTTTCCAAGTCTTAACACTTTACACTTTTGTGGGTGAAATTTCAGTAACCAGTCTCTGGACCACTGCTCCATCTCATTAATGTCAGTCTGGATCTTGTTACAATCAGTGATCAATGTTATAGCTCGATAAAGCTTAGTGTCATCAGCAAATAATTTGATGTAACTAGATACTACGTCTGGTAAGTCGTTGATGTAGATGAGAAATAAAATTGGTCCAAGGACACTACCTCGGGGGACTTGGCTCACGGTGAGTAAGCTCCGTTGACATTAACTCTCTGTCTAAGCTTTCTAAGGAAGGCTTGAATCCATGATGCTACATTGCCACATATGCCATAGCTGTTCAACTTAGTGAGTAGGCGCGTATGGGTTACTGTGTCAAAAGCCTTCTGGAAATAAAAATATATACAATCGACGGGCTGCTGTTGGTCAATGAGGTCAGTCAACACTTCCATTGCAGCTAGAAGTTGGGTAGTACAGGAACGACCTTCCATAAAGCTGTGTTGCTCAGCTGAAAAGAGGTTATTGTCCTTCATGTGCTCAACGATATGGTCTCTGACAATGCTTTCCATAATCTTACAACAGATAGATGTAAGACCTATTGGTCTATAGTTTGAGGCCAGTCATTTGTTGCCCTTCTTGAAAATAGGGGTCACATTACTGAGTCGCCATGAGGTTGGGATGTTACCCTCATCTACAGACTTTAAGAATATTTGCTATGGATGTTGTGCTATTGATTTACTAACCTCTTTTAACAATCTCGGGTGAATCCCGTCTGGACCAGCTGACTTGTTTACATTTAATTTTTCATGCCTCATTTGTATGTTTTTGACTGAGATGGATATATTGTGAAGTGGCATGAATGTTTTGCGGGTGACACAATTTGGGATGTTGGATATATCCTCTTGGGTGAACATGCTGACGAAGTATTTGTTAAGGAGATCTGCCTTAGTTTGGTCAGAGGTGACAGTAGTTCCATCATCCTCTAGATCTGATATAGTGCTTCGGGTCTTTAATTTACTTTTTACATAACTATGAAAAGCTTTGGGGTTGTTTTTGGTTTTATGGGCGAGCTTTCTTTCAAATTCTTTCATGGCTTGTCTAGTGACTCTCCTTGCTTGATTGTGCGACTTGCAATTGTGTCCATAGTCATCTTGTTTTCTATTTTTTTTTGAAATTTTCTCCAGGTTCGTTTTTTTCTCCTGAATTTGGCCATGCGCCTTCTTGTTTATCCATGGAGATTTGGGCTTGCTACAGTGGTTCAGTCAGCATTGCGGGATATATCTGGCTATGCCTTCGAGGATCAACTTGTTGAAGGAATCCCAGCTGCTTTCAACATTTTTATCTTCAAATATAGGGTCCCAAGCAATTTGTGATAGATACTGGTTAAAGCCTGCATAATCTCCTTTATCCCACTTGTATGCTCCCTTATTTTGAACCGGCTGCGCATATTTACATCTAATTGTAAAACAGATCACAATATGGTGGCTATTTCCCACTGGGTCTTCAGTCAGAATGTTTTCGATCATATCCTTTTCATTAGAGAAATTAGGTCCAAGTATTGGGTCTATCCTGACCTCTGAAGTGTGTTGGGAATGTTGTCCTTTTGATTCCAAGATGCATACTTGATAACTCTGAGGACATTTTTTCATTGTGTAGGAGAAACAATGGGGTGGGGTGTTATGTTGTCAAGTTGCTCACTAAATAAGGTACTAAATACTCCAAGTGATTCATCCAAAGCTTTTATTTATTGCTAGTTGATACTTGACTCTTCTCATCCTGTGTGCCCACAGACCGATGACTAATACCTGCTGGACTACAAGGACAATTGAGTAAAGCTCGACAAACAAAGTACTCAATGTAAAGCTAATTCACAGCATGGTTGTTGTTTGCTATATTTGTCTTTTGGCAATATTATTCAAAGTAATTAGAAACCCAGGATGGATAGGGTTATACATAATTAAGTCATGATAATCCCAAATGTTACAGCCAAATAGAGAAACCTATTCAGTCCTCCTAATGATCCCCAATAACCTCCCTGTCCTCACTACCTCCATTCCTTTGTTCCTTCCCTGTCCTATTCCCACTAACCCGACCCGTGTCTGCTAAGCTCCCTTGCTCATCCTGTAGAAAGCCTGTCAAGAACACCCAAAGAGCATTGCTATGTGACCTATGCAGCAAGAGGATTCATCTAAGTTGCTCCAAATTAACATCTGATTATCACAACCTCGAAGCTGATGACACCTGCTGGTGGTGCACCAACTGCAATAAGTCGCCTTTTCCCTACACTCATTACAATAACAATAAAGATTTCACACTTGCAGTATTAAATCCATATTATGACCCTACTACACCTGAGGTTGCCGACGACCAATCCCACGTTCTGAACCTTGTCAAATTAAATCTACCTAAACTTAACCATGATGACACTAGAAATGACTTAAATATATCTGCACCGACTTGCGACTATATCCTTCCAAAGACATTCAATGACAACTTAACAGAGAACAAAGAACACATATCATTTTTACTTCTATTCATTAATATGCAATCGTGCATGAAGAACATCGACAAGTTACAGCGTATCCTAGATATGAGTGCACATGAATTTGGAATTATTGGAAATACTGAGACATTTATACATGCAAATTCACCTACTAATCTCATAAATATAAAGCCTTACACATTTGTTGAAAAGCACAAAAGCACAGGCAGTGGAGGTGGTGTAGGCATGTATATTAAAGAAAATATCCGATTTATTAGGCGTGATGATCTTTCTCATATAGAAGAATATGTTCAAATAATGTTTATCGAAATCCAAAAACCGAAAAGCAAAAATAGAATTATAGGTACAATTTGTAAATCACCCAAAGGCGATAAGGAACATCTAACTGAAATACTAGGAAAAACTTTGGAAACTATTCAGAAGGAAAACAAAACAGTCTACCTCAATACTGACCTGATGAGACAAGCTTGCTTTCACACGCAAAAGTGTACAGACTTACTTAATGGGCATTCATTCTATCCAACCATAACTAAACCGACCAGAATAGGTGATGTTTCGACCACAATTATTGATAATATATTCAGCAATAACATTAATTTCAGTAATAAAACAGAAGTAGGAATTCTCGCAACAGACACATTAGATCCCCTACCAATTTGTCTTCTTGAAAGACAGCAGACCTGCACAAAACCATTTAAATAATAAAAAATTAAGCGCAGAGAAATAAATCAGGTCAATATTGAAAAATTTAAAAGAAACATGTCAGGTAGATTGGCATACAGGTACAGACATACTGTGCTGTGAGAATGCCTGCAATAAGTTCCATGACATTTGCACCAGAGTTTTCGAAGACAGCTTTCCCATGAAGGAAAAAAAATTCAAACACAACCCGACTAAACCATGGCTAACAACTGGACTAATAGATGCCTGTCATAAAAACATAAACTTTATTTGACATTTATCAGATGTCAAACAAAGCGTAACAAACCAAAATTTAAGAAATATAGAAACAGGTTTGACCAAATAATAAGAACAGCCAAAAAAGCCTATTACCACAACAAATTTGAACAATGTAAGAATGATATAAATGAAACATGGAAAATAATTAAATCACTTTTGAATAAAAACAATGGTAAAGCACAACAAACACAGTTTCTTTATAACAACAAATTAATAGCCGATGACTTTGAAATTGCAACAGGTTTCAATGATTATTTTGTTAATATAAGTCCAACACTTTCAGATAAAATCAAATCATCATCCTGTAGCAAATATAGTGGTTACCACACAGGCAACTATCAATCCTCTTTTTTCGCTAACCCAGTCAGCAATGAAGAACATTTTAACATTCTTAACAAACTAAACCCTGCAAAAAGTGCTGGCCTCGATGGATTTAAGTGGCGTATTTTCAAACACTGCACCTTAGACCTACTAATACCCCTCAACCACATTTGTAATTTATCTAACCATCAAGGCATCTTTCCATCAAAACTAAAAGCTGCACGAGTAACACCTATATACAAAGCAAAGGATTCATCTAACTTCACAAACTATAGACCTGTCTCAATACTTCCACACTTCTCCAAATTAATGGAACGACATGTATAAGCGGCTAATTAGCTATTTAGACAAAAGTCAATCCTGTATACATCACAATACGGGTTTCGTGAAAAATACTCAACAATCTCACTAATTGAAATGACAAAAAAATAATTGATTCAATTGAAAAGAAAAACCACATAATAGGCATTTTCTTGGGCCTTTCGAAAGCTTTTGATACGATCAACCACTCTATTTCACTAGAAAAACTTGCCTACTATGGAATCCGAGGAAGTGCATTCAACTGGTTTCAAAGCTACCTAAATGAGAGAACACAATGCGTGCAATTTAATGCAACTTGCTCTGAAAATAGGAGACTAACTTGCGGTGTTTCTCAGGGATCCATCCTTGGCCCTCTGCGGTTCCTCTTGTATATGAATGATCTGTCCAATGCATGCAAACACATGTCACTAATACTGTTTGCTGATGACACCAATGCCTTTTGCTCTGACGAAGATATAATTACTTTATACAAAAACGTAAATGAGGAAATGGAAGAAATTACTAACTGGTTTTCATTAAATAAGCTGTCATTAAATGTGGATAAAACAAACTATATGTTATTTTCAAAATCTAGAGAACATATAAATAAAGATATTCTGAAAATTTATATCAACAAAAAAGAAATTGAAGCGGCCCCATACGCGAAATTTCTAGGAGAATATTTAGATAAATATCTGACCTGGACCACACAAATTGAGACAGTTACTGCGAAAGTACCAAGAGGAATAAGTGTCATCCAAAGATTAAAACCATATATGACACATGGCATGGTTAAAACACTGTACAGCACCTTAATCCATCCGCACCTCACATACAGCAATGCTGTTTGGACTAACACCTACAAAAACAAAATATCTAAAATACAAAGCCTCCAAAAAAGAGCATTAAATTATTTTCTCGACCAGCAGAATGCCAAGTTATATTTAAAGAAGAAAAACTACTCAAACTTACTGACATAGGTAAATGCCAAATGTTAACTATTGTGAAAAATTTCGATCACAACACCCTACACAAATCCATAGCCCCATTCTTTGTGAACAATATTAACATCCACCAACATAACACTAGAAGCAGACACTAGCTACATAAAAAATACACAGGCACAGACATGGAAAAACATAGAATATCAATTATAGCCACTCAATTATGGAATAACACTAAACAGGAAACCCGGGACAAAATACTGACAACAAAATCATTCAAGAAAACAATAAAGGATTACTTAATTAACACATATTAGTGCTACCACTTTTACTACTACTACTACTACTACTACTACTACTACTACTACTACTACTACTACTACTACTACTACTACTACTACTACCTTCCCATTCCAATCCACCCACTATGACTGGATGTTTTCACCTGCTAATAAATATCTATTTTTTATATTCAGTAGACATAAAACCAAGCTACTGGATGAGCAGGAGAATGAGCACTGTGCTCATCCCCTCACTCCCTCCCCACTCTTGCCCAAGGATGCTCCCCACTAGCCAGCATCCTGTAAACATCTTATCAACTGCACAAATACAGTACAGCTCGGGGATGACACACTTCTAAACAAAAACAGTACCTTGTTGTTAGAATAATTTTAAAAATCAGTGTGAGAAATGTTCTCTTGTATGTTTTTAATGTGGGTGGATTGGACGGCATTGCTGCCTATGGCAACAGTTGCTTCCAATCCAATTATATTCAACACATTCAATAGAACGTTTTTATTTTACTATTGAGATGAACTGGTTATTTCCGAGAAGTACTGTATAACCAAAGTCAACCAAAAATATAAATGTTTGTGTTGTATTGTAAAATCACCACTACAACTACTACTACTACTACTACTACTACTACTACTACTACTACTACTACTACTACTACTACTACTACTACTACTACTACTACTACTACTTAGACATGTATTAATTTTTTATTTAACTTGTCTACGCCCTGTGTTTGTATGCTACTGTTCTGTTTAATTTATTTGTATAGATGTATGTATGTATGTGTAACGTTTCCGCCAATACAATAGGCATTGCCTTCGGCGGACCACCTAGTTGAATCCGTAATTTATATATTCAAAATTTATACTTAAATATGCACATTGGTACACATGCACATATAGGTACACACATATACACACCCATACCAACATATAGGCTTGCACGATTTTTCGATTTAATCATGAAGTTCGATTTATTTTTTAAATCACGAATTTTACGATGTAATTGAGGAAAAATCGGAAAATCGTCCAAAATTTCATGTTTAAAAAAAATCTGAAGTGTGTACTTTTCCGTCACATTTTATCAGTACATGAGTACAATTATAATCGATTCACGCTTGTGTTCATTGTGTTTATATCCCACCGTGCCATGCACGTGTAGAATAATTACTATTCACAACACAAAGCGCTACAATAAACAAGCTAACAATAGGGAGGTAACACCTTTGTCATTGAGCAAACCAGCTAGTTACTCTGTTGAATCGCCATATAATTTTCTTTCTTTCGCTGCAGACCCTTGAAATGCCAAATATATACTTAGTTGCAGAGTGTTAGGCAATCAGTGAACATACTTCTTTTTAATTCTAGAGTTAGCAATTCAGGCGGTGTAATAACTTTTCCTTTTTGATTCGGTTGTCATGTCAAATTAACGAAAATAAAACTGCATTCCAGATTGTTTGATTTTGAAATGTGCGTTCTGTTGATTACTCTTAAATGTAAATAGTACATTCTGAAAGCAACCATAAACTGCACCATAGGACGAGTTTACGCCGTTACACTTGTACCTATTCAAAGCTACCTCCCTACGTATGGGGATTGCACAGTATCTCCCTGGGTACTAATATTAGCGTCTACGCGTTAAACCGGTAATGACCTACACTCGTCCTACAAAGCAAGGCTATAAGCGGAAGCTGATACATCATGTAATTTTTTTTTTCTAGGCGACATTTTGTCTAAAATTTTGATGAAATAAATAATGTTTATTAAACTATACACAATATTTAGGAGGCCCCAATTAATAATTTCACTCCCGCGATGATGGATATAAGGTATACATTAAGCATAGACGTAGAATGGGTAGAATACGTCGCATGAAAATATGTTCTAATTTTGTGCTATTTTTGTATCCTTTATTTCAACTTTTTCTAGAAACAAGTCACGTTACCTCGGTTTATACTTTTGAGAATTTGGACCTACGATTTAATCGAAAATCACGATTTTTAAATATAAAATCGATCGCGATGTTTCAAAATAAAAACTGCGCAAGCCTACCAACATATATGAATGCATACATACACAACAGTTCACTTTATATGTGTACACACATTCATACATGTATGCAGACTCACACACGCATATACATATACTAATACATCTATGTTGGTTTTAAATGATTTACTATTGGTATGGTATGGAGGTTGTCATGTCAAATTAACGAAACATGATAGTAATAATGATAATGATAATAATAATTAAAATAATAATAATAATACATGTAAATAATACTAATGGTAATGTCCTTGTTACTGTTATTATTAAATATAATGATAATAGTAATGCGACAATAATAATATAATAAAAATAATAATAATAATGGTGGTGACAGCAAAAATTACACATGATAATAACAATCATTATAATGATAAAACTGATGATGATGATAATGATGATAATGATGATAATAATAATAATAATAATAATAATAATAATAATAATAATAATAATAATAATAATAATAATAATACATGTAAATAATAGTAATTGGTGTTAATAATATTTTTGTTGTTATTGTTGTTAATAATAATCGTAATTTCACTGAATAGTAATAATACTCCGCAAGATGGTCACTCCACTCCCTCCACCGCCCCTCTCCCACCCCCCCCCCCCCCCCCCCCACCCCTCCCCAACTCCCTTTATGTAAAACGTTATGTCATAAGTCATGTCACCACACGTAATTTATTTAAATGTATTGTATCGTACTCTATGTCCTTTGTAATATAAAATATCCATTGGATATAAATGTTATATGTATAAACATAATATTGCAAATTTATGTTATATGTCAAGGGTTCACCTCATCATAGGCCTTGCCTTCGGTGAATGCCTGTATTGAATTGTTAAATTATTTACCGATATGGAAATAAAGAATCTTGAATCTTGAATCCTGAGGGTGGGATGGGGAGGGAAAGGGAAAGTTCATCACTGCAGATAGAGAATTTGAATGAAAAAGTTATCACAGATTATGTTAGATTGTTATATTGGTGTATGCGGGTTCACCCGACATGTCTGAATATAGTAGTAGTAGTAGTAGTAGTAGTAGTAGTAGTAGTAGTAGTAGTAGTAGTAGTAGTAGTAGTAGTAGTAGTAGTAGTAGCATTAGTAGTAGTAGTAGTAGTAGTAGTAGTAGTAGTAGTAGTAGTAGTAGTAGTAGTAGTAGTAGTAGTAGTAGTAGTAGTAGTAGTAGTAGTGGCGGTGTTGGAGGTGATATTTTACTACTTCAACTATGATGTAGTCTCCCTGGTTATCAGGGTAATGCTAAACTGGTTAGCTGCACTGACACCAAAATTAGTAGTTTTTGCTTTTGCTATGTACAGTTCTGTTAGTAGACTTAGCATAAAAGTTCATTTGTACATCTCTATTCACACTACTCTGCAATGACCATTTCCGTTTTTTGTGGAGGTAGTTAAGTTTGCGGGCTCTGTAGTGATGGGCTCTGTAACAGAGCCAGCGAGACATTACTTCTATCGTTTCCGAAATTGATGTACTGATGTTGTAGGTACTTTCTTCAGGAGTTGTTAGTGTATTTAGGTTCTGAGAATCGAGGGTCAGTGCTAGAAGCTGTTGTTCACTAAGTGTTGATTAGAGAAGGTCGTTCCATATATCTCTTACAGCAGACTGCGTTTGGGTAGACATTTTTGCACCGAAAGAGAAAGTGAGCTAAGTCCTCTGGTTCAACTTGACATATAGAACAGCTATCTGATTCACGCCTGCCAGTGAATCTGTTTCTTGTACTCTGAAGAGTGTAGCATCCAGGGAGAATCCTTGCTTTAATCGTCGCTCTTTGTACATCTCTTACATCTGATGAATTAGTCCAAATATGGTGTGAAATACCAATCTGACACTTCGCTATACATAGGTGCTGCAGAGTGCTCTTACTACGGCTTCGTCGTGGAGTGAATTGGTCCAGAACGAGTTGACATTACTACGAACTTTGGTACTCCATGTTAATTTCTCTACAGGATTCTCTAGAAGGCGGAGTGGACCGCCCAAATTGTACTTCTTGAATAAGGCAGCAACCATTGAAAACCAGCTCCTTTTTTTTGGTTGAGTCATGATGAGCTGACGATATGCTAATTTTGCAATAGTAGAGTCTCGTTGATGCGCTATTGCTCCAAATAGAGTTAACCGCCTAGCATCAATTTCTGCTTCTATGGGTCTAGCTCCTAGTAGAAGATATATGGCTGCATCCGCACAGGTTTTCGGGAGATGCTGTATGTATCAGAGAGTGCTCCTGTGGAATAGTTCTAGGGCATCCACCTCCTTCTGCTTTATCCATATTGATTCGAGCCCATGTATATATAGCAAGGTAGGATATAAGTGGTGTACAGTTTGTAGGCTATTGTTGGTAGAAGACCATTAAGTCCGTGTAAACCGATTCCCATGAGCATATATAGCATACATCGCCCTTTACTAATTCTATCACTGATGAATGATGACAGCTGAGATGAAAGATTGCCATTTCTGGTCAGGCCTAAATGTGTGAACTCTTCGCAGACAGTAACTGGGTTTCCATTAAGATGCCAGTAGTGACTCCTTCTCCATGTATCTGATGGGATGCTGGTGTTGAAGACAGAAATAGTCGTTTTAGGAGGATGAAGCTTATATCTTTCGTAATTAACATATGACTGGACTATAGACAGACTGAGTTGAAGATCATTGGTCGTGTCAGACATAAGCACCAGGTCGCCAGCACAGGCCACTCTGTCAATGTACATTGTATCAATCTTTAGGCCTAAGTTTTGCTGGCGAAGATCTAATAGCAGGTCATTGATGTAGACTTTATAGTCATAGGCACTGGTCACGCCTCCTTGTCTAACGCCCTGATAGATCGCAAAGGGACTACTTATAAGATCCTCATATTTAATCTTTGCATTTATGTTCTTGTATGATAGCATTTTCAGTTGGGAGCCAATGCCCGAAAAGACCGTAGTTATGATATTTTCTAATTACTACTGAATAAATAATCTTGAATCTTGGATCTTGATTCTACTACTGTTTGTATTAATTTATGAGAACTTTAAATTTTCAATATCACGTGATTAATCAAAACGTCTACTGTCAAAATAAAAATAAAATAAGAAGAAGGAAGACAATTAAAGGTAAAACACAGGTTGTATGTGCAACGATATTATCGTTTGTTGTGTATCTGTTACTAGTTGCAAGAATAACAGATTGTCATACTGTCCTATCACATGCATAGAAACTAACTCCTTATTGCGAAAACGAAAACTGGTGATTTATCTTTTTTGCAGGATACGGTGCCCAGATGATTGGGTATTATTATGGGTAATACCCAGATGATTGGGTATTTTTGAGACAGTAGTGACAGTTAATGTAACATTTCCGCACTGAATCGGGTGCATGTCTTGTTTGGGGGTGGGGAGGGCCTTAGCTGCAGTCACAGTGCTGTATGATGTATCTCCAGGCATACGACCGTAACGACGATACGTTTACAACGTTACGTCTACCTTGGAGCTACAGGTCCAGCCACATCGCCCAAATGTCACACACATGTACCTTATTTAGCCGGTTATCGAAAGATATACACTTATTGCAAAATATTTAATATATTTTGATACACGGCCCCAATACATTCACGGCCGAGCGATATTCCCCCACCAGTTCCACTGCGCCAGCCATTCGTGTCCTGGTTACCGCTATGAATCATGGGAGATGCACTGCCTTATTTAGCAGACACGTTCAAACGTACCATATATGGGCAAGTTGGTGAAGCAGCATGATTCTCACACAAATTTACTATGTACATAAACAGGCGAAAAAAGCGAGCGTGATGCACAATCAGGCCACCCCACCCACTTGCCCATATATGGTAGGTTTGACCTCGCCTGTTAAATAAGGCAATGTATTGACTGTATTCGCTCGACCGTGAATGTATTGGTCCTTGTATATGAAATATTTAGCAATAAAGTGTATATCTTTCGATAATCGGCGATACGGTCAAATAAAAAAATATGTGTGGTTCCGGTTACCAGACCGACCCTAGAATTATCTCGCCGACTGTGGGACATTTTCCTCGTTTGGGGGAAAAAAATAAAGTTTACCCGACTGTTCCCAACATAAAAACGTGCTTAAAATTATTTAAGATGGGAACCGTTATCCGAAGTAATGTATATAAACATACATGTTATTTCCTATGGCACTACAAGCGACGTCGGCGGAAAAGATTTTTTGTGGGACATAGTCAAATAACAAATGATCGCTGGTTGGTTATAGCCGATTTATACCAGCCAATCGACGGCTTCGTAAGCTATAGTTCGGAATGTTGAATAAAGATGACAGAATTTGGCTCCGGGTTTGTAAAATTATTATCCACTTTTATTGGCCATTTTAGAGCCAGTTTCCTGAGGATATAGATATATTTTCACGTGACTGGACTATTAAATTCAACGTTTATCGCCAGAAATATCCGATTTATATAGGACAAAATAAGAAACCGGGATATGAAATCGGAACAAATAATCAGGAAGTAAATAATGTCCAGTCCACAGGGCATGCACATATTCGTGTCTCGCGAGATCTCATTCAATATGAGATTTGTAGATTGCAAATGTAGCGTACAATGGCTGCGCCCGTACAAGATTTTACACCATCGTGCATTTTAAAAGTAACCATTAGAAAATGTCACGATCCTGAAGAAGTCTTAAAAATTTCTACCTACTCTTCAAAGATGACAATCATGGACGTTTTGATGCCGAACATGGTACCGTAGTTAACGACAAATTTGAGAGAAAGGCCTGGACCACTCTGAAATGAGCTTCGGGAAAATGTCAGTTGCAGATGCAGCTTTCCTTGTCAGATGTTATAACAAGTTTTGACGTGAATGCGTTAAAGTTTACATGCTTCGAACGAAATTGCGAAAAACAAGTTGATATTCAGCAAAAATGAGATGCTTTCAAGGTGCTAATGGCAGCTGCTATTGAAAGGACGTGCCCGGATGCAAAGATTTCCAGGTATTTATAGTTATCAAAATTTCAAATCAATTAATTTAGTAGGAAAGCTGCTTAATTTTTTAAAACTTTTTTGACTGGAAATGGTTGCCGCCTAATAGCTTCAAATTAGTTTTAAAATATTTATAAATCTATTTATAGCCCAATTATATAACAAATAGCTTTTTTACATTTGGTCTTTCCCAGGGCATACCATAGTCGTAGGAACAGTGAGTGGGAGGGGGGGGGGGGAATGCAAGGGAGGTCGATACCACTAGGTTTTCCTCCCCAACAGTGTATCCCCATAGCAGGAACAATGGGTGGGACACACACACACACACACACGCACGCACACACACACACACACACACCGGTTAAACTCTGTCCCTTCTTCACATAGGTCAAAACACGTTCATACACCACTACATACATATTGGTTATATGTATAGAATATTATCCATTTCAATTGCGGATATGTATGAAATATTTGTATCAATTTCAGTTGCGGTATGACATCTGGCTTGACCAGGAAAGAGGAATTGTACAACAAGTTGCTGTCAGAATTTCGCATTTCCACATTCCATCACCATGCCTGAAGGAGGATACTTTTTTCAGGTGAATGGCTTATTAACTCTTTAACCCTCGGATTTGCTCAAGAAATTTCCAATTGTCCCCATAGGAAATGTCCATTTGCAGATCAAGAGAAAATAATCTTTGGAAATTGACCACTGAATGACTCGAGTCAGTCATTCCAGTGGTTAATTGAAAAAAATAGTATTCTCTTGATTAACAAATCAGCATTTTTCAAGACCACTGTAGGAACTGTTTTTGGCTGATATGAGTGTTAAAGGGTTAATAGAACCTGTTTTAAAACAATAATATGCTACAAGAATATTTGCTTGTCAGACTGGCCCATACATGTGAACTTACTGATCCACTATTTAATAGTGCCTGTCTGCCTGCTATATCGCTGTCAGAATGCGTCCTTTTCCGCCCTGCTGTGTAGTAATTTAGAGCGTGATAACAACATAGTCAGGGAAATTTAAGACCAAAAGATTGGTTATAAAGCCTGACGCTAGGATGCGTTGTGAATCCAGAAGTCTGAATCAAGCAACAAATGCAGGCTAGCATTTCCGGAACCGCCACTATTTGGGTTTAGAAGAAACAAAACCATCAAAGACTCCATAGTCAGAGCTAAACTACCTATAGCAGGCAGGACATTACCTCATAGAAACCCCTTGATTCCATGCAAAACAAGAAACTGCAACAAAATGCAGAAGAACAGATACTTCTCCAGCTCCCACACAGGGCTATCCTATAGGTCCAAAATCATTGGCAACTATCAAACTAGAAACATAGTCTACCTACTGACATGCTGCAAATGCAAGAAACAGTATGTGGGAGAGACTCTACGCACCTTTAAAATTTGCATCCAAGAGCACTTACGCTCCATCACAAATCTCTACCATAACGAGAGGTATGACGCCCCAGTCTCACTCTCAAGGCATTTCAATAGATCTGGACATTCTAGAGTGGACATGCAATTCAGAATAATCCAGGTCCTATCCTCGGATCCCGAGGATGAAGCCTCCACCAAATGGAGGAGACAAAAGGAATGCCATTGGATCCACCAGCTCCACACAATGGAGCCAATAGGCATCAACCTAGCAGAGTAAGGGTCACCAGTTTCCCTGGGTCAACTCACAGACAATAGGCGGACAGACCCAGTACGTTGTTATCACTCCCAGTGTAGTAATTTATGTTAATAAACTATCGTATTGAACGAAATGTTTTATAGACCAATCTATATTTTTCAAAGTTATATTCCACCAACTGATGTCACATTCAAAATGATGCCATATGACGTTGACCCAACTTTTGCTGACATTTTCTGTAAATGTGGAAATTAATTAATATTTGAATTGTAATATGTCTTTAAATATTATGTTGAATATTTTGAAAATAACTTGACTATGTGGGCTATTTCTTCCAAAGGCAGCAACACATTCCAGTCAAATTAGTTTAATAATATTCAACATCTTTAATACCCTGCCTCATATAAATAATATCGCAGCACCTTTTAAAATAATTCTCACTTTGTATGTCATATCTTGCAATCTGACAAATTCTCCTGGCATTAGCTCTTTTTGTGTGCCACTGCTTCTCGCGTCAAACAGATTTATTGAACATACTTACCTTCGTCTACCTTGTTCACACCTCAGGCTGATAATGTTGAATCAGGAAGCCAGCGGATAGCATTGATTTGGGAGTATGTTTATCTTTCTGGTGAAAACTTAGTAAAACCATATTATACAGTCAAACCTCTGTTATAAACACCAGGGTGCGTTCAGGAGCTTTAGTATTGTCAGTTCAAACATTTTGTTCGTTCACCTGGTAGGTTCACCCATAGGTATCTATGGACGAACCTACCAGGTGACCGAACAAAATGTTTGGTGAACTGAAAATATTAAAGCTCCTGAACACACACCTGCCTTCATGGCTGTTGATGGTTGTTCTTTAAGACAGCATAGATTGTGATTGTGGCATCAAAGGTTGTGACATATGCAGCCGACGTGCAATAACCAGTTAATCCTCATTGGTCGACAGCTAGTATTAAAGTGCAATGATATGATCTGACAGGTCGTACATAGGCTGTCATCACATAAATGTAGAAGCATAATAATACAACATGTACATGTATATGCTGGTCAGTCGTCAAGCCTTTCGGGTTGTTCTACTTATTATTCCCTGAGACCCGATTACCAGGCTTTAGAGATTCAGAGATAAATGACAGGCTAAAACATTCACCTTGTATTGTTCTGCTATAAATGCAGGATGGGCGTGACTACACAAGAGAAATTAGAAATTGCAAGCTCTTGGTCTCCCCAGCATTTATCACATTGTACAGAGTCTTCAGATTGTTCAAATCTTTTTTTGGATCACACAGGTTCCCAAAGTTGGGGAATCCTAGTTTATGGACATCTTTTCTTGTGTTAAAATTTGAGCCAATTTGACACCAGTAGTTTCCGAGACGCATAAATCCATATTAATCTGATCCGATCTGGATCATGGCCAAAGTATGGAAATCCTCTTACATAGCAAGTTCCTTCATTGTGTTACAATTTGAGCCAACTCGGATCTGAAATAGAAAATAACATCTGGAGGTGGTGTGAAGAATCAGGCAGAATGTCCATTTGGTTTGACTACATTTTGCCTGGCATTTCCCACTACCTTATACATGTTATATTTTCTGTTTCAAGTATTATGTAATGCCTTATGGTACCTGACCAATTAGCACCTCACCATCAATGATGCAGCTTTGAGAAATAAGGATGTGCTACCAATTCCTCTAGCTTTTGACCAATTCACTGGTTACAATGATGTGAGGAGGAAAAAAGTGAAGAGTCAACCACTTTCGAGCAGAGATTTGGGTATTCATGGATAGGTCTTATATAGTCTATTGTATATCGTTAGTTCACCATCCTGGATAGCTGTAGTTGAGAATATTAAGCAGCTTGCAGTTTGTATGATAGCCTACAAGAATTACTTAGAGATGAAAGCCAAAGAAGAGGCTTTCAACAGAAACCAGGAACATCCAGTTAGAATGGTTGGAGAACATGCCTCTCTGGAACTCCGGATTAGATCCCCATTTTTAATCGGAAGTAAATACCAATTTCTGCAGAAAGATGTGATAGATGCACGTGTCTTTAAACCAGTTATTTTTTATGAAACTAAACACCTTGAGACTCCTTTTGAGAATAATACACGAAGGTATTGATTTTTTTCTGATCTGCAGCTGTCAGTCCCTTTGCATATCAATATCATAACATTTTGTCACCGGGGGGGGGTGTCAATTGTCACAACATTGTGTATTGCGCAAGTCCGTGATAAATGCCCAGAGGAAGAGATGCTCACACAAAGTGCTAGAATTGTACAGAAAATGACCTCTCAGCTTAAGGAGTATCACACCAGAGCACAAAAACGAATATTCAAACTCAAACTCAATAATGTAGCCAGGATCCAGCCAGCGATTGTTGACTTCATATTTGCAGAGTTGTGCTGGGATGCATCTACTGCAAATCATCGAGAAATGCAACATAGACTACATATAATTCTCCTTGGAGAAGGTCTGCTAGCAAATATGAGGCATCTCAATGTGGGACGCTCTAGTGACAAATACAATGTCTTTTTTTACCATCTGGCTGGACTCATTGAGGGGGCAACAGCTGCTAACGACTGTCGCCATGGTTCATCACATCTGTGATCTATCTCACTGGATTTCCCTCAAAGATATGGTTAAACAGGCAGGCAGCTGACAGATGTCCAGAAGATACACCCATACCATCCAAAAGTCTGGTTCAATTACAGTTCACTCCAAGTAATCCATACACTCGTTCAGCCATGAACTTCACTTCGCACATTCCTGTCCAGTTCAAAATCCGGAGTCGACAGTTGTGAGTACAACATATTGCTGACCATTACTGTGCCGCATTGTTGAAATACTTTAAACACAAAGCAGTTGATATGAGAGACGATGCTGTGGGTGTGTGTTGCGATGATAAAGCAAAAGTTCCCCTGGATGAGCCGGGGAGTCCAGTGTCCACTGGAGTGAGAGGGCGACATAGCATAGCTACAAATTCAGATGAATTTGTAGCACTTGATCATAATATGAATACGTCATCCCTAACACCCAGTGTGGTGCTACATTACAACATTCCAGATTCTCCAGAGAAATCTTTCGTTCGTGGCAAAGTTACCAATGTCGTAAACGACTGTTTTCCAGCCAGCCTCTCCTTTTCGGCATGCAGCGATTTTAGAGAAAATGTTGGAGGCGGTGAAATGTGCCAACATACATTGTATGTCTGTTTACTGAACTCAACCTAGACATGCTAATCACTGCACGCTGTGTGCCAGGTCAGAGCTACACAAATCCAGCAGAACATGTGATGTCTGTACTGAATTATGACCTATAGAATTGTGCTACTGAACAAAAAGCCCAGGATGAAGTAACTGCTTTGACCAGGTCGTTGGATGAACGTATTTCGACAGCCATTTGCGCGGCTAAGGACGAGTCATCAGAGTCGGACGAGAACCGGAAGGTTAGCAAATTGGGGAACCAACTTCCCTCATGTCCAGACAAGAGGCTCGGTCTCCGAAACTGAAACCCAAAGAGTCTAAGAGAAAGCCCATAAAGGTGGTTTTGTGCAAGTCACCGGGCAAAACCCACCAAAGCCCTGAGGAAGGGCATTACCCTCAAGCAGTGGTGTCGGCAACGGAAGTCCCCGATTCTGCACACTATGCCAAGGTCCAATTTTCCATGATACAGGTAGCGAGAAACGTCCAGAGATCGCCTGTTATTAATTTAGTTCAGTCAGGAAGCTCGGTAGCTTCCAGTTTGTCAAGCACTTCCAGTAGGTGCTCAGTAGATTTGGGTCTGTAAGACCCTGGTCTACTTCTGGTTTCCGTTTCTGTTGCTTCCGCTTCCAATATGGCTTCCGGTTTTGCCTGATATCAGGGTCCTAAGGACCCTATTTTCTGATTTCCGGTAGGAGTTTCTGCATGTTTCCGCTTCTGGTGCTAGTACTTCTGTTTCCAGTGGGGCTTCTGGTCTTGCCGGATATCCGGGTCCTCGGGACCCTGTTAATTTTATGATGCGCCTTTCCACTTCCGTTTCTGATTCCGGCGTTAGCTCTTCCGTCTCTGGTTTGAGAGGTGCTCTTCCGGGTCTTCAAGATCTAGCTAAGCATCCGGTCTCCGCTTCTGGTTTAGCTGCGACTTCCGATTTGGTCAGTTATCAAGGTCTACATGATCCTGTAAAGGCTTTTTCTCATTGCCAGCTTCCGCTTCCGGTTTCCGGTTCTCCTTCCGGGTCTTAGGTCTTGCTCGTCCAGTCATGAGTTTCCTGGTCATACAGGTTCCTCTTCTAACCGGACTCTAAATTCGGATTCACAGTTTGTTAATAATGGGGTTTTTTCCGACGAGAGAAATTTAGTTATTACCTGTAATTCCCCTTCTCATGTTAAGGATTCTTCAGGCTTTTATTATTTTCGCGCTCATCCGGATCAGAACTTAGTTATGGTAATCTTCAGGATTTTGGAACTTCTTCATCTTTTTCGCCTCCAGTTAATGTTGATGCTTCTTCAGGTTCCTTCTCTTCTTTTCGTGATGGTGTGTCAGGTTTAGGTTCTTCTGATTCTATTCCTCCCCTTTCTCGTTCTTCCTCAGATTCAGAAAGATAGGTCTAATCCTCTTTCTTCTTCCTCTCTTCTTTGTCGGCTACAGATTTTTCTTCCCAGCATGTCTCCAATTCCTGCTCTCTTTTTCAGTCTTCTATTCTGCCTCCTCCAGGGGTTTCCCGCCTTCCTTCTGCTAACAATTCCTTTCCAGGATCTACGGCTCCATCTTGTTATTCCTCTTCTTCTGATCGTCCTAATTCTTCTTTTTCTCCTTCCTCTTCTGCTTCTTCCTCCTTTGACAATTTAGACCGTATAGATTCTGTTGTGCTTTCCTCTGAATTAAAGTTTCAGATTGTAGACTCGGGTCTGGATTTTTCTTTGTTCTCTGTTGTTAGAGACCCCTCCCTTAATCATTCTTTTGTTTCGGCTCGATTATCGATTCTTTCTCGGTTTTCGGCCAGTGGTCGGGATCAGATTCCCTTGGCTTCTGGTCAGCAGGATGATTTTAATCCCATTCTGGCTGATCAGTTTTCTTCTGTGTCAGATTCTTTAGCTGCGTCGGCTTGTCATGTCTCTCGGAGGTCTTTTTCTCCTCCATCTATAATTCCAGATTCTAATGCCTCTTTCGATTCATCTCATCATTCTTCTTCCTCTCCTTTTCGTTCTTCCTCCTCAATTCCCAGATCGGTCAGGGCCAGGGATTTGAAGAGGTTTTGCCCGGTTAGGGCCTCTTCGGATGACTGGTCCCTGGCTCATTTGTGGATTGCGGGTAAACTCTCTTGCTCTTAAGGATCCGCCTTCTTTTAGGTCTGCTCTTTCATCCTCTTTGTCTCCGCAGGTTTTTCCGGTTGACAATCTGGTAGTTGACATGTTGGTCTTCTATGTTAACGATGTTCATTCTACGGATTTTTCTCTTACTCCCAAGTTTGATGCCCCTGTTCAGATTCCCAAGGATGATTATCTTAGAGTTGCTTCCACGCAATCGGTTAATTGCTCTACTTAGGATATTCTTTCTGCTAATTTGAAGGATTCTGCTAAAGTCTAGGGCTCTTCAGATCTTTTTAAATGGGAGTCGGTGTACAGATCCCAGCTTAAGTCAGCTAACTTTCTTGGCTTACTTTCGGAAGCTATTTTGAAGTCCCAGGAGCGAGGTGGGCAGGTTCCTGCTGAGGTTTTTCGTGCGTTGGCCGATGTTTCGAGAGGCTCTCTTAATTCTGTCTTTAGGTCTTTAGGTTTTATTACTTCTAGTAGAAGGTCTAGGAAACTTCTAGAGGTTAATGTTTCTAGTAATCTCAAGGGTAGTCTGATTTCTGCTCCTCCTTTCGGCCAGGATATTTTCGGTCAGTGCTCCATTAGTCTTATTCTGACAGAGTCGGAGCGTGTTAGATCTAATAGGGATATTCAGTCTCAGATCTCTCTTTCCAGACCTTTATGAGAGACTCTTCCTCAGTTAAGAGCCCCAATTCCTCTCCCAGGAGGAAGAGTCTTAGGCCGGACAAGTTTGGTGCGTATCCTTCCAGGATAATTACAAACTCGAATAGATCCTTTTCCAATTCCCAGGAAAGATCCGTGGAGGAGGATTGTTTTGAGTCAATCTCTTCCCATCATTCTAGGTCCCAAGTTCGGGAGTCCCCTTCATTTCAGGCAAGAGGGTGGAGGGTGGGGGTGCAATCTTACTCTCATAGACCCGTGTTAAGAGACAGAGGTCGTTCTTCTTACAGGGGTTTCCAGCGTGAGAGAGTTTGAAGGTGTCCCCGCCCGGGTAGGTTCAGCCCTCTTTCTTTCTCCAGTCTCTTCTCTTCCTCTTCTTTCGCCTTCGGACCCATTGGTCCAGTGCCTTCTGCCCAGCATTCCACTAGGAGGGCGCCTGTCTGTTCTGGAAGACTTGGCAAGCCCTCGTTTAGGACTCCTGGCTTATAAATCAGATTCGCTAGGGTACGCACCTTCTTGGATCTGTCATCCTCCTCCTCTGTCTCTCCTTCCCAAGTGGACTCCTGTTCCCTCCAAACCGGAGAAGTTGGTGCCTTAGAAGAGGAGTTGGAGTCTATGATCGTCAAGGAGGCTATAGAAGAGGTTCCCCTTTGGAGAGTAGACCTTGGCTACTATTCAACCATTTTCTTAGTCTCCAAGAAAACAGGAGGTTGGCATCCTATCATCAATCTGAAGAAGTTAAATCTTCTTATTTTAACCCCCAAGTTAAAAATGGAGACCATCTCCCAGGTCATTGCCAGTCTGGATTCAGGCATGTGGACTTCTTCCATTGACCTAAAGGACGCCTACTTTCATGTCCTTATCCACCCATCTTTCCAAAAGTTCTTGAGGGTATGGCAATTTCGAGCCATTTCCTTCGGCCTGACCACGGCCCCCTTCCTGTTTACTCGTCTGGTTTCAGCCTTGGCAAGAATCTTGCACAGTCATTCTATCCATCTTCATGCGTATATAGATGACTGGTTAATAATAGCAAGGTCTTCCTCAATTCTTTCAGGAGTCATTCCAGAGGTTTGCAGTCTGGCATGCAGCCTAGGTTGGATTTTAAATCTAAAAAAGTCAAGCCTAGTCCCCTCCAGGCTTGGGTCCAAGTGCAGAGTATTGCATTTAAATGCAAATGTGTGTAAATGATTCAAATGCAAATGCAAGTGCAAATGCAGCTGAGTGCCATTGCATTTAAATGCAAATGCAAACGTTTGCAACTTATTCAAATGCAAGTGCAAATGCTGCATTTGAATATTAGGCGGGTCAACATACCATTCAACCCACAAAAAATTCTAACAAAATGGTCTGTCAACGGTTTTTGGCCCTACTGGATGTGGGGAATGACAAAAAAAAGTCTACCAAAATCTGACCCCCGGAAGTGGGTTAAAATTAGGTCAGTTCCAAGATGTCCGCTGTCAGCCCTTAAAATCACTAAAATAGTTATAACTTCGTTAATTTTTGTGATAGAACAGTCATTCTTGTTTCTCCCCCATGGTTTTCAGGGGTAAGCAATTCACTGGTGGCAATATAATTCCAACCCAACAAATAAAAACTAACAAAAACCACAAATCCAAGATGGCGACCAGCAATAAATGGTGAAATAGCAATACTAATAATAAATATATTATTGACGTAGACCATGGGCACAACATTACAGATGTATCAGTAGAATGCACTTCAGATGTATCTAATTAATTGACCAGCTACAGTTTCTTTATGGACATTATAATTGGCTGATATTAAAAGCTGAACGCAGGTCTGAAGGCTAAACTCACAATCTCAATTTCACCCCTCATAACCATCCTCTAATTCCTCAGAAACCTGGTTGGCCTGATTGGCACAAGACGTAAGTTGGCATGATCCACATGCAGAATTACATGGAAGCCCGCTTCTTCTGCAACTGCAACGAGGGGTACTGCAACAAGTTGTGCAATTGCAATGTATGATTTCCAGTAAAGTGTCTGGTGTAGCATTCAAATCAGACATTATTGGTACACGGTGATTGTCTGCACGTCTCCAACCCCAGTCCAAAGAATCAATGCCACTCTCCATCCCGTCCAAGTCATGGTCTGATGGTACACCCTGAGACAATGGTATTTGGTGGAAGATTCAGTTGGTAGGGGGGAGATGTTCAGGTGAAATGAATGATTTAGCGCAGGCAACTTTCTTAGTAAATATGTCATAACGCAAGGTGCCAGAGAGCAGGTGCTCTTCCCACCAGAAATAACAGCCATCTCTTGGCTGCCAAAGTTTTCTACATCAGTGCGCTTCGTGCCGCGTAAAATGAACGCATTTGCACGGAACTGGAGAACTGGGTCATCTTTCACAAGCTTTTGGAAGGCGGATTTCTTTCCAACACCATAAACACGAGACGTTGAATCACATCCAGTGAATGCATGCAAGAATAACATTTGTGTACACAACTCACTGCCAAGAAGATGCTTTAACCAATTGATGTTGTACACTTTTGGAATACCTCTTGACTGATTGTCCAATCTAAAATAGAGTGGTTTCCGATCTCCTGGAGTGAAATGGAGAAGAAGAATCAACAGGGCAGTGTGCTCTCCAATTAGAGTTGTGGAATGCATAGATGCTGTGGCAACTGTAGCCTTAGCAATGTCCACATCAGTGCCCCTGTCTGCCTGAATGAGAGTACAACCCACTCTTCAGTTCGTCACTTATTAAACTGATATGTTGTTTCTTATTAGTTCCCCTTGATAGGAATTCTTCCTTCTTTCCGTCAAACTCAGTTTCACTGGTGAAGTTCACAATCGGATAAATAATGGTTTGTCCCCGTCTCTGGTGTGTGTTATCCTTGATCGAAGGACCTGCCCCATAGCTGTCAAAAACAACAGTTGCTGCCCCATAGTGCTTACTTGGCTATTTTACCATAGGTATCTCCTCTTACCCACTTTAGCTTGTGCAGTAAGGAGCCTCCAAAAAGAACATATCTTTCAGTCTGTGGGATGGTGTCTGGTGTTGCTTCATTTGATGGCATCTTGTTACAGTGGTCAGTGATGGCTTGGACAAGTTTAGGTTTGTCAGCCTTTCTCAAGATGTTATTGTCCTCGAAAATGGATGGCGGATATGGACTCAGCTCGTATCTCATCCCCTCCTTGGGAGACAGATCTCTTGTCCTGGAAACCACAAGGAATCGTTGGAACAGTAGGTTAGGATCAATGATTCTGTCAGGAACAACCTTCACAGCAGATGAAGTTCGCAGGGTCCTCTTAAAAGAGAATGACAATACTGGCTGTCCAATTATTCTGTCAATGATGTTTCTTCCAATGGACTCGTATTCATGTCCATTGATACCTTCTTTTGCCACTATACCATTGATGATGTTTCTCAATGCAAGGTCAGAGGAGAAAGGTGAACATGAAGTTAGCTTTGTGCTTATCTTCGAACGGTCTGATGGATCCATTTCAATCCTTGCATCAGTTAAATCTTTGTGTTGTTCGCTTGTGGTGTATGCGAGATGATTGAACTCCTGCATGGCAATGTTGAACTTAGACATTATAGGGGCTGACATTGTCCAGAATGCTTGCTGTTCTTCCATCATATTACTGCCATGAGTCAAGCCGCCTGTACCTTTTGCTGACCTCACAAGTGTTTGCACAATGACTAGATCGCAACTGAAGCCTGCACAAAACTGATTTGTTCAACGAATAATATGGAAGCCATCTTGAAACTTCCTATATACATCTGGGCATTTGCTCTCCAGTTGACTCATTTCTTGAATGTAGAGATATGCAGACTTCAAGTAGTTATAATATCCTGTTGCAGCAAATAACGTCAAGGCATCAGCAACAGAACGCAAGTGCTTCACCCAAGACCCAGTGCGATCTGCCTTGATCAGTGCTTGTGCAGTACCAAGCATCCGCTGATAACCTAGCCACACCTGACTCGTTTTGGATTGCGCACTTTCTTTTATTAAGTTCATCGCTTATCCTCCTTGACGACTTTCAAGAGTGATGTCACCCTTCAATAAGGATGAATACATTCTATCTGTCTCCTATACTAGGGAAGCGGATTCAGGATTTTCATCAGTTACAGATTTTAGTCATTTCATAAAGACCCGTGTCCACCAGCAGATGTCCACGGAATGCCCTTTGAACCGATTTACCAGTCATCATATGCACTACAGCATTTTCACCGTACACTACTTCTAGAATGTTTTTGTCATGTGCGTTCCATCAGTGTACCTAATGCTCCAATCAGATTCATGAGCAAGTGGAAATTACCACGCCTTAGTACTATTTCTTTCAAGTGACAATTCTGTGGCACAGCACTGATGATCTCAGCAGCTTTTAAGTACAGGGACTGGTCAAATGTTATCACTGGAGGTGGTGGGGAACAGCATGGTGTCTGAAGGCCATGTTGCTGAGGAACGCTAATGTGGACAAAATGCAAGTTTCATGTCGATCATGGGCAAATACAGAATGGAAGATTGGCCGGGATGCCTATGTCCCTGATGAAGGATAGGCATCATCCCCTGCCTATTCGGAACTGGTTGTTTGAAATGGAATGATAGCTCCCATATGATATCAACACTCATGTCATAATCTTGGTGACATGGAAGTTCTTTAAACATGGTGTTTCGAAGTGCATGGGTGGCGAAGCGGTACTCTATATCAACTATGAATATCTTTACAATGTTCAGTTCTAAAATTGTTTGTATACTGACAAGAAGTTTCTTTTCCTACCAGGGGTCAAAGCGGCAATCATGCCCATCCCGTGAAATGTACTTTTACCGTGACATTTGTTTTAATGTCACTGCTGGCCAGCCTTGCTGCTGTCTCAATTATGGCTCTCTTTTGTGCCTCTTCATCACCGTCTCTGCGCATCTTTGTAGTAAGACCGGAGTGTGATGTTTTTTCGAAAAGTGAAACTACACAGCATGGCGGCCTCTCGGCGTATGCATGTCCAAGAAAAGTACTGCCCTCGCCATTTCTACACAGAATTACGTGTAATGTGACAACCAATCCATAAGAAAACCAACCCCTAGTTTGCACAGTGTTTATTTTTTCACCTTTGGCTTCCTATAGGATTTGTACGAAACACATGGTATACGATCCTGATTGTTAGCTGCCATATTGACCACCACCTTGGATTTTCGGATTCGACAGGGCTAAATCGATATTCCATGTATGCCAATGAATTCCTTGACCCTTAAAATCCTAGAGTAGACATATAAATTACTGTTTTACACCTAATAATGAGGAAGTTATTGCCATTTTCCTTATTTTCAAGATCAGTGGCGGCCATATTGGATGTGACCCAATTTTCTCCCCTTTCCGGGGGGTCAGATTTTGGTAGACTTTTTTCCTGCCATTCACTACATCGAATAAGTTAAAAAGCACTGACAAACGTTTTATTAGAATTTTTTGTGGGTTAGGGTATTTTTTTCATAAATTGACTTGCTTATGTATGGGCACACGTCTGGTACTGAAATTCTGAGTATGCATCTTCCATTTATGTATCTGCTGGTAGTGACTATTTTTTGTAAAACTTTTTGCAGACCAAGAGAAGACTATCTCACTTTGAACCAGTCATTCCAGTGTAAAATTTTCAAAAATAGTCTTCTCTTTATCTGCACATGAAACTTTGCTATGAAAAAATAATACATTGTACTTATGTCACCATTAACACTTCAACCCTCAAATTTGTTTTTAAATATTTCAATTTTCTCAAAGAAAATGTCTATTTACAGACCGAGAGAAGACCATTTTTTTTAATTCACCACCAGAATGACTGGCTCGGTTATCGCGCCAGTCATTCCATTGATAAAATTTCAAAAATATTCTTCCCTTGGTGTGCAAATGGACATTTCTCGAGACCACTGTAGAAGCCGTTTTTGGCCGATATGAGGTTTAAAGGGTTAAAGGATAACCATTAAAGCATTGAATTTTCATATTTCTAAATATTATGTTGACTATTTTGAAGGGTAACTTCATTGATCGCCATTGCACCCTATAGAAGCAACATGTGTCAGTCAAATTACTTTCAAAATAAATATCAAATATATTCAATATTTTGAAAGGAATTTCAAAAAGCGATTATGGCAGCAACAGGTTCCAGTCAAAATACATTCAAAATAGCTATCAACTTTTGCAATATCTGTATGAATTTAACAAATATTCTGTTGAATATTTTGAAGATAATTTGACTGGCAGCTGTGGGTCAAAGTTTCCAGTCAAATTTGTTTCAAAATGTTCATCAGCTTATTCAAGACCTGAACTAAGATTCTGGCACATCTAGATTAAAATGTTTAAATGTAAACTTTGTCTGAGATCATCTTAATCACACATTGCTGAGTATGCGCTTATAGTCACACTAAATGGCAAGCGCTTCTAATCACAATAAATTAACCCATATCAACAGAATTATCAGCATCTATTATTTATTGATCTTGGTAAATGTCTATTTTCATTCCAAGAAGATAATCTTTGAAATTTTACAACTGGAATAACTGACTCGATTACCAAGCCAGTCATTTCAGTTATAAATGTTCAAAAATTGTATTCCCTTAAAATGCAAATTGATGTTCATAAAGCCAATGTTGAAAACTAATGGATTAAGAGATTTCTGAATGAATGGAGCTACAACACCCTACCCTATTCATAGATTGGGCAGCCAGAGATATATTACTACCTAAGCTCATGCTAATTACTTTGAAAAGATCTTGACGAAGAAGATAGAGAGTACTGGTTGAGTAGCTTGTACTGTAGTCAAAAGTGCTCGAGTGACCACCTGTGTTTTGGGGCTAAAAGATTGCGGTTCTTTAACACAGATGATCATATGAATATTATTAATTTTCCTGAAAATCAACGTATTGACTAAAGCAACAACAACGTTTAGTCCAATTGTTTCATTATCCTTTTGGTGCCCAAACCGGCCAAAACCAGCCTTTGTCGTGGTCTTTACAAATGCCCATTTGCAGTCCAGGAGAAGACAATCACTGAGCCAATTATTTCAGTGGTCTTGAGAATGACAAGAGAATGGAGGCACCTATTCCGTACTATTTATAAGGTGTTCATATTTATTATGCACTAGGGATACGTTGCTGTAGCTTATCTCAGAAACAAATTAACTAAAATTTGTTGGCTTGCTAAGATATCAACTGACTTAAGTCAAACTAATTTCAAAATATACATGATTTGGCATATTTACGTATATTGAAAGCTGAGAGCTACATGTTAAGAAATTCATAATGAAATGGGTTAATAAATCACAGAGAATAACTTTTCTAATTTCATGCAACAGAAATACCATTTTTATGATTTAACAAATAATTTTTGAATTTTTTGAAATGAATTTGACTGGGTGCTGTGTCTGCTATTTACAACAGCAGCAAGTTCCAATCAGTTTTGAAAGAAATGCAAAATGAGAAAAGTAGTGCTTTAAAAAAAAATCAAATGCATTTGAAAACTCAAATGCAAATGCAACCTTTTTCATACAAATGCAAATGCAAATACATGAGATCCAAATGTAAGTGCAAATGCGTCAGAAATTTCATAATTGCATTTAAATGCAAATGCATAAAAATGCAAATGAATTTGCACTTGTACCCAAGCCTGTTCCCCTCGCAAGTCTTCACCCACATAGGCATTTCCTTCGATCTGGCTCAGGGCCTAGTTTTTCCATCAGATCCAAGGGTAGAGGCAATTTTGTTGGCAATGGACATTCTGTCAACTTCTTCCATGGTCAGAGCAAGATTCTTTCTCAGGGTAATAGGGTTGATGGTCAGCATCGAGAATGTCATCCCTTGGACGGTGCTGATGAGAAGACCGTTTCAAATGTACTTGATGTCCCTTTGGAAGCAGTCAGTCAGTTCACTCCATTTACCATCAGATTCCCCCATCAGAGAACACTTAATTCCCCATTTAGATTTTTAGAAGGATCGGTCTCTGCTTCTGATGGGTGTCCCTCTGGTCAAGTCCTCTCAGGCGATTATCTTCACAGACGCTTCCCAAGAGGGATGGGGAGCGGTCTGGGATTCCCTGTTTGTCTCCGGTCTTTGGTCCCTGGAGGAGTCGACAGCTCACATCAACATCTTGGAATTGTGGACTGTCAAGAAAGCTCTCCTCTCGTGGTCAGATCAAGTGAAAGGTCTCAAAGTCTCGATTCGATCGGACAATTCGACGGTGGTTTCCTACATCAACAGACAAGGGGGGGGGGGGGGGGGGGGAACGAGGTCCTCCCTCCGTTGTATGGGGGTTTGGAACCTTCTCTTGTGGTGCCGCAAGAATCACATTTTTCTAGTGTCCACTCATGTCCCAGGGAGTCTGAATTTTCTTGTGGACCAGCTGTCACATCCCAGCAAATTCGCCCATACAGAGTGGCAGTTAAAGAGGTCGGTTGCCAGAGCGATTTTCAAGCTGATGGAGTGTCCCCATGTAGATCTCTGCAACTTGTCTGAATGCCCAGATCTCCTCTTTCATGTCTCCTTTTCCGGACAGTCAGGCGCTGGCAGTGGATGCCCTGTCTCAGTCCTGGACAGGAAAGTTTGCTTACGCATTCCCTCCAACGATCCTGATTCCTTTGGTTCTGAAGACGGTCAGGGACCAGATCTGCGAAGTTCTTCTCATGGCTCCTTTTTAGCCAAAATGGATCTGGTTTGTAGACCTCGATCTTCTGGTAGATTTCCCACGGCTTCTCCCAGTCTCCCCAGATCTCTCTCAAGTAAGGGGCACTTGTCTTCATCCAAACCCAGATATCTTCAGTCTGTGTGTTTGGAGAATATCGAGTGTCCAGTCCCTGAGATCAAAGTTTCTTCAAGATCTCAGGAGATTATTGATTCTGCCAGGAGGGAGTCGACCTGTCGAGTTTTCAAGGGTCGAATTAAAATTTTTGGAGAATGGTGTTCAGACCATGGTTTCTTGCCCGATTCTGTTTCTATTCCCCAGGTGTTAGATTTTTTATCCTCTCTCTGACTACATTTATCTGCTAGCACAGTCAGGGGCTATAGATTTTCTTTAACTTCTTCGCTTCCTTGTCTTTTGAATTCTGGTGTCAAGGATACAAAGATTCTCAATAGTTTTGTCAGAGGATTGGGCAATATTTGTCCTCCAGTAGCTAAGCCTTTGCCTTCCTGGAATACGGCTCTGGTTCTTCAGGTTATGGCAGGCCACCATTTTGAACCTATTGCTTCTATTAGTATTAAACGTTTAACTCTTACGGCTAATCGCCTGCTTGTCCTTGTGGAGAAGCAGAACAGACCACAGAGCACATACTTCAATGTTGCAGTATGTATCAGCTGCTGAGAGAAGAGATCTGGCCTTCGTCAACCTCTTTTCTTGAAAAGCTGTATGGGCCAGTGGAAGAACTGCAGAAAACCACAGATTTCATCTTGAGAACGGCTCTCCAGGTGTGATACCAGCGATCGAAAAGAAGAAGGCTGTTTTTCTTGTTGCATCTCCTTCTGCTAGAAGACTATCAGAAATTCATGCTCTTTCCGCCGAAAAGGTTTAGTTTTATCTCCCAGAAGGGATTTTTTATCGAAAACTCAGTAACCGTTACCCAGCTAAGCCGATCATTTTAAAATCTTTTATCTTCCTTTTCGCCGTCTCAAATTTTGGTGTCCCATCAGGGCATTAAAGGTTTACAAGCGCCGAACCAATTTTAAAAGGTCTGATGCGTCCAATTTATGGGTTCTGTATGTGGAGGAGGTAGCCAGACCAGTCTCTAAGGCCACGATTGCCAGATGGATTTGTGAGACCATCAAACTCTGTTATGAGTTTTCTTCTCCGGAACAAATAAAATTATCTCATGTTAAGACTCACGATGTTAGGGGAATGGCTACCTCTTTTGCCCTTTTCACTGGCTCATCTTTAGAGGAGGTCATGCAGGTCGCAGACTGGAAATCTGAGGCAACGTTTACTTCTTTCTACTTGAAGGGTCAGAGTCCAGCGGCTTCCTTTTTATACGCTCGCGCAAAGCGGGGTCGTATTATGTGATGGCGCTCGCCATCCGTCCATGCGTCCATCTGTCTGATTCTTGTCCGGAGCAGATCTCAAAGAGTTTTGAACCCACACTCACAAATTTTTTTCAGCAGATATATTACCTATAGACGAAGTGTCATGATTTCGATTCAGCAAAATCCTCCCATATTCGCTAGAGCTATTTCCCTTGAAAGCTTAAAATTTGTCAAAATTTTCTTGTCCGGGACAGATCTCGAAGAGTTTTGAACCTACAGTCACAGTTTCTTTCCAGCAGATATATTACCAATAGACGAAGTGTCATAATTTTGATTCGGCAAAATCCTCCCATATTCGCTTAGAGTTATCTCCCTTGAAAGCTTAAAATTTGTTAAAGTTTTCTTGTCCGTGACAGATCTCGAAGAGTTTTGAACCTACACTCAAAATTTTTTCCCCAGAAGATGTGTTATGTATGGGCAAAGTGTCATAATTTTGGTTCGGCAAGATCTGCCCATATTCGCCAGAGTTATCTCCCTTGAAAGATTAAAATTCGTCAAAATTGTCTTGTCCAGGCCAAATCTCGAAGAGTTTCGAACCCACACTCACAAATTTTTTTTTTATGATGTGGTACATATAGCCGAAGTGTCATGATTTTGTTTTGGCATGATCCGCCCATATTCGCGGGAGTCATGATTTCATTTCGGCAAAGTCCTCATATATTCGTGGGAGTTATCGCCCTTGAATTATTAAAATTTGTCCAAATTTTCTTTTCCTGGCCAGATCTCGAAGAGTTTTGAACCTATACTCGCAATTTTTTTCCCGGCAGATGTGTTAGGTACAGATCTCATGATTTCATTTCGACAAAATCCTCACATATTCGTGAGAGTTATCTCCCTTGAAAGATTAAAATTCGTCAAAATTTTCTTGTCCTGGCCATATCTCGAAGAGTTTTGAACCTACACTCACAATTTTTTAGGCAGACATGTTAGGGATGGACGAGGTGTCATGATTTCGTTTCGGCAAAATCTGCCCATATTCCCCAGAGTTATCTCCTTTGAAAAGCTAAAATTCATCAAAATTGTCTTGTAATTGTAATGAGCAATGCAGCTGTGGACTTTCAAGATTTTTAGTGATGCATTTGCCGTAAATTCCAAATGTGTACCTAATAGAAGTACTCCCTCCACTCCACCCCCCTTTCTCACAGAATTATCAAAGACTAACTGTTCACATTTAGCATTCCCGTATGTTGAGTTTCACTGAAACTCTTGTTCAGAAATATTACGATTTTAACTAAAAAAGCCGAAGACCCTCTACCAAGCACATCCCGCAATTTTCGCTAAGACTGTCTGTGAGAAATGGTGAGAGTTTTTCTTTTGTTTTGTTTATTTCTGTAAGGTTAAAGTTTTCCTTGTTTGATAATCACTGTGTGATTGATTAGAGTGCACTATTATGTTATTTTATTAACATTTGGATATGATTTGTTTAGATTTTTATCGTTGTTTAATGATTCTCAAATCTCCACCCACCAAGGGTTTCAAGTGGGACACTGACCAAATCTATGGGTTTAGCAAGTAGTGATTGAACGGTATAGATGTTTTTGTGATGTAATAACAACCCCCAACAGGCCACCCTTTTGGGATGGTCTGTAGTTTTATTAACCACTATAAAACATACTTACCGTTCAATCACTATGACCCTATTTGGTCTCCATTGCGCATGCGCAGTCATGTGATGTGACAGGTGTTACAGAGGAGTGAGGCATATGCTGGTGGTGCACCCTACCAGTAGCCTGGTTGAGGGTGTGATTAAGTGGAATAGGCATGGGGGGGCATGTAAGCAAGCATAAAAATCTTATTCTGGTGGCTAAATGCGGAGTAGTTGATTTAGTAAGTAGTGATTGAACGGTAAGTATGTTTTATAGTGGTTAATAAAACTATAAACCATCCCATAAGAGGGGGTCTGTTGGGTTTTTTACAGTATACTCTGTCTCGTCTCAGATGGTCCAATAAGACAGGTTTTATTGTCAGTGGTGACTAAGTGTATGTGATCTATAAGCTGGTCCAATAAGACAAGTTTTACAGTCTAGTGTCTGGTTTAAGGTGGTGAAAATTGTTGAAAAATATATACCAGTTTCTTTGCTATTAGCAGAGTAAAGGATAGAATACTGATATCAGTAGGGTAAACGTTAACACAAATACAATACCTGAGACATGTAATTTGTAATCTGTGCAAGTTGTAAGACCTGTGTCACTAGATCTCATGTGCTATGCGTTACACTTTGATCTTGCAACATTGATGCAGTTTCTTTCAAAAACTTCAGGTCTGTGAGATCACTGTCATTTAATGAAAACAAAATAACAAATGACAGCTGTTTCCTGATTAATAAGATAAAGTAAGATGGCTATATTTATTTATGTCTTCCTTCTTTATATACTCACTTAAAATCTTAGTGTAGCCTTTTGGCATTAACACTTAGCAACTTACTACTAGCGAATAGATCCATATCCATGGATCTAACTGTATCTAACTAATCCATTTCCTGAACTGTTTATCCCAACTGGATGGCAGCACCTTTTATAATCCCCCATATGCTATGTGCCATGTATTAATCCATTGTCATTGATGTTACATTGTGTGACAATCGCATGATTGTACAATATTGATACATGTTTGCTCTTTGAAAGTGCTTTGTCATGCTGACCTTTGAAAGTGCTTTGTCATGCTGACCTTTGAAAGTGCTTTGTCATGCTGACCTTTGAAAGTGCTTTGTCATGCTGACCTTTGAAAGTGCTTTGTCATGCTGACCTTTGAAAGTGCTTTATCACGTTGCCTTTTGAAAGTGCTCTGTCATGCTGACCTTTGAAAGTGCTTTATCACGTTGCCTTTTGAAAGTGCTCTGTCATGCTGACCTTTGAAAGTGCTTTGTCATGCTGACCTTTGAAAGTGCTTTATCACGTTGCCTTTTGAAAGTGCTCTGTCATGCTGACCTTTGAAAGTGCTTTGTCATGCTGACCTTTGAAAGTGCTCTGTCATGCTGACCTTTGAAAGTGCGCTGTCATGCTGACCTTTGAAAGTGCTCTGTCATGCTGACCTTTGAAAGTGCTTTGTCATGCTGACCTTTGAAAGTGCTTTATCACGTTGCCTTTTGAAAGTGCTTTGTCATGCTGACCTTTGAAAGTTCTTCATCATGCTGACCTTTGAAAGTGCTTTATCGCATTGCCTTTTGAAAGTGCTTGGTTATGCAGATATTTGAAAGTGCTTTGTTATGCTGTCCGTTGAAAGTGCTTTGTCATGCTGACCTTTGAAAGTGCTTTATCGCATTGCCTTTTGAAAGTGCTTTGTCATGCTGACCTTTGAAAGTGCTTTGTCATGCTGACCTTTGAAAGTGCTCTGTCATGCTGACCTTTGAAAGTGCTTTGTCATGCTGACCTTTGAAAGTGCTTTATCACGTTGCCTTTTGAAAGTGCTTTGTCATGCTGACCTTTGAAAGTTCTTCATCATGCTGACCTTTGAAAGTGCTTTATCGCATTGCCTTTTGAAAGTGCTTGGTTATGCTGATCTTTGAAAGTGCTTTGTCATGCAGATATTTGAAAGTGCTTTGTTATGCTGTCCGTTGAAAGTGCTTTGTCATGCTGACCTTTGAAAGTGCTTTATCGCATTGCCTTTTGAAAGTGCTTTGTCATGCTGACCATTGAAAGTGCTTCATCATGCTGCCTTCTGAATGTGCTTTGTCATGATAACCGTTGAAAGTGCTTTGTCATGATAACTATTGAAAGTGCTTTGTCATGCTGACCTTTGAAAGTGCTTCGGCGTGCTGCCTTTTGAAAGTGCTTTGTCACATTGCCTTTTGAAAGTGCTTGGTTATGCTGATCTTTGAAAGTGCTTTGTCATGCAGATATTTGAAAGTGCTTTGTCATGCAGATATTTGAAAGTGCTTTGTCATGCAGATATTTGAAAGTGCTTTGTTATGCTGATCTTTGAAAGTGCTTTGTTATGCTGATCTTTGAAAGTGCTTTGTCATGCAGATATTTGAAAGTGCTTTGTTATGCTGTCCGTTGAAAGTGCTTCATCATGCTGATTTTTTAAAGTGCTTCATCATGCTGGTGTTTAAAAGTGCTACATCATGCTGACCTTTGAAAGTGCTTTGTCATGTTTACCTACTTTTGCAAATGACCCCATTCCCATTAACAATGATCACATCAAAAGTCCCATATATCAGCTTTATATGATAATAGTCCTATTTAATTCACAATGAATAACCATCCATTTAAATGTTAACTTAATTCAGGTCAAGTAAATTAATGTTCGTCATGTGTTTTCATTCTACTTCATTCATTATTCTGACATTTGATTTTAGAGATTCTGATGATTTATTTTAGAGATTCTAATGATTGATTTTATTGCATATAATGTGATGAAGCAGTTTAGGTAAATGCGTCTCCGTTAAAAGATCCAGGTCGCCAAGTGCAGTAAGTTCTACTTGAACTTATATTTTCAATTTCACAAACTGTATGTGTTTATATAAGTGTATAATGTTGTTATTAACCCTTTAACACTCAAATTTGTTCATGAAAATTTAAATTTTCTCATAGAAAATCTCGATTTGCAGACCAAGTGAAGACTTTTTGAAAATTTACCACTGGAATGACTGGCTCGTTTATCGAGCCAGTCATTCCAGTGGTAAATTTTCAAAAATAGTCTTCTCTTGGTCTGCAAATGAATATTTCTTAAGACCACCGCAGAAGCCATTTTTGGCTGATATGAGTGTTAAACCTGAGTTAACACTCATATCAGCCAAAAAGTGCACTAAGTTGTACTTGAACTCATATTTTCAATAGACCTTTCCCACATTAGCGTATTTTGGGAAAATACCTTCCTTGCATCGTGCATACCACTTCCGGCTGGTAACTGCGATAGCCGACGCGCAAACAGCATTACTTTACTATGGGAATCAGATACAGTGCTATTACTGTCTTTAATCAGTGTGTATGAAAAACTATGTTCATAATGTTATTGAAGTCATACATCATTGGAAAGCTAAGCCAATTTTCTATGCATTTCTGTATTAGTTTTTATAGTTTTGTCAAATTTAGTACAGTTGATTGCAATTTTAAAATATCCCCTATTGTCCACTTGATTTAATGAATCTAAGTTGAATGGTGTATTTTATGTGTGCAAATAACTCCGTGAAAATGTTACACAAATATTTTAAAATAATGCATTAATGTTTCGGCAATTGAATGCGCTTCCAATGATATATGATTTAAATAATATAATGATTTTAGTTTATCATAGGAACGGTTTAGATTGCGTTGTATTTTAGTGCAAAAGTAACTCAATGCGGGTCAGCGGCTTGTTGGCGGCTATACCAGCCAGCAGTTTTGCTCTGAGCGTTGATTTAGGGAAATCCCAGCGTAATGATTTCAATGTGGGAAAGGTGTATTTCACTAAGTCTGTGATTGTGTTTATATAAGTGTATACATGTATGTTGTTATTAGGGATGTTTAGAGAGAATATAGGTCTTACATGGAGCTATCATATAACATGTATGTAATGAAAGTAAGATTATAGAAATCATTTTTTTTAATAATATTGATCAAATATGTCACCTTTTCCATCTGTCAGGACAGTAATCCAAGATTTTCAGATGGTGAATTACGGAGCCAATTTTCATTTGATGATATTAATATGATTAAAATTCATTGCTGCATCACATTATTATAGTACATTTTAAATATTTTATGAACGGTAATTTTAACTTGTGGATTTCCGATATTCTCATTGACCTGAACCCTTTAAGTGTAGTGGTCAAGTTGGCCAGGATCAGGCAGTCAGTATTGAGGAATGTCCATTTACAGGCCAAGAGAAGACTTTGAAAATATACAAAATTTACCAGCCCAGTGAAAAATTAGCAAAAATTATTTTCTTTAGGCCACAATAGATGAACATCAACAAAGCAGTAAGTGTCTGGATCAATACTGGTCATGAAAGGGTTAATCCTTTAACTCGCATATCAGCCAAAAACACCTTCTGTAGTGGTCTTGAAAAATGTCCATTTGCAGACCACAAGAAGACTATTTTCGAAAATTTACCACTGGAATGACTGGCTCGATAACCGGGCCGGTCATTCCAGTGTTAAATTTTCAAAAATAGTCTTCTCTTGGTCTGCAAATGGACATTTTCAGTGAGAAAATTTTTATTTTCTTGCACAAATTCGAGGGTTAAAGGGTTAATATCAACCTATATAGATAGGCCTTTCGAGAGCATCATCAAGAAAAGTACTGGTGAGTAATTGAGTATGTAGATTAATCATGTGATATACATGTATATGAAATATAATTGGTAAGCTATGCATGTATACAGGTACCAACCATGCTACTGTACTAACTGTTTTGAGAACAATCTGACTGAAATGTTTATCAAATACATTGTAGTTTATGTCTAGCTCGGTAGTCATGCTAATCAATATAGTGTCTTGTTTTTTAGCTCACCTGGCCTGAAAGCCCAAGTGAGCTTATGCCGTGGCGACCATCTGTCATGTGTCTGTCCGTTGTATGTCAACTTTTCCTTTTATAAACGACTTCTCAAGAACCACTGGGCTGATTTCAATTATATTTGGCAGGAAGCATCCTTAGGGCATAGATATCCATGTTTGTTCAAGCGAACCCAATTTGGCCGCCGGCCATCTTGGATTTCGGCCAATTTTTTAGGAATGTCTTTAAAAATCTTTTTGGAAACCGCTTAGGAAATCGATTCAAAACTCATAAAACATCATCTGGGGCAAGAGGTAAGCCAAGTTTGTTCAAGAGAACCTGATTCACCAAATGGTTCAGCGGCCATCTTGGGTGACCTAGTTTTCGTGAAAACAACTTCTACTGAACCACTGAAGGGATCAGGCTGAAATTTGGATGATATGATTAAGGACGAAGGACCTTTAAGGTTTGTTCAAGGTAAAAAGCTACGTAAAAAAACATGACTGCTGTGGGCCAATCAAAATGTGGCGTGTTTGGCAGCCATATTGCATCTTTTTATTTGATGAATGGGGAGGCCAAAATTGGTTTTATATATGTTTTTGGGTATGATGATCTCCAATTTGACATTTTCGAAAATGTCGGATAAACAGTTTGGTGACCATCCAGGCATGTACCCCGAGGATGGGCGGTGCCGGGCCACACACCCACCACATATCAGTGTCCGCCCAGCGCACCCCCCAGACACGCTGCCATGGACCAATCAAAATGTAGCATGTTTGGTGGCCATATTGGATATTTTTATTTGATGGATTTTAAAGCCGAATGTGGTTTTATATAGGTTTTTAGGTATTCTGATTTCAAATTTGCCAATTGCGAAAATGGTCAAATAAACGGTTTGTTGGCCATCTTGGATTTTTTCCCAATCAAAAACTCCTATACTAAAGCAATGGGAAATTTAAAATGTTGTCTCAGGAACTGCTGAGCCGATTTCAAGTATATTTAACAGGAACCATCCTTACTGCATATGGATACAAGTTTGTTCAAAGGAAGACGATTGGCCAATTTGGCCGGCAGCCATTTTGGATTTTAGAAACAGCTTTAAAAATCTCTGAAACCACTTGGGGGATCGATGCAAACCTCATGAAATATGATCTAGGGTAAGAGCTGAACCAAGTTTGTTCGAGGGAACTTGATTTGCCAACTCATTCGGCAGCCATCTTGGATAACCTAGTTTTCGCGAAAACAACTTATCCAGAATCGCTGAACGAATCGGGACGAAATTTGGCAGATATGATTAGTGCCAAAACACCATTAAAATTTGTCCATTGAAAGTTGATACGTAAAAAAACATGGCCGTCATTGATAAATCAAAATTTAGAGAGTTTTGTGGCCAGCTTGGATTTTCAGAAAAAACCATATAAAAGACCACTTATTAACAACTGGACCAATTTGAATGAAACTTGACTAAACCTTCACTGAAATTAGATCGGTCAATTTTTCCAGTAGTCATCTCATTTTGTTCATTCGTGCCAGTGGCCACTAATTCCAGGTGAGAAATACAGGCCCTTTGTGCCTCTTGTTTTGGAGTCTTGAATCAGGCTACAGAAATATTAACCCTTACCACCATTCTGATGGCAAAAATTCAAATTACCACCACCATCATCGCCATCGTTGTCGTCATCATTGTCCTCCGTCATCATCACCACCATCATCGTCATCATCATCAATGATCATAATTGTCTTCATTGTCATCATCATCACCATTATCATCATCGTCACCATTATCATCATCTATCATCATAATCGTCATTCTCATCATTGTCCCGATCATCATCATCAATATCGTCATCAGTATTGGCATCATCAATCGTCATCATCCATCATCATTATCGTCATCAGTATTGTAATCATCAATCGTCATGATCATCATCATCATCATCATCATCATCATCATCATCATCACCACCACCACCACCACCACCACCATCATCATCATCATCAATATCATCATCAGATTTGTCACCATCAATCATCATCATCATCATCAATATCGTCATCAGTATTGTCATCATCAATCGTCATCATCCATCATCATCGTCAATATCGTCTTCAGTATTGTCATCATCAATCATAATCATCATCATCCATCATCATCATTATCATCATCATCATCATCATCATCATCATCGTTATCATCAATGTCAGACATCAATATCATCATCAGTATTGTCATCATCAATCGTCATCATCATCATCATCAATATCGTCATCATCAATCGTCATCATCCATCATCATCATCATCAATATCATCATCAGTATTGTCATCATCAATCGTCATCATCATTATCATCAATATCGTCATCGGTATTGTCATCATCCATCATCATCATCATCAATATTGTCATCAGTATTGTCATCATCAATATTGTCATCATCAATCATCATCATCATCATCAACACCACCATCATCAATGTCAGACATCAATATCGTCATCAGTATTGTCATCATCATCATCAATATCGTCATCAGTATTGTCATCATCCATCATCATCATCATCAATATCATCATCAGTATTGTCATCATCAATCGTCATCATCAATATCGTCATCAGTATTGTAATCATCAATCATCATCATCACCATCATCAACATCGTCATCAGTATTGTCATTATCCATCATCATCATCATCATCATCATCATCAATATCGTCATCATTAATGTCAGACATCAATATCATCATCAGTATTGTCATCATCATCATCATCATCAATATCGTCATCAGTATTGTCATTATCAATCGTCATCATCCATCATCATCAATATCATCATCAGTATTGTCATCATCAATCGTCATCATCGTCATCAGTATTGTAATCATCATCATCATCAACATCGTCATCAGTATTGTCATCATCATCATCACCATCAATATCGTCATCATCAATGTCAGACATTATTATCATCATCAGTATTGTCATCATCAATCATCATCATCATCATCATCATCATCATCAATATCGTCACCAGTATTGTCATCATCAATCGTCATCATCCATCATCATCAATATCATCATCAGTATTGTCATCATCAATCGTCATCATCATCCTCATCATCATCATCATCCATCATCCATCATCATCATCATCATCATCATCATCACATCACCACCACCACCATCATCATCATCATCAATATCGTCATCAGTATTGTCATCATCAATTGTCATCATCCATCATCATCATCATCATCATCATCAATATTGTCATCAGTATTGTCATCATCAATCGTCATCATCAATATCGTCATCAGTATTGTCATCATCAATCATCAATCATCATCATCATCATCATCATCATCATCATCATCACCACCACCAACACCACCATCATCATCATCATCAATGTCAGACGTCAATATCGTCATCAGTATTGTCATCATCAATCATCATCATCATCAATATCGTCATCAGTATTGTCATCAGTATTGTCATCATCAATCGTCATCATCCATCATCATCATCATCAATATCATCATCAGTATTGTCATCATCAATCATCATCATCCATCGTCATCATCATCATCATCAATATCATCATCAGTATTGTCATCATCAATCGTCATCATCCATCATCATCATCAATATTATCATCATCAATATCATCAGTATTGTCATCATCAATCATCATCATCATCATCATCATCAGTATTGGCATCATCAATCGTCATCATCCATCATCACCATCATCCTGCTTGTGGGGTAATATCATTGTCTGCATAATACTTTAGTCTGCAGTGGTCTTCAGGAATGTCATTTACAAAGATTAAAAAAACTTTAAACAATCTAAATCATATGACTATAGCAATTATTTAATTTTGATTTTGTGAATATTTATTTGTTTACGATTTTATCTATTTGTTGAACAACAACACACACCAGCTAGGTTATTGAATGAAGCCTACATCAGTATCTAGAACAAAGTGACTTTGTTTGTTTTGTTTCTATGCGCAACTCTGTAACAATATAGCACATGTTTTATTGTGTATTGATCACTTAATCATATATAATAATATTATATTAGGCAGTTTTATGCTACACATATTATCATAGGATTAAAACTATATCGCACTGATATTAGACAGCTAATTGTTACAATGTCAGTGGAAGAAAGACTGGTGTACATTTTGAAAATAATGTTGCTGAAACTTGTTGCTGTTGGTGTAGTTCATGATTTCCATTCTTCCATTAAGCCTGGGATTGCTTGATGGTGGGGGAACTGGTGGTGGGGTGGGTGTGGAGGGAATCGATTTTGAGAGATTGTCATTGGTGTTTTTAAAATTAAAATTTGTGTATATTTATTTATTTATAATTTTATTGATTTATTTTGTCGATCAACATATAGGTTATTTATTGAAGCCTACCTAAGTATCTAGAACAAAATAGCTTTGTTTACCATGTTGAAGATTTCTTATGTCTTCTTATTCCTAACTGACTACAATCGCTTACGTCTTCGGTAAGGCCTGTATGTGTGGTTGCTGCGACAACCGGTCTTACCGCCGACGAAAGTGATGGATACACGCTCGCCTCGTTAGAAGATGAAAGTAACGATATTTTGTCTGTATCCGGGCCTGATCTGACTACTTTATTTCAGAAGATGATGATAAGCTACGGTGGTCTTCCGTAGATGTCAGAGTAACTTTATTGAAAACACAAACTCTTGCCTTGTAGTAGAATCACAAGGTGATGCTTTTAATTGCTAGTTTTTGACTATGTATAATATTTTCTACAAAAGTGGCTTTTACTGTCACAATAACAGTTACAATAAAACTTATTGATTCGATTCAGTTTTCCTACTTACAACAAGAATTTTACACGAGGTGCGAGGCGGACCGGACTCTTGATTAAAAGTTAAAGTCCCCGTTATATACTATCTTAGTTTCCATTTCTCCTCCATCTTGGTTTCGCACCGCCAGAGGTTGCTCTGATTCTCATTGGATTATGATATCATTTTGACTAATCAAAACCCCGACCCTCCCTCCCCGGGCGGGTGCTTTCTTCCTAGCACTTGCGGTTTGGCTGGTTCTTGAGTAATGGGATCTGTCATTCCCCTAACTTTATTTTAGAATTCCATCTGCTTCCCATGACAGAATGACGGATGCTTGTTTGATAGCAAGTTCCGATTTGTGTACCTTACGCTAGAATGACGGATGCTTGTTTGATAACAAGTTTCGATTTGTGTATCTCCCATGTCAGAATGACGGATGCTTGTTTGGTAGCAAGTTTCGATTCGTATATTTCCCATGTCAAAATGACGGATGCTTGTTTGGTAGCAAGTTCCGATTTGTGTATCTTACGCCTCTACAATTAATACGTTTTTGATCGTAACTTTCGATTGCGTACCTACCGCCTACAGGACGCTACAATGTCCATGTCATGCGCATTACCTATTGGCCGACAACCTGTGGAATGCTAGAGTTAATTGGCACACGAGTTCCCATGCTTCTGTGAGAACACAGACCGCTATGTAACTAACTAAGTCCGTTTGTCATATCTAATTCCTTGGTCGATTCCAATCTGGCACTAACCATTTTGCCAATTTGATAATGTATACATACTCTGATAACGTATACATATCCTGTGCTGATAATGTATACATTTTCTGATGATGCATACATTCCTCTTACAAGGACGCTATAGACGGTGACTTATCTGGTCCCACGTCCTGTGGGAACATAGATTGCTACTGTTTGATTGATCCCAACCTGTTGCTAACCATCATGATTCATACTCGATTCAGTTTCAAAGCTGTACCGCGCAGTGCTGATAATATATAATTTCCTAACATTACATAGACCCTATTTATTAAAGAGAACTGATGTTTGTGTGTGGAACGATAATAATCGTACACAGCAACGTTTATCTCAATATTTAAACAGCCGGATGGAATGCACTTTAGCGAGATTAACCCATTCAAATTGAAGGACGAAACCAGTGAATCGATTAACCCCCAATAATTAGTTGTGGTAGTAAAACTTGATAATGACCTGAGTGAAAGTTGTTGCTGTCTTGGTGCTAAGTCGTTTATGAGCAATAATCTCTTTGCAGTAACATAAATGACTGCAGCAACAAACATCAATGAGTTTGATCATGGCAGTATGCAAGTTGTACGAATATTGAATCGTTGTAGACGGGAAGAGAATGTTAACCCTACGTTAACCCTCGATGGCGTAACTTGTTGCGCATCGCTTTTACCGCTGTGAATGGTAATAGCATCCAGCCAGGAGAAGGGAAGATATATGGATGATGATCAGTGCTAGTAACGTATCTAAACATAGCCGCTGATCGGTGCATCTTAATATACATGGTGACATAGTCTATTAGCTCAACTGGTATTCACACATGAATCGTGCTCGGGCTTACTCCTCGTACATATAAGATATCCAGCGGGGTCATGACCTCCCCACAAGACAGTCCCATATCTACAATGTGTAGCGCTGTAACAATATATAGCACATATTTTATTGTGTATCATATCATATATATATATTGAGCTAGCCTGCACATATCCGATTAACCTCATATCAGCCTGATCTTAGAAGGTTAATTTTTACAGAGCCAGTGGAAGAGAGACGGGGATACATTTTTAAAACAAAGTTGCTGAAAGCTGTTGCTGTTTAAGACAGCAACAGCTCTCAGCAACGTTGTTTTAAAAATGTACACCAGGTATCGTATGAATAAGAGAGTGATTTAGAAGCCTAAAATTCCAATTGTCTATGATTTAACACAGATTCATAGCTGATACATGTAGCAGTTCTACAGCTTGCTTTAACTATTTCACACTCAATCTGGTAAAAAAAGGGCGTCTGCAGTGGCCTTGAGAAATAAAGATTTGCAAGAGATTATTTTTTAATATTTACCACTGGAATGACTGGCTCGATAACCGAGCCAGTCATTCCAGTGGTAAATCTTCAAAGCTAATCTTGTCTTAGTCTGTAAATTTACATTTTCTATGGGAAAATCAAATTTTGTCTTGAACAGATTTGGGGTTTAAATGGTTAACGTAATCATGTTTTGTTGGAAATAATGAGTACATCAATAAATATATCATCTATATCAAGCTAGGCGTATAAGGGCATTAACACTGATCTCTGCGCTCTGATCAGACAATCAGCCTCGTCTTCGACCACACCCAACTCAATAACCTCGTATAAATAATGTGTGCATTACGTCACATCCTTTATCCAACAATATAGTAGACTATAATACCAAGCAGTAAGTAAGGATATATATATTCTATAGTATAGGACAGCACTGTCATCATGTGACGTTAACCCTTCAATGGTTCCTGAGCAGAAACAACACAAATCTTAATGATGTTAAGAAAATTACATTGAATACTTTGCAGCTAATTTGATTGGGAACTGTTGCTGCCTACCATTATGTCCATATCGCAGCAATAGGTGTAATGTGATAACGTCTTTACAACGGGTAATTAGACAGGCTGCAGTATTCTGGGCTCGTTGTAAACGGTGCAATTGGCTTGATGTTATGCCACTCAGCAATGAATTTCCATTGTCTAGTCGCGATGTAATTGTAGCGTGCACTAGAGTTTTTACTGCATTGTCATCTAGCATTTTCCGATCATTTATCTGATTGATGTCAAATTTTAATGTAACAAACATTGTCATAAGACTAGGATTTTTTCCATGTGTATCTTGATCCAGATATGAATCTGAATCCTGATCAAATTCTGGATCTAGGTTAGATTCTGATTCTTATGATTTCTCAGAGACTATGATGGTCTTACGGAATGTCCATTTACATGCCAAGAGAATACAATTTTTGAAAACTTACCACTGGAATGACTGGCTCGATAACCAAGCCAGTCATTCCAATGATAAGTTTTCAAAAATTGTATTCTCTTGACCTGTAAATAAACATTCTGTAGGCAGATGCTTAAATTTTCATGACCAAATTTGACCATTAAAGCTGTTGTGAGGACTAGCTACCAGTTTGCTCTGATTAACTTGACAATCATAATATATATTCTCGTTTACTAAAAGAACAAAATGCTATTTAAATCTTTTAAATCGGCCCAGCCAAAGATGAGATAAGCCCATAGCAACCATCTTGACAACCAAACGTGTTCATCTATCAGGCTAAAGTTGTGACATCGCACCGGGAAGCGACCATCAATTCCTGTCAGATTACTATTTGAAATAATACCATAGGGAGCATAGGCGCCTATTACTGCGTGTATTCGGCACCTGCGCACCTATTTTTTACACATCGGTGTTGTATGGCAATTCATTGTTCACACATAGATGCTATTTACATTGTTCAAGTTGCACAAAGATTCAGTAATATCGCAAAAGTGGATGATATTTGTCGATTAAAGGACAGACGTGTATGGTGACTAACATCATAATGCTAACATACGCCAGTTGAACCTGGTGGAGACAGTAACAGCGTGTTTCGTGTACGTGAATTAGACCTGAAATTACATTGGTTTGAGAATTGCAAAAGTAGGCTTATGCAATTAAAATAGCAGTGGTATACATTTTCAGTCATCTCATGTGCTTTAGACGTTATTTTAACAGAGCAATGGACAATATATAGCATACGGTGTGCGTCTAGGCTACACGGACAGATGTGGTTGCTTAGATCATGAATAGTATATATGGTTGGTTCAAGGTTCAGGGATAGGCTATATCTAATCAAACATCACCGCACACTTTTTGGAATACAATTATACATATATATAGCTTATATCTTTCTGGATTGACTCACGATTTTACGCAGGCTGTAGACACGCGTGTAGGATCATGTACACAAACGCATAACTTTTTCAATGTTAGTATCAGCACACTGTGACGTATACGATCACAATTTACCATTGTATAGGCCTATGAATAAATTTATGATTGTAATATAGCAATTCGGTGCTTAAAATTAACTAAAATGCCAATTATATATAAATCTATTAATAAAACTAATCTATTCGTTTATAGTCTACGTAAAATAGTATCGAGAACACACATTTTAGGCAGTGACAGCGTGACTTTCACTGCCGCCCGCATGAGTTGAAGGGTCACATCCAAATGTTCACTATACTACAGTACAGCTTAGAAATAACTTATGACATTGCTGTTTAATATTTTGAATATAATTGGATTCCAACGCAATTATGTTCAAAATATTCACCAGAACGTTTCTTACATCGTGTTCATATGGTACTAACTGACATGTTTCTTACATCGTGTTCATATGGTACTAACTGTTAACATGTTTCTTACATCGTGTTCATATGGTACTAACTGTTAACATGTTTCTGTTTTTGTTTTGGAAGCATCTAAACTCATTTATGATCGCTAACCATCTGGCTCACCTACTTATTTAAAATTTGTTTATTCACTAAAGTTTTGCTTTTCACAGCATTGAAATATTTATGTAGGCTACTTCCATCACACGGAAGAAGTTTTGGAAACGATCGATGTGGCCATAGTGGTGGTGGTTGTCACACACGCATGCACGCACGCACGCACGCACGCACGCACGCACACACACACACACACACACACACACACACACACACACACACACACACACCACGCCTAACGTGTTAATCCATGTCTGATGTCTCTGTCTCATGCAAACTTGTTAAAAATATATAGCATATAGGTAAACAATTACTGCCAAATCATGGAAAGGCTCACTCCTGGAACTCACTTTAGACACACAATTTTACATTCATCATTTTCAGAAACTATTGTAACTGTACTCCGTGGCCTACATCTTCTTTCAGATATGAATAATTGCACTATTTTAGCAAAATTTTAGATTGCATTTACGCATGGAAACAATGACCAAGGAAAAAAGTTTCACTACTTACATTATTCACGCCAATACGGGAATATTTAAATCGGAGAGCAACAAAACCTCATGTGCGCAAATTTATGTAGGCCTACCATATACAGCCATCCTCAAACTCTCCCACCCACCTCATCACACTCACACCCATTCATCTCCGATATTTACCAATCCGGATGTTTTCAAGGAGGGCATTATTAAATCAGCAATTAGGCCTACTACTGTTAGTCTCTAAAGATTATTTGTCCCATACATTGAAATATTGCGGATTGTGTTAATTATTTATTGCCCAATGTTTACTGGCTTAGGCCTATTAATATGCAAATATAGCTACCCATAAAACCATTTATTATCCTAATAGATTTTTAAAAATTATAATTTTTTGATTTCTTGGCTTCAGCCTGAGATAAATTATGTTATGGTATGTGAAGTCTATCCCGTTAAATGCACATTTTAACATGTGTTACCTTTGTACTAAACACAGAGAAATATTGACCCAGCTCACAGCACCGTTCCCGGTGTGATGTCATAGCGAGCAGTGACATGTTTTAGACTGAGGTGTCATTTAATCTCGTTGGGTTGTCTAACATATTTTCTTTCACTCCAAGGTGAGGTTATTGTATTTAAATAGTGCAATAGATCATAAAATTAATTGAAATTCGTTATCGATCTCAAGTCCTCACAAGACCTTTAAATGGTTAATCTGATGTGCCTCAAGCTAAGCTTTAACAAATTCTGGATAGACCATACTGAATCAGCAATCTCGGCCTCCTCTTGTTAACCTGTTAACCATCATATTTATTCAAGTAAATTAAAATTTTCTCATAGAAAATGTCGCTTTGAAGACCAAGAGAAGACTATTTTTGAAAAATGTACCACTTGAATGACTGACTCGGTTTTCGAGCAAGACATTCCAGTGGTAAATTTTCAAAAATATTTCTCTTGGTCTGCAAATGGACATTTCTTAAGACCACAGCACAAGCGGTTTTTGGCCGGATTGAGCATTAAACGGTTAATCTATTTATTCATCTGTCGTCGTTCACTTTGTGTCGAATCTGTTCATTTCTGTTCATTGAGTTCTTCGATATTTTGATATATATGTTACTCATCATTAACTGCTTGTGCAATTTCTGCCAGACTTGGCTGGAAGGATACTTTGGTACTAGGTTTCAGAAGATTTGTCCAGAATTTTGATTGTTCAATTCTTCCGGCGGTCTTCTTGGATTTTCGGAAGATTTCTGGGAATAAGTTAAAACCCTACTCCTCATTAACCACTTTGCCAATTTCAAACAAACTTGGCTGGAGCGACCCTAGTGTGATATGCTTCAGAACTTGTATACAGAATTTTGATTTGTCAAATGTTTTTCGGCAGCCATCTTGAATTTTCTGGAAAATGGTGGGGGATCGTTTAAAATGCTACTCCTCATTAACTACTTGGTCAATTTCAGCCAGACTTGGCTGGGAGGATATTAAGATGGTAGGTTTCAGATCCTTTATACAGAATTGTGTTTGGTAAACTTTTCCAGCGGCTCTCTTGGATCTTCCAAAAATTAGTTAAAAGGTTACTCTTTATTAATCATTAGTCACCTGGCCGATTTCAAGCAAACTCAGCTTGAAGGACCCTAAAGTAGTATGCTTCAGAACTTGTATACAGAATTTTAATTGGTCAATTTTTTTGGTTTTCCGAAAACTGGGAAATCATTTAAAAGGCTACTCCTCATTAACCGCTTGGCAAATTTAAGCCAAAGACTGCTTCATTCTTTTTTTTGATAGCTATCTTGGATTTTGCGAAAAATAGGAAATCGTTTGCAACGCTACTCAGTAACCATTTGTTCGAGTGACTGTCTTGTTCTCGAAGCTGACATCTCAGGAACAATACTGTACAGAGCAGGCTGAAACTCATTACATTTAATTTCATCGATACCTAAGGGTGATTAAAGTTTGTTCAGGAGAATTTGTTCCTTGATAAAACATACTTGTCAACTTGTCATGGACCAATCAAAATCTAAGTTTCAATCTGATTGTGTGGTCAGCGTCCATCATTAATTTCCCACTAAAGATCATTTCTACTGAATTCAAATTTTGGATTTCATGCCTTGTTACTGCTAAATTAAAAGTATTATATCTCTTCATATGCTTTAGATCAAATGCTAATGGTCCAAGTGAGCGTTAAGGCCCTTGGGCCTCTTGTTAGAAAGCATAATAAGCGAAGCAGAAAACGGCGCGATGGAGCACTCCAAATGACATGCTGTGTGCGCCAAAAATTAACAATGTTAACTGTCTGCCTGCAGAGTTTTTGCAGACTATATTTTCCATGGGATTAGCCACCAGCAAGTTTCAGTCAAATTGGTTCCAAAATATTCAGCAGGTCCAGAGTTATTGATCAGTGAAATTATTTTCTGGTGGCTTGCAGCAGTCATGCAGTTAATGTTGCTGAAAATTACTAGAAGGCTCGACAAATTTGCCTGGCCTCTAGTTATTTATTTATTTAATATTTAGTATATTAATTATTTCTCTGATACCGTACATTGCCAAATTATGGAGTAGTCCAGTGTATCCGTCATCATATGACATTATAATCATTAATCAACGTGATGTGTAGGCTGACGTCATAATCAATTACATCATGAGGAGCTTGATTTAGTCTATCTTAAATGCTTAATAGTCTGTCGGGTTCTACAAACTGTACATAATTTAATAAACATACTGGTAAATATTTTGAAAGTAATTTGACTGGGCACTGTTGCTGCCACAGGCAGAACCATACCCCAGTCAATTTAGTTTCAAAATATTCAACAGCTTACCTGTATAGTTTTCTGGAACTTGGGATTCAGAAAGTGAAGGATCGATCAATCCCCACAAGGGCAAAGCATGGGTGGAGCTTAACCAGAGATGGGCAGGGAACGGCTAAAACTGGATGCTTCCATTAGATCCTATTTTTATGAATCCACACTTTCTAATGACTTATTTATCTCCTATTATAGATCTGCCTTGAAGTGGAGAAAAGACACATTCCTCAGTAAATATCATGACCACAATGGCCGCGGATAGATGTAGCCCACCGCTTGTGGCGAATTTACTTCACACAATCAGCGCGCATACGTCGGACGTAAACTTTGTCGCTTTTTCTCCCGATGCTCTTGTCACTGTCTCTGCAGATAAAACTATTCGACTATGGAATCATAAAACTGATTATTCAGAACTCCCCTATTCTCCGATTTGCGGTCACACATACTGTATTTATTGTTGTCAATTTTCCCCGTATGGGAAGTACTTAGCAACTTGTTCAATGGACGGTGCGTGCATTATCTGGGACCCACACACAGGTGAAAAGCTGTGCACCGTGAAACACAAGAGTTCTACCAGTATACGTGTGTGTCAGTTTTCTCCAAATTCTGATCTATTTGTGACAGGAAGTGATGATAACACATTGTGCATATGGGATGTGCAAACTGGGAAGTTAGTCAAGTAAGTCTCATTATAGAGATCCACTATGCCCAACCCATTTCTAGCTATGCCCCACAAATTTCTAGCTATGCCCCACCCATTCCTAGCTCTGCCATCCCCATTTCTAGCTATGCCACTCCCATTTCTAGCTATACCCCACCCATTTCTAGCTATGCCACACACATTTCAGCTTTGCCACACCCATTTCTAGCTATGCCACACCCATTTCTATGTATGCCCTGCCTATTTGTAACTATGCTCCACCCATTTCTATGTATGCCCTGCCTATTTGTAGCTATGCTCCGCCCATTTCTAGCTAAGCCCCGCCCACATGTTGCACATGTTGGAATCGATTTACACACTTTGAACCCTAAATTCACAGAATCCCAATTTCAAGGTAACTAAACAGGTAAGCTGTTGAATATTTTGAAATTAATTTAACTGATGGTGGGATGTTGCTGCCTATTACTCTGCGGAGATAAGTGGTATATCATTGTCTCCTAGATAGAAAGTCTGTTATACAAAAGATTTGAGCCGGATGTGAGGTCTCCATTCAGGAAATATGCCCATCAAAGCACCTGTGTAACAATGGATATCATTTCCTGTGACATTGTTAGCTCACCTGGCCAGAATGGCCAAGTGAGCTTATGCCATGGCGACCGTCCGTCATTCATCTGTTCCTCTGTCCATCAACTTTTGCTTAGAAACGCTACTCCTCATTAACCGCTTGGCAGATTTTAATCTAATTTGGCTGGAAGGACCCTATGGGGTAGGCTTTAGAACGTGTATATAGAATTTTGTACGGTCTATGTTTTCGGTGGCCATCTTAAAATTTCAGAAAAATTGCTGGAAATCATTTAAAACGCTACTCCTCATTAACTGCTTGAGCAATTTCAACCATACTTGGCTGAAAGGATACTAGGCTGGTAGGTTTCAGAACTTTTTTTATTGGTCAATTTATCAGTGGCCATCTTGAATTTTCCGGGAAAAAATGATGAAATTGTTTAAAACGTTGCTCCTCATTAACTGCTTAGGTGATTTCAACCAACTTAGGGCGGTAGGCTTCAGAACTTGTATACAGAATTTTGATTGGCTAATTTTTATGGCAGCCATCTTGGATTTCTGAATATTTTGTGAAATCAGTTAAACGGCTACCTCACATTAACCGCTTGACCGATTTCAACCAACCTCAGCTGACAGAACCCTAGGCTGGTACGCTTCAGAACATGTACATACAGAATTTTGACGGCTTGATTTTGATGGTAGCCATCTTGGATTTTCCCGAAAAACAGGAATTTGTATAAAATGCTACTCCTCATTAATCGCTTGGGCAATTTCAACCAAATTTGGCGGGAAGGATCCTATTGTCGTAGCGTCTAGAAATTCTATTCACAATTTTGATAGGTCAATGTTTTGGAAGCCATCTCTGATTTTCTAAAAGTTTTCCGGAGCCATTTAAAAATGGTACTCTTTCAATCAATAGCCCCATTTCAACAAAATTTGAGTGGAATGATCCTATGATGGTAGGCTTCAACATATTAAACGAGAATCTTGATTGGTCAGTGTTTTTTTATGCCCATCCTGGTTGTTATTACACCACAAAAACATCCATTACCGTTCAATCACTACTTGCTAAATCAAATATCTGCATTTAGCTATCAGAATAAAGTTTTTATTCTTGCCTATACACTCCCTAATGCCTATACCATCACCATGTAGACCCTCCACCAGGCTTCTGGTAGAGGGACCCCCTGCATTAGCCTTACAATAGACTGGCACCAGTCTGTACTCACTCCTTGGTGACGCTTGTCACTAAGCACGCTCGCGCATGCGCAGTAGGTCCCACTTGTGAAAACTGAATCACTTTTCAAATATTCTGCTAGCTATACAGTACTGTCAGCTATCAAATCGATATAAAAGTTTTAGCTTGCTAACTAGAAATTTTCCAGTTATCACGAGTTGACTCGGGAATGCCTACCATGAAGTCTATTCTTCCTAAGTTATGTTTAACTTATATATCATGGTGTTTTAGAGGTGTTTGTAACTCTAACGTTTGGAGTTACCAGTTTTCGTGTCACTTCTCCCGTTTTCGAGGTTAGAGTAACCATGCCTATTATATACCATCAAGAGTAACCATGTAGTAATAATAATAGCCAGTAGCCACTCCTAGTAACGTAGGTCCTAGTGCTCTCAAACATATATCAGAATCTTTACTGATTCTTTCTTCAAACACTTTATTTAAATAGGCCAAGGCGTAGCGTCTGTGATATCTCAGTTTGCTTAAAGCTAGTTGCTTTATTTCGCATCATTTCTTATTTTTTTTATAGGAAGTGTCAGTATCTTCTGAGAAAATAAAGTGTGCGTCGAATAAGTGTGATCGGGTTCACGCTAAGGATTATACGGGGCATGTTTGCCTGAGGTGTACCACCTGCACCCCTTTAAAAATGTGTGGAGTGTGCAAGGGTTGGCCATTGGTCGTATCTAAAGCGTTTTTTAAGGATTTCGTGGTTAAGCCTGCATTGCCCTCAGGTCGCTCTCCCTCCGTTGTTGAAGGTCCTAAAGCAGTAACATCTGCTTCCACCTCTATTAATACGTCGGTTTCAACAAAGGAGGGGGGCAGCTCCTCTATCACAGATCCGGTTATGGCATTATTCGCCAGATTTGAATCCTTCGCAAATGTATTGACGAAATCTTTAGACGAGCGTATTACATCTGCTATTAAGGCCGCTAAAGAGGAGTCATCAGACTCCGAATTTAGCCCTCAGTCGCGATCTCGTAAATGGGGAAAGCCGGTTTCCTTAACATCAAGACAACAAATCAAGTCTCCCAAAGGAAAGTCCGGCGAGACAAGAAAGAAACCTGGTAAGGCATCCTCCGGTAGGAGCCAGGTCAAAGACCATGTTAGACTTGAGGACCAGCTTAAGTCTCAAGCGGTGGTATTGGGGGCGGAAGCTTCCGATGTGTCACCTCAAGCTAAGGTCCGGTTTACAGTGATACCAATTGCAAGGAAGGTGGTAAGATCGCCGATCGCCTCTAAGGAAGCACCCGTCTATGCTCCTGGCTTGTCCGGGCAAGCGGGTTTGCTGTCCGGAATGTCTTCTGGTTTTACCGGGCATCCGGAAATGAGCACCGTGATTGTTTCTGGCTTGGCTGAACATCCGGTGACTCATGAGAATATGGCTTATGCGTCAACATCCGTTTCCGGTTCTTCAGTATCCGGCTATAGAGTTTCCGGTTCCGGGAGGAACAATGTAGTTCCGGGTCTGTTAGACCCGGCGGTGCATCATATGGCGTCTTCCGTTTCCGGTTCGTCGACTTCCGCTTCCGGTAGTAGTGCTGCTACTTCCGGTAGGAAGAATGTGCATCCGGGTCTGTTGGACCCGTCTATGCACCGTTCAGTGTCCGGATTGTCAGGCTCTTCTTCCGGTAGTAGTGTGACTACTTCCGGTGGGAATTATGCTTATCCGAGTCAGTTGGATCCGTTGTTGCATACATCCTCCTTTTCCGGCCCAGTTTTGGTTAGTTCCGGTTCCGGCGGTGGTGTAGACACTTCCGGTTCAACTTATGCATGTCCGGGTCGTTTTGACCCGTCCTTGCAAGCGACTTCCGGTTCCGTTTCGGGGTTTCCTATTTCCGCTTCTGGTGACAGTTTTTCTACTTCCGGATTAGGAGATATGAAGCGTTCTATTTCCGGTCTCGGTGTTTCAGTCCCGACGGGAACTTCTGTTTATGCATCAAGTTATGAGCTGCCGAATAACTCAGATTCCCAGTCCAGTAATAGGTCTGTTAATTCCGATTCTAGTTATTTTCGCGCCGGTCCTCCCGTTTTTGATAGACATTATTCTGATCGTTCTTCTAGTGCTCAGTCTGTTTCGGCGTCAGATTTTGGTCAGCATTCCTTTCGTGAGGTAGTATCTCTCTCTCGTTCTTCATCTCCTTCCTTGTTCTCTCAAGCAGGTTCTCAGAAGAGTAGTAGTCATCCATCCTCTTCGTCTGTATCTGGCTTGTCTGCTAGGGATTTTTCGTCTTCTCATGTTTCTAATGCGTCTTCTCTTTTTCATCCATCATCTATATATTTTCCAAATCCCCCATCATGTCTATTTAAATGCAAATGGTTTAAATGCCAATGGTCCAGGTGAGCACCACAGGCCCTTGGGCCTCTTGTTTTCAATCTAGCTTTATTTCCGCAGAACATTTGAAGGCCATGATGAATCAGTCGTTGCGTGCTCATTTTCACCCGATGGTAACTACATCATTTCTGGCAGTCCAAATGGTGATGTACGATTATGGGATGCACGATATGGCCGTGCCAAACAGCTGACCTTTGAACTTGACTGTCATGACCTTGGTGTTACATCCTGTGACTTCTCGTCTCAGTACATGTATTGCGCTTCTGGTGAGAATATCTTATTATCTACTCATACACATTTAGTGCACTTACCTCGCAATTATCTGTATGAGTGCATTTTTATCTCACCTGTGCTGAAAGGCCAAGTGAGCTTATGCCATGGTGACCGTCTGTCGTCTGTCCATCTGTCGTCAGGCATCAACTTTTTATTTAAACAACCTCTCAAGCCACTGGGTGGATTTCAACCAAATTCAGCAGGAAGCATCCGTAAGCCATAGAGATCCAAATTTGTTAAAAGGAAGCCGATCGGCCTATTTGACTGGCGGCTATCTTGGATTTTGGCCAATTTTTTAAAACATCTTTAAAAAAATCTTCAAAAGTGAAAAAGATTCAAGAGTCATTAAACATTATCTGGGGCAACAGTTGAACCAAGTTTGGATAGGCCAAATGTTTTGGCAGCCATCTTGTTTATGTTCTGTGGTATGATTTCAAATTTCACTTCAAGAGTATTCTTACCTCCCTAATACTCTTTGATATTGCGAAATATCGGCTTTCACTCAATAAACACTCAGAATAAAAACAGTTAGGTGCCCCTACTGGGCAGGGAGTCAGAGTGCAGTCCGGCGGATGCCAGCCCCACCACCGCGCATGCGCAGACTAGCACTTCCTCTTTGCTAATTTATTGGCAGATGGTCTACACATGTTTTTGTGCTAGAGCTTTTCTCAAGTGTTTTCAAGTCTTTTTGAGTGTTAATAGAAGTTTATAACCCCTGATTAAGATGGCAGACAGGATTACTTCGCCAGAGGAGGGCCCGGGATCTATCCATCAGGTGACTTCTATTATAATTTAGTGAGTTTTTCCCCGGTGTAATGTGTTTCCGGGACTCGCGTTTATCGTGATAAGCGCCTAGTAGTTGTTTTATGTCAACATGGCGCTATATAATGCTAATCTCTCTTTGTGTTTATGTCCACAGGTATCTGTCTGGATATGTATGGGACATCACATCAACAGAGGGTTTGTTTTCTCTCCACCAAGGTTCCATTTCCTACTAATACTGTTAGGTTATCTAACCAAAAGGTCTATGTCCAGTGACTCGGAGGCCTCGTAATAAGGTCTTCTCACTTTGCCCTCTTGATCCAATTCCTTTCCCCTAAGGTGGAGAGAGTTAAGAGGTCATAGTCTTGGTGGAGTGTTCCAGTTCATCAGATTGGATGGTTTGTCTATACAAGGAGTCAGGTATTCTAGTTAATGACATGAGGTGATAATAATTATGTAAACTAAAATTTGCCATTATTATCATTGTGTATCTGATGTTTGTTTAGTCTGAATATCTATCCTTCATAGTAGATGTTCTGGATATGAATACAATTCGTCCTTACACCTGGATGTTTGTTTCGATCGATTTAATTTCTGTCTTGAAATTATGACATCATAATCAGCCTTGCTCTTTATTAACAATTAAAGTTTTGCCCAACACTGGTTTCTCATATGGATAGTGATCTTTATGATCATTTTTTCCTCTCTTTTATTTTTGGTTTTGAGTTTCTAACCTTAACTAAAATACTCATTGTCCTCGTCTTCTGTCCTGTTTCAGAGACCTGGTTGCCCGTCCTGTGGTCGCTTCTTGAAGGAGAAGTTTATTCCCCACCTGTGTTTTCAATGTAGCTCCTGTGGGCCATTACTTAATTGTGATGTGTGTAAGCAGTGGGGTGGGGGGGGGGGTGGGGGAGCTAGTGAAAGAGTTTTTGTGCTTACAGGCGAAGGACAAGGTTGCAGAGGAGGAGAGGAAGATGAAACGAGAGGTTGTAGGTAAAAAGGGTAAGAGGAAGGCCTCGTCCTCAGTGGACATGAAGGCCTTCCGTAGTGAGATGTTGGGAGAGATGAAGAGGACAATAAAGGATTTGGTACCAGAGTTGCTCCGTGGCATGCTTCCTGGAGCAAATCCTTTGTTGTCCTCTTTATCCTGAACCTGCTGGCTGCTTATCAGCCCAGGGGTACCTGCACGCCCTAGGTGCCAGTACCTCCTACGGCACCTTTCCTGGCCAGTCCGGGTTAGATCTCTTTGCTGACCCGGAGTCTAATCTTTCTGGCCAGGAAGAAGAGGATTATCTGCTGGGTTCCCCTTCTGATGCCGTGGCCATGGATTTTGACGTCTGTGCACCCCTCGCGGGGAATACAGGCGACATGATCTACGGTACTACTCACGCAGGAGTAGAATTCATGGCTCAGAAGGTGGCCCTGGTTGGATCTGACGGCCAGTTATTCCGCATACCTCGGCTTGCCGAGAGTATTGCTAGTGCTGGCCGGGTCTGTGGTGTGGCGGTAACTGCCCCACGCTCTACCACGGCGCCTGCTCCTGGACAAGCCAGTCAGATTAACATGCCTGCTCTTTCGGGCCCGCATGCTTTCTCTGGCTTGCCAGGAGTGTCAGCATATCCAACTTCAAGCTCGACTGCGTTAGCTCAGGAGGAAGACGAAGGCCCTCGTCTAGTAGAGCTTTCGCAGTTAGCCACGGAGGAGGTTTGGTCTGATGCTTGTCAATGGCTGATAAGCGTCAGGCCAGACCTGCCCGTGGAGCAGTCGGCTAGCCAGCGAGACCACCGGCCGTGGTTAGCTGGAAAGTCGACTGTTAGCGCCATGCCATCTATGCCGCTAGCAGAGCATATCGTTGATATGTTCTCGGCGGCGGAGACGTCCATCAAGGCGAATGGGCGTCTCGCGAAGGCCCCTCGCGTGGTTGCGCTGCCGCATCGTACCCGTGGACTACCAGAGGTACGGTGTGGTACCTAAGCCCAGCGTGGATGACCGCGCGGCTTTAGGTGAGGATACGCGGCCAGGCTCCCGTTCTGATACGGGAGCCTTGTGTTCGAACGCGCTGCGTTCGGCCAATGTCGAGTTGCGTTATGCGGAGGAGAGTGGGAGAGCGTCTATTGCGGCGCTTTCTCACGTCTCCCAGCTGTTGCAGGGGCTAGTGACAGCATCCGCATCACGCCAGCTGAGCCCGATCACAGTCCAGAGAGCCATCCAGGATGGTATCAATCTGGCTCTGGATTGTATGACTCGGGCGGTGACCAGAAGTGTCCGGGCGAGGCGCACGTTTGCGTTAGATAACCTATGCCCATCCCAGGACCTGTACAATAGGCTTCTGCGTACGCCTATGGCAGGTCCTGGTCTCTTTGGAGGTGAGGGATATAGGCACCTCCAGGAGACGGTCACTCTGGTCAACAACCAGAGGGCGCTGCGCGAAACAGTTTGAGGTGCTCCGTAGGGAGCGCGTTCGCGCTGCACCACCTGCGTACCATCCCCTGCAGGCTCGAGGTGGAGGTGGCCATGTCAGAGGGCAGCCACCAGCGCAGCGTCGGCCTCGGCCGCGTGCGATTCGGCCAGCAGTGAAGGGGGGCGCAGGCTCCTCAGGCGCAGCCAGCCATGCAGCCACCTGCGCACCTCGGTGCGCGCGGTGCTGGTCGTGGCGCGCGAGGATCTGGTCGTGGTAATCGTGCCTGATGGGCCAGTTACCACGGTGAGAACCACTCCGGTGTTTCTGGCAAAGGAGACAGTGCCGCTCTTGCACTCCTTATGTCCACCTCTCCGTAGGTGGTCCGGTGGTGGTGGGGGGTGGGGGGCAGTTGGCCCGCCACAAGCAAGAGTGGGAACGGTTGACTCAGGACCGTTTAGTCTTGCGATGGTTTTCAGTCGGGTATCATCCCGATTGGATGACAGGCCCACCATCGCGACTGTCTCTGGTGCCAATCTGGACTCAAATTCCGAGAGATCCAGAGTAAAGTTTGTGTATAGAGGAGGAAATAAACTCCCTCATACAAAAAGGAGCAATTCAGCCGGCACAGAAGTGTCCGGGCTTCTATTCAATCGTGTTCTTAGTGACAAAAAACACTGGAGGGTGGAGGCCAATTCTCAACCTCAAGCCTTTGAACAAGTTCATAGAGACACCCAGTTTCAAGATGGAGACTGTGAAGTCGGTGTTGGCGGGGTTGGAGAGGGGAATGTGGACAGCTTCAATAGATTTGAAGGATGCTTATTTCCACATCCCAATGGCGAGGAGTTGCCGTCGCTTCCTGAGATTTGCATTCCAGGGCAGTCAGTGGAAATTCAGGGTGTTGCCCTTCGGAATTTCCACGGCTCCTCGGGTTTTCACCAGAGTGGTTCTTGCGATTACAGCATACCTCCGCAGGAGAAGCATAGCAGTCCACACGTACATAGATGACTGGCTGTTAAAAGCACACACCCAGGAAAGTTTATCGGCCAATCTGGAGATAGTTTTGAAGACTCACAGACTTAGGCTGGATAATCAATTTCCAAAAATCAGAGCTGACTCCATCCCAGAAGTTTGTTTACCTGGGGATGTTCTTCGATCTAGAGACAGGATATGTTTATCCTACTCAGGAGAGGGTTCAGATACTCATCTCAGTAATACAGTCAGTGTGCAACAGTCGTCATGTCCTGGCACGGGTTTACTTGAGAATGCTGGGGTTGATGGTTTCTCTGGAACCAGTCATTCCTCAGGCGGCCTTACGCAGGCGGCCGATCCAGTTATTTCTCATGACACAATGGACCCAGAGTACAGGTTCACTGGACTCGAACGTGTCAGTGTTGGAGCCTCTAATTCACCACCTGCAATGGTGGTTGAAGACAGAGAATCTCTTGGCAGGGGTAATGCTAACCCCTCCTCACCCTCAAGTGACTGTGTATAGAGATGCCTCGATGGAGGGGTGGGGAGCTTGCGTGGAAGAATCCACGATATCAGGGTTTTGGAATCTGGAACAGTCAAAGGAACATATCAATCTACTGGAGTTAAGAGCAGTAGTCCTGGGCCTGGAACATTTCTTACAGAAAGTTCAGGGCAAGATTGTTCTTATTCGATCAGACAACTCAACAGTAGTGACTTACATAAACCGCCAGGGCGGAACGAAGTCGCCCAGTCTCTGTATGATAACATGGAGACTGCTTTGTTGGTGCCTGGATCACAGGATTACCTTGAAAGCAGTTCATATTCCGGGAAGGTTAAATCTGCTAGCAGACTCATTGAGCCGAAGGATGAGTGTTTTACCGACGGAATGTCAACTAAATCAATGTGTGGCGGATCGTCTGTTCGACCATTGGGGGAAACCCAACATCGATTTGTTCGCAACGAAGAAGAATGCGAAGATGACGACGTACGTCTCTCCGATTCCAGATCCAAGCGCTTTCACAACAGATGCGTTAGCTATCAGCTGGGTGGGAATGTATGCATACGCATTCCCTCCAGCAATCCTGATTCCAAAAATTCTTCAGAAAATCAGCCAGGAGGAGTGCCAAGTGCTTCTGATCGCCCCAAATTGGCCACGCCGATCATGGTATACGGATCTGCTGGACCTTCTGGTCTGCAATCCGGTTCCTCTGCCTCTGATGGACGACATTATCTTCCAGGGCAAGGCCCTTCACAACAATCCGTCAATGTTCAGATTGACTGCGTGGATGTTGTCAAGGAATCTAGCAAGCAGCCATGTTTATGGCCAAAGCCAGGAGGGGGTCAACCTCCAGAGCATATAATTATAAAATCAACAGATTTGCAGAATGGTGCTCAAAAAGATGTATTGATCCAATGGATTCATCTATTCAGGTAGGAGCTGATTTCCTCTGTCACCTGTATGATGCCTATAGCCTCAAGCCTAACTCTATTGCTGGTTATAAATCAGCTTTAATGACAGTTATCCCTTGCTTGGCTAATAGGGGAAGTGATGAAGTAAGTACATTAAATGTATTAATTAAAGGCATGGGCAATCTAAGACCAAGGAATCCCCCGGTGATTCCATCTTGGAGTTTATCTCTAGTGCTTCAGGTACTAGGCGATAAGCCTTGTGAACCACTTAGTTCCATTTCTATGAAAATGTTGACTCTTAAAACTGTATTTTTAATTGCTGTGGCCTCGGCTAAGCGTAGGAGTGAAATTCATGCCTTATCAGCCGAGGAAGACCATTTCGTGGTTACAGAGGAAGGCCTTAAGCTTCTACCTAGGATTAATTTCTTGGCTAAAAATCAGTCTTTGAAATATCCAGGTCAACCTATTTTTTTGCCGGCTTTAACTAGATATGATCCTAATTCTAAAGCATGGTGTCCCGTCCAAGCACTGATCCGGTACAAACAACGTACTCAAGAGTGGCGGACGGACCAGTCAGCGTTATGGTTGTCATATATTGAACCCCATGGCAGGACGTCTAAGGACACCATTTCCAGGTGGATTGTAGAATGTATTCAGTTTTGTCATAAATCCACCATCGGTAAGCAAGTTGACATGGCCAAGGCTCACAGTGTCCGGGGCATAGTGACTTCCACTGCCCTATTTAATGGGGTCCCGGTGGATGACATTATGTCAGTTGCTCAGTGGCACTATGAGTCAAGTTTTACTGACCATTATCTCCGTGACACCTCTAATCCTCTCGCCTTATCGATTTTGAAAAGATAATCAGGTGCACTTTTTTGATGAGGCTTCCTCATTACTTGTATATATCACAATTAATTAATGGGAACAACCACTTTTTGGGACTGCATCAGCCTTCACCACTGGGAAGATGATGTCAGCAGCCAAGTTCAACAAGGTCAGTCTTGTTTATGTGTTGTTCATTGTTAATTGTATTGTCACGTGACCCTTTGTTATTAAAATGGTGATGGTATGTGTTTTTATGTGGTTCATCATTGAGAGTATACGAAAATGGACCTTTTTCGTCTCTGTCCTATAGTACATGGCACTTGTATGTAGGGAGTGTATGGGACATTGAGGTCATTCGAGTCTTCTTCTCAGGAAGGGGGGGGGGGGGGGCGCATATGACATTCGGTCATCTCTCATCCATCGGTTTTTGTTAGCCGATGTTTTTTCAAATCCTGACTCTGTTTTCACACAGTTTCTTAAGTTTAAGTGCCTTAAACGCAGAAAGGCGCATAGGAAAGAGCTGGTCTTTTGACCTCGCCTCCCTCCAGCCGAATTCCCTGTCGAATTCTGGCAATATCAAAGAGTATTAGGGAGGTAAGTATACTCTTGAAGTGAAATAAACGAAATCACGGATTTCTTTTTTCACGAGAGAGTTGATACTTACCTCCCTAATACGGACCCGGCCTCTCCGCCCCACTGAGGCTCTGTCTTCAGGCTCTTATTATGTTGCATGTGTGTCAGCCAATAAATTAGTCAGAGGAAGTGCTAGTCTGCGCATGCGCGGTGGTGGGGCTGGCATCCGCCGGACTGCACTCTGACTCCCTGCCCAGTAGGGGCACCTAACTGTTTTTATTCTGAGTGTTTATTGAGTGAAAGCCGATATTTAGCAATATCAAAGAGTATTGGGGAGGTAAGTATCAACTCTCGTGAAAAAAGAAATCCGTGATTTCGTTTATTTTCCACTGCAAACTGTTGGATAAACATGTTGGCAGACATCTTGGATTTTTTCCCGCCAAAAACTCCATAGTAAATCCATTGGAAATTTCAAATATCTGATAGGACACATCGTTGTCCGTGCTGGATCATTTTATGTTTGTCGAAATCTAAAGGAAATAGTGACATGTTTGGATTAGGAGTTCATTGTATAGTGTGCTTGTTTTCGTAGCTCGTTTCTTGAATTTTTTGTATCGTGTCACATTTGGAATTCTAATTAAACATATTACAAATGCGAATTGACAAAAGGATTATTTGTTACAAATTAGAAATTTAGAGTTTCAAATTATTCAATCTTACCTTGAACTCGCAGAGCTCATGCCATGTAAAATTCACGGCTGACAAAGCAAATCATAGTTACCGAGTGTCGTCCTCGGCTGATTTGTTGGGATTTCACCAAGACCCTTGCTTTCCCACTGCTAATAATTATAGATGACTGTATTTTATGGCCACTATTAGCAAATGCTTACCCACTAGAAAAACTCAAGTCAAGAAGAATTAACTAGTTTAGAACAGTCACGAGATTTCGCGCAATAGCGATCTTACGGACAGTTTTTCGAGTCTAGCTCACCTGGCCTGAAAGGCCAAGTGGGCTTATGCCATGGCGGCCATCAGTCGTCCATCCGGCTGTCCATCAAATCGCTTCTTAATGGTTTGACCGATTTTAACCAAAGTTGGGTGAAAGAATCCTAGACATTTTTTTCAGAATTTTGGTTGATCAATTTTTTGGGTGAAAATCTTGTGATGGTCAAAATGCTACTCCTTCTTAGCTGCTTGTTTATTTTCCTAATGGTTTTTAAACCATGGCTATAAAAAACTGTGAGACCGTGTGAAACCGGTAAACCGCCCAGCCCATGTTCTACTTATAGCCAATGGCCTTTGTATTTGAAATGCCTATGATTCAGGTGAGCAATACTGGCCCCTTGGGCCTCATGGTACCCTAGCCCCATATGGGGAAGAAGGTAGTCAGGGTAATAATATCTTTATTTATAGAGGGTACAGTAGTAGAGGGTATGGAGTTTGGGTTAGTCTGCTCCATTTTGGCTGAAAATTTGTAACAAAAAACGAGGATTCCACAACTTAAGGCATAATACAAAAAAATCTGGAAAATCCAGAGAGTTTGGAAAATCTGAAAAATCAATTTGACAAAACTGGAATAACAATGGTCTGAAGTCATCAATGGTTATAAGTTCTCCTCAGAATCCCCGCTTTGAAAAAAAATGGGTGATTATACTTTCGCTTCCGTCCGTGTGCATCCATAAATTTGGTTTCTTATCTAAAACTTCACTTATAATGGATGGATTCATTTCAAATTTGCTTTGTCAACTCCTGATGACATGCCCTTCGTGGAGATTGCATATCAGCCATGTTCAACAAGGTCAGTCTTGTTTATGTGTTGTTCATTGTGAACTTGGCTGAAAATGCATCCAGATTCGTCGTAGTAAATCTCCCTTGGTATACTTAAAATGTGTAAAACATGTCCGTGTATTTCATTGCTGCTGAATAGCTTCACTTATAATCGATGAATTCATGTATCATTTGTTTGTCTATTTGTCTTCCTGTACAACCTATCTGTCAATCTCTGTGGCAAACAGGGTTTTGTGTATCTCACCACTTTCCTATGTGGAACTTTAAGCTAAGCTTGACCTCACGCTTAGTTTTGATTGAGTCCAGGATGATAGGCCCTTACGGTTTCATGTATGGCTGTCATTTGCGAGGAGATCATATGATGTACATCATCTAATTTTGCTAACTTAACTGTAGTTGTCATTTTAGCTAGACTTTATTAAGTAAAACAAGCTATTGTGATACCCTGCACGTCGTCCGGCGGCGGTGGTGGTGGAGTTTAGCTCAAATTTCCTGTTTATAGCTCACGTTTGGTTAATTGTACGGGACCCAAACTTGGATACATGCTTCCTTATAATGACATGGCATCACACAATGACATTGGGTTCAAAAGGGCAAAGGTCATGGTCACTGTGACCTTGTTAAGAACATTGTTTTTCTCAACATTAACATCTTATGTTTAGCCCAGCTTAGCAGTTTATATCTTAGATTTGCTGCATCATATTAAACCCAAACTTGGACACATGCTTCTTTATAATGACACAGCATCACACAATGAGCTTGGCTCAAAAGGTCAAAGGGCAAGATAACTTTAGCCATGGTAAAATCTTTTTTATTTCAACATTTACATTTTCCGTTTGGCTCAACTTAGCAATTCATATCTCAAGTTTGGTTAATCATATTGGACCCAAACTTGAGCACATGCTTCGGTATAATGGGAGTCCGAGTATAATGAGAGAGCATCATATAATGACATTGGGTCAAAAGGTCACTGTGGCATTGGTAAACATTGCTTTTTCAGTATTAACATTTTGTATTTATCTCACATTACCAGTTAATATCTCATCTTCGGTTAAGTATACTGGACCCAACCTTGGACACATACAATGATGTTGGGGTCTAAAGGGCAACGGTCAAAGGTATTGTGGAATTGGTAAAAATGTTGGGGGTTTTCAACATTAATATTTGGCTCAACTTAGCAGTTTATATGTTACGTTTGGTTAAGCATACAGGTCCCACATTTGGACACATCCTTTTTAGCATGACACAAACACTGTGGCATCAAAAGGTCAATGTCAGTGTGATAATGACGGCTCAACGGGTTTCTCAACAATAACATTTTGCCTTTACCTGAACTTAGCAGGTCATATCTCATATTGTGTTAATAATACTGCACCCAAACTTGGACACTTGCTATTTATTGACAGGGGATGAGACAATTACTTTGGGGTCAAAAGGTCAAAGGTCATGGTCATTGATAAGTGTATTGATAAGACTTCTATATTTAAGTCAAGTTTCATAGTTCATTGCCAAATTGTAAAGTTGAAGCTGATTGCATTGCAACCACATTTATGGTTTATTCATGCCTCCGGTAAAAATATATGGAGGGGGAATATATTATATATATATATGATTTGCCGATAGTCCATATGTGAAAAGATGCATTTTGTTTCCAGGAGCAACCTTGACCATGAAGTAATTATCTCTTTAAACGTCAAATCCCTGAAAATGTAAATTCTTTACGATGAATGGCGTAGCCTGTTGAATATTTTGAAATTAATATGACTGGAAGTCATTGCTGCCTAAGGCAGCAATGGCTTCCAGTCATATTAATTTCAAAATATTCAACATCTTTCCTGTTTGGTTGCCTTGCGATGCGGGGTCTTCAGCAGTGAAAGGGATAATGCATTAACCTAATTTTAACACATTAGTACCTTTTTTTTTTTACTTCCAGAAAACAAGCTCATCACGTTAGCACATTATCTGTTGGCAACTGGAGGAAAAGATCATAACGTAAAACTCTGGGAGATTCAGGCGGAACTTGGTAGCGAAAGTAAGTGAACAGAATTAATGAAGGTTATATTTCAAATTTTCTTGAATTTTGAATTTAACATGTTAACCCTTTAATTCTTGAAATTCTGGTCTTTCAATTTTCAAGGCAACTACGCTGAAAAATAAACTGTTAAATACATGTATTCTGAAACTAATTTGATTGGAACAGTAACAGCTCCCAGTCAAATTAGTTTCAAAATATTCAACAAAATATTCCTTTCATTATATAGAACGTAAGAGGACATAAATTTACATTTGGCTCCACACTCGGGGGGAGGGGGGGGGGGCTGGATGTGGGAGATGTCAAAGTGGTGAACATGGGGATTTACGATGATGCACCATCAACCATCCAATCTAGTTTACATTTACTTTCACATGTTATATGAAGTTATATGTACAGACCAGGTCATTGCATCAAGATGACGTCTCGGTCATATATGATATCCGCTATTTTTATACCCCGGCAAAAAATTTGGCGGAATATTATGTAATGGCGCCGTGCGGGCGACAGAGTGGTTTCCGGTTCGCATTGACACTTCATTGGGTGGTTGGACTAGGTCTGGGGAAGAAACCTATCGAAATCGCCGATTATCTGAAATCCAAGATGGCCGGTGACCATCTTGAAAATTGGTTTCCGGGTGACAACTCTGTTACTGTTTATTGGATCGCTTTGAAACTTCATGGAGTGGTTGGACTAGGTCTTAGGAAGAAACCTATCGAAATCGACAATGATCCGAAATTAAGGTGGCCACCAGCCACCGGTGGCCATCTTGAAAATTGGTTTCCGGATGCTAACTCTGTTACCGTTTATCGCATCGCATTGAAACTTCATAGAGTGGTTGGACTAGGTCTGGGGAAGAAACCTATCAAAATTGATCATGATCAGAAATCCAAGATGGCCACCAGTGCCCATCTAGAAAATTGGTTTCCGGATGATAACTCCATTACCGTTTATTGCATTGCATTCAAACTTCATAGAGTGGTTGGAATAGGTCTGGGGAAGGAAGCTATCGAGATTGACAATGATCCGAAATCCAAAATGGCCGCCAGTGGTGGTTTCCAGATGATAACTCCGTTACTGTTTATCAGATCGCTTTGAAACTTCATAGAGTTGTTGGACTCGGTCTGAGGAAGAAATCTATCAAAATGGACAATGATCCAAAATCTAAGATGGCCGCCAGCCACGGGCTGCCATATGGGAAGTTTGTTTCTGGAGGATATCTCCGTTACCATTTATCGGATCACTTCCTAGGGTCCTTGGATTATGTCTGGTGAAGAAACTTATCAAAATTTGTGATAATCCGAAATCCAATATGGCCGCCAGGCAACAGCAGCCATCTTGAAAATTGGTTTCTGGACGATACCTCCTTGACTGTTTAACGGATCGCTTTGACACTTATGGGATGACTGGTCTGACGTGTCTGAGGAAGAAATAAATATTTTCTGATAGCTCTCATTCATTGGTTTGTCATCATCGCGGCATATTATGCGCCGTTTGCGGAGCTCTTGTTACCGTGGTGTAATATGTTTTTGCAGCTGTGTCATTGAAGGTAACTGACACCTTGGCCGGGCATACCTGCATGGTTCTCTGTGTAACATTCTCTGCTAATGCCAAGCTGTTAGCTTCAAGGTCAGTTACTCAATAAATATAAACAATCATTGGTAGTACCTAATAGACAGATCCATTTCTAACTATGCCCCGCCCATTTCTAGCTAAGCTCCACCAACTTTTTGGGCATGTTGGAATCAATATATATAAATATATACTTTGAATCCTGAATTCCCAGAAATGCAATTTCAAGGTAGCTATGCAGGTAAGCTGCTGAATATTCTGAAACATTTGACTGAGTGCTGTCGCTAGCACTGAGTCAAATTAGTTTCAAAATATTCAGTATAATGTTTATTAATAAATATTAAAGCCATACAATTCATATACTTGACACTATTCAGTGTTCATGACAGACATAGATATATCATTCATAATGCATTATGTTTGTGATTTCGTTTATTTCACATTAAGAGTATACTTACCACCCTGATACTTTATGATATAGCCAGAATTTGTAAGAGAATTCGGCGGGAGGAAGGCGAAGGTCAGAAGACCGGCTCATCCATGGAAGAGCAAGCTTTTGCACAACAAACATCTGAAATTGCGTATGTAAACACAATCAGGAAATGATTTGGACATCGGATAACACGACCGATGTTGAGAGTAATGACCGTTTCACATCCGTTCCCCCCCTCTTTTAAAGAGGGAGCGATGACCTCAGTGTCGTATACGCTCTCTATGTACTCGTGCTAAAGTACTATAAGACATCGGACGAAAGCTTCATGTCGTATACTCTCAGATGGAAACACAAAACCATCACCATTTTAGTAAGTAATATAAAAAATGTGACAAAAAATAACCATCACCAAATATAGGACTAACCTATTTTGATGAGATTCCCCTTTGATTACCGCTGGCGATGATAGGTACAGTACGGAAAAGCGGGGATTCCCCCCACTAAATTGCACTGAGTGTGAGTCAACGGCCTTATGTACAATATTTACAAATTTATATACAGATTTAACGTTTATGTAAAATCGATAAGGCAAGTGGATTTGACGTGTCACGTAGGTAATGATTTGTAAAACTAGACTCAGTGCCATTGTGCTACTGACATAATGTCATCCACCGCACTCCGTTAAACAGAGCCATGGATGGCACTACGCCACGGACACTGAGCCTTGGCCATGTCAACTTGTTTACCCGTGACGGCTTTGTGGCATTGCTGGATGCATTCCACCATCCACCTCGAAATGGTATCTTTAGAAGCTCTCCCATGGGGTTCAATGTAAGATAGCCATAAAGCACTAGGGTCCATCCGCCATTCCTGTGTATGTTGTTTATATCACGTTAATGCATGGACTGGACACCAAGCCTTTGAATTAGGATCAAACCTAGACAAAGCGGGTAAAACTATAGGCTGACCAGGATATTTTAAAGACTGGTTCTTCGCCATAAAGTTAACTCTAGGTAGAAGCCTATGGCCTTACCCTGTCACCACAAAACGGTCTGGCTCTGCTGACAAAGCATGTATTTCACTTCTTCGTTTGGCTGAAGCTGCAGCAATCAGAAAAACTGTTTTAAGCGTCAACATTTTCATGGAAATGGAGCTTAGTGGTTCAAAGGGTTTGTTTATCTGCTAATACTTGAAGTACTAATGATAAACTTCAAGACGGGATCACTGGAGGATTCCTTGGTCTTAGATTACCCATGCCTTTGATTAAAGTATTTGGATTACATACTTCATCACTTCCCCTAATAGCCAAGCAAGGGATAACTGACATTAAAGCTGACTTGTAGCCAGCGATAGAGTTAGGCTTGAGGCTATAGGCATCAAAAAGGTGACAGTGGAAATCGGCTACTACCTGAATAGATGCTTCCATTGGATTAATACCTCTTTTTGAGCACCATTCAGCAAATCTGTTGATTATAGAATTATATGCTCTGGAGGTTGACCCCCTTCCGGCTTTTGCCATAAACATGGCTGCTTGCTCAGAAAACCCCTCCTTAACTGCTGATTCCGTGACAACATCCACGCAGTCAATTGGAACATTGACGGGTTGTTGTGCAAGGCCTTGCCCTGGAAGATTATGTTGTCCATCAAAGGCAGAGGAACAGGATTGCAGACCAGAAGGTCCAGCAGATCCATATACCATGATCGGCGTGGCCAATTTGGGGTGGTCAGAAGCACTTGGCATTCCTGCTGCCTGATTTTCTGGAGAACTTTTGGAATCAGGATTGCTGGCGGGAATGTGTATGCATACATTCCCTCCCAACTGATAGCTAGCGCATCTATTGCGATAGTGCTCGGATCTGGAATTGGAGAGACATACGTCGTCATCTTCGCATTCTTGTTCGTTGCGAATAAATCTATGTTGGGCTTGCCCCAGTGGTTGAACAGGCGATCCGCCACACATTGATTTAGTTGCCATTCTGTGGGAAGAATGCTCATTCTTCGGCTCAATGAGTCTGCTAATAGATTTAGCCTTCCCGGAATATGAACTGCTTTCAGGGAAATCCCATGATCTAGGCACCAGCAAAGCAGTTTCCATGTCATCATACAGAGACTGGGCGACTTCATTCCGCCCTGGCGGCTTATGTAAATCACTACTGTTGTATTGTCTGATCAAACCAGAACACTTGCCCTTGACCTCTAGGAAGTGTTCCATGGCTAAGACTACTGCTCGCATTTCCAGCAGATTGATACGTTCTCTTGACTGATCCAGATTCCAAAGCCTTGATACTTTGTTTTCTTCCAGGCAAGCTCCCCCATCCCTCCATTGATACATCTGTGTACATCGGTACCTGAGGGTGGGGAGGTGACAACGTCACCCCCGCCAGGAGATTTTCTCTCTTCATCCACCATTGAAGGTGGTGAATAAGAGGTTCCAACACTGACACCTTTGAGTCCAGGAAACCCGTACTCTGTGTCCACTGTGTCGAGAAATAACTGGATCGGCCGCCGGCGTAAGGCTGCCTGAGGAATGACTGGTTCCAAAGAAACCATCAACCCCAACATTCTCAAGTAAACCCGTGCCAGGACATGACGACTGTTGCACACTGACTGTATGACTAAGATGAGTATTTCTACTCTCTGTTGAGATGGATAAACATATCCTATTTCTAGATCGAAGAACATGCCCAGGTAAACAAACTTCTGGGATGGAGTCAGCTCTGACTTTTGAAAGTTGATTATCCAGCCTAGATCTGTAAGAGTTTTCAAAACTATCTCCAGATTTGCTGATAGGCTTTTTTGAGTGTGTGCTTTTAACAGCCAGTCGTCTATGTACGTGTGGATTGCTATGTGTCTCCTGCGGAGGTATGACGTCATAGCTTGGACCACTCGAGTGAAGACCCGAGGAGCCGTCGATATACCAATTGGGAGAAAACTGAAATCCCATTGGTGGCCCTGAAATGCAAGTCTCGGGAACTAGGCTTGCGCGATTTTTGCTTTGAAACATCGCGATCGATTTCTTTTTTAAATCGCGATTTTCGATTAAATCGTAGGTCCAAATTCCCAAAAGTATAAAGTGGGTGGGGGTGGGGGTGTAACATGACTTGTTTCTAGAAAAAGTTGAAATAAATGACACAAAAATAGCACGAAATTAGAACACATTTTCATGCAAGGAATTCTTACCATCCTACATCTATGCTTAATATATACCTTATATCCATCATCGCGGGAGTGAAATTATTAATTGGGACCGCCTAAATATTGCGTATAGTTTAATAAACATTATTTATTTCATCAAAATTTGAGATAAAATGTCGCCAAGAAAATATATAAATTACATGATGTATCAGCTTCTGCTTATAGACTCCCTTTGTAGGACGAGTTTAGGTCATTACCGAAGTAACGCGAAGACGCTAATATTAGTACCCGGGGAGATACTGCGCAATTCACATACATAGGACGGTAGTTTTGAGTAGGTACGAGTGGAACGGCTTAAACTCGTCCTATAGTGCAGTTTATAGTTGCTTTCAGAATGTACGAGTTACATTTAAGAGTAATCAACAGAACGCACAGTTCAAAATCAAACAATTTGGAATGCTGTTGCTTTATTTTCTTTAATTTGACATGACAACCGAATCAAAAAGGAAAAAGCATTACACCGCCTGAAATTGCTAACTCTAGAATTAAAGAGACTTATGTTCACTCATTGCCTAACACTCTGCAACTAATTATATACTTGACATTTCACGACAGACTCAGGGTCTGCAGCGAAAGAAAGAAAATTTTATGGCGATTCGACGGAGTCTCAATGACAAAAGGTGTTACCTCGCTATTGTTAGCTTGTTTATTGTAGCACTTTGTGTTGCGATTAGTAATTATTCGACACTTGCATGGCACGGCGGGATATAAACACAATGAACACAGGCGTGAATCGATTATAATTGTACTCATGTATTGATAAAATGCGACGGAAAAGTACACACCTCAGATTTTAAAAAAAACATGACATTTTTGACGATTTTCCGATTTTTCCTCAATTACATCGTAAAAATCGTGATTTTGAAAATAAATCAAACTTCACGGTTAAAGCGAAAAATCGCGCAAGCCTATCAGGAACCGACGAAAGCTATTCGCAATGGGAATGAAAATAGGCATCTTTTAGATCTATTGATGCTGTCCACATTCCCTTCCTCAATCCTGCTAACACCGTTCTCACAGTTTCCATTTTGAATTTGGTGTGGGGATAAACCTGTTGAGAGGTTTGAGGTTGAGAATTGGTCTCCACCCTCCAGTGCTTTTTGTCACTAGGAACACGGTTGAATAATAACCCGGACATTTTTGTGCCGGTTGAATAGCGTGTTTTAGTATGAGGGATTGAATTTCTTCCTCTATACACAACCGTTGATCTGGATCTCTTGGATTTTGAGTCCCAATCGGAACCAGAGACAGGCGCGATGGCTGATTTGAAATCCAGTCGGGATGGTAACCGACTGAAAACCATCGCAAGACAGCGGTCCTGAGTAACCCGCTCCCACTCTTGCATGTGGAAGGCCAAACGGCCTCCCATGGGTGCACCTAAGGACTGAGGTGGACCTGAGAAGTGCAAGAGAAGCCCTGTCTCTGGTGGCTGTCCTAGCAGCACTGGTGTGGTCTTTTTGAGAGGCGGCCCATCAGGTTCAGCTCCTACGACCAGAACCCTGCGCTCCTCTACCAGCGCCACGCGCACCTCGGTACGCAGGCTGTCTAGCGGGTTGCGCTGGAGGAGCCTGCACTCCCCCCTAGCTGGCTTATGCTGTCGTTGCCGTGGCCGACGCTGCGTAGGTGGTTGGCCTCTGACAAGGCCACCACCACCTCTAGCCTGCTGAGGTTGGAAGGCAGGGGGGGGGGGGTGCCTGCTCGAACACGCTCCCTGCGGAGCACTTCAAACTGCTCTCGCAGCACCCTCTGGTTGTTCACGAGGTTTACGGTTTGTTGGCGGTGCAGACATCCTTCACCTCCAAACAACCCTGGACCTGCCATCGGCGTCCGAAGAAGCCGATTGTACATGTCCTGCGAGGGGCACAAATTGTCACGGGCAGATGTGCGCCTCGCCCGTAAACTCCTGGTTACGGATCTCGTCATGCAGTCCAGAGCCAGGTTAATGCCGTCCTGGATGGCTCTCTGGACTGCAAGAGGAGAAGTTTGGCGGGCCACTGATGCTGCTATTACTGGCTGTAGCAGCTGGCAAACGTGCGAGAGAGCCGAGATGGCTCCTCTCGTACTTTCCTCCGTGTCCCGCAGCGCGGAATTAGCGTTGCGCAGGCACTAGCACAAGGGTCCCGTGTCAGACTGGGACCCAGGCCACGTGTCTTCGCCCAAAGCCGCACGGTCATCCATGCAAGGCTTTGGAACGACACCATACTTCTGATATAGATCAGAACTTATATGGCAGAGCCGTGCCACCTCACGAGGGGCCTTCGCAAGGCGTCCTTTCGGCAGAATGGACGTCTGCCGCAGCGAACATATCAACGATATGCTCCACATACAGCAGAGATGGCATGGTGCTCGTCACCAGTTTCCCTCCCAACCACGGGCGCTGGTCCCGCTGGGAAGCCAGTGGATCCACCTGGAGTTCTGGCTTGATGTTCACCAGCCATTGGCAAGCATCCAGCCAGTCTTCCTCGGTGGCCACCTGTGAATGTTCGACGAGCCTAGGGCCTTCGTCGCCCTCAACCACATTCACTGGTGGAGTAATGGCCGGAGCTGAAGATACTCCTGGAAAGCCAGGGAAGCCATACGGACCCGCAAGGGACGGCATGGCTTGTGCCGTGGATATTCCAGGAGCCGGATTTATGGTGTCATGGGAGGCTAAAAACATGACGTCACAGTCCGGGCCTTCCTCACGGTAACTCTCGGCAAGCCGAGGGATACGGTATGGACAGCCATCGGCTCCTAGCCGTTGAGCCGTGAAACCCACTCCCGAAGAAGTAGTTCCATGGAAAAGGTCACCCATGGGCCCCCATGGGGGCCCATGGGAATCCATTTCCATGGCCATCGACTCATCGGTAGGCCATAACAGAGTGTCCTCTTCCTGCCCTGAAAGATTTGACGCCAAGCTTGAAAAGGGATCAAGCTCGGCCTGGGCAGGAGGGATATCGCGTGAGGCGCTGATACCCTTAGCCTTAGACTGCTCTAAAGCACTCGATCGATAAGTGAGCGCCCGAGGCCATGGCTTTCGCTCCCGGGTCCACGGGCGAGGCAAGCCTCAGCGCCTGACCAACGGGAGGCGTCTCTGGGTCTATAACGAAAACTGGTTTGCTAAGAGAACCAGACCCAGAGACGGGAACACTCTGTCCCGGAGAAAATAAAGACGACAATGACGAACTTGACCCGGGAAGCAAGCTGCGAAGCAAGTCTGGGACAAGATCCGTGATCGTCTTCTTCATTTCTCCCATCATTTCAAGACGGAAGGCCTCCATGTCTGGCATGGATGCCTTCCTCTTCTTACCACACTCCTTTTCCAGATGCCTCTTCTCGTCTGCCGCCTGGTCCTTTACCTGCTGATTTAAAATATCAGTTAAAACCTCCACCGGCCACGACTCACACACATAGCAATTTAGAAGAGGCCCGCACGTACTGCACCTAGTGCAGTCATGAGGGAAAAAGCGGGCCTTCACAAAATGGTGGCAGGAAGGGCATTTGTTCTCAATAACCCTCTGAAAAGACACAAACGGAAACAATTAGTTTTTAGTTATGACGAACCAAAAAACCAATTGCAGAAGGCTAATAAGATCCATAAGGAAAACTTTTGACCATCAAATGAAAGATAAGCCAGGCCCATAGAAAAAACTATAGGCCTGACAAAAAGTAAACAAATCCTAAAACCTTGTTATACTTCTTTAAGAAGACAAGGGAGAGATAAGAATTTGAACTTGAATACTTGAGAGGCGAACTTTTTTAGACTTCACAGCTCAAAACACAGATTCATTAGTAATTGAACTTTATAAACACAATGAACCTATGCAAACCATCAAGAGAGATAAATAACTCAACACTCAGTCAAAAAACTTCTAAAATATTTAGAAATAAAATGACTGAAATTTTTTCTCCTAAATAACCTCATAAGATGACTTCTGAGGACGAGTGAAGTCTGATAAACAACACAGGAATACCTGATCCTGAGTCCAAAAACGCTGTGGTGGGGGGAGAATGCGGAGAAATTACTTCTTATGGTAATAACTCCCTCAGCAAACTCATAATAAAATAGAAGGACCCAGAAACCAAGTATAAATATTGTTTAAATAAAAGGATACCCTTCAAATATCAGCTCATGTGTCTGAAAAATAAAGCACAACATGCGTTAGCTAATATATAGGCCTCCCCCATAAAAGAGCTAGCCTAATAAAGACGTATCCACGAGATAGCACGAATCCCGGAAATACCATCCGAGTCAACACGCAAATTTTTTATCAATAAATTTACTAAAGTACACCTGATGGCTTGGACCGGGAGCATCCTCCGGTGGCTTGGCAGCATCGGACATACTAATAAACAGACAAACAACTCAAAGCTTCAAAAAGAAAGAAAGCAAAAGCAAGGCAGCAGAAAGCGTGTTGCAATGGCAGGTCAATATTTTAAGAAGAGAATGAGTCAGCCCCGTGCATGTGCGAGTTTGGGCTGCACATCCGCTGGACTGTCAGTTGTGTAACCTGCCCAGTGGGGGCGGTTTCTTTTTAATTCTGAGTATTATTGAAGCTAGGTCGATATTTAGGAACTAGCATAAAGTATCAGGGTGGTAAGTATACTCTTGATGTGAAATTGACTGGCTTGATAATCGAGCCAGTTATTCCAGTGCTAAATTAAAAAAAAATATTCTGGCTTGCAAATGAAAATTGGCTAAACAGAAATTTTCGAATTTCTTCGCCATTATTCCATTAACGGTCATGACAAGGTAACCAAAATGGAATCTGTAGTGAGTAGTTTTGAGGATTATCCATTTGCGGGACAAACAGAAATCGATTTTAGTCTTGTCTGCAGAAATGAAATATATTTTTTTAAATCTTGACCATTAAAGGGTTAATTGAAAGGAGTAAAATTTTATTAGCTTTGACGTGCTGTTGACACATTAAGGGTTAATTCCAATGTTAAGCGGTTATGTTCTGTGGCTTTACAAGCCCTATGTTATTGTTCTGTTTCTGTATTCCTCCGATCGCTGAATTATCTGATTCCATAACTCAGGATTCTTAGCTAATTCTGAATCATAAACACGACCAGTGTTTCTCAAAAGGGTAATTTGGTTGGTATATACCCCCAAAATGCAACTTGGGACCCCCAAAAATTGTGGCAGTGGGTCCCATGTGATTCCTGAAAATCATGTATGATTGATAAATACTAATTAGTCTTATAAGTTTTTGCACAAACATACCCACAAAATCTGGTAGTGGACCCCCGATACATGTAAGTCATAGAGCTGTGAGCCCATGGTACTGTAATTTGAGCATGAATGAGAAAATCTGCAGTGGGATCCCAAATTTCATTTGGGTCCCTCAGATTTCAGGTTGGGACCCAAATTTCTAGGTGGGTGTCGGGGATCCAAAATTTAGATGCCATGAGAAATGCATACATGGTGTCATAAAAGTTGTTTGACCTAATTAATTTTAAATTTCTGATTGATATATTTTATGTTTTATTTGATCCACAGCTCAGGAGACAAGACTGTGCGCCTATGGGATCCAGTATGTATGTTATAGATTTTGTAATTTTGGTGACAGTCACATAGAAATTATTTGATTCATCTTTTAACAGTACATGTAGTAAAATAATGTAGCATGGTTGTTTCCGAATTAAAAGAACTTCATTTCAGAGATGAGCAATCACTCGCCCTGACCGCCAGCTCGCATAATTCCCTAAATAAGTTATTGGTTTGATTGGCCTCTATCAAGTCCCTGATTCCAGGTCCCATTATGCCATATCAAGGCTGTTTTTTATTATTTCAGTCAATTATTGGTAACATCCCCAGTTTTTACACCGATACCCATTTATGCTCCTGGGTGGAGAGAATCAATGGAGCGAAGGAGATTGCCCATGTTTTCAATGACATTGAGATAGGGCACAGCTCAGGCGCGAACCAGGTTCTCTGGTTAAGTAGTCCTGAGTGCTAGCCACCTCACATCATGTCCTGAGTGCTAGCCACCTCACATCATTCCCCTATCCAGGAGCACGATTTTCTCTAGCCTACATGAATAAAATCTACAATAAAACAGCAACAACTTTCAATAAAATTGTTTCTCATATCAAGGCAGTAGCACCATTCGTTGCCTTGCAAGTGGACATTTAACTCTTGATTTTATCGTGACCATGAAAGTGTTTATTTACCATCCTGTTTTAACTTTCAGGCAAAAGGACAATGTGTGCATGTGATAGAAGGACATACCCGGTAAGAAAATTATCCTCAAACCCACAGCTAATCAATACAGTACAGCTAAGAAATAACTTCAAATGTTTTCAAAAACGAAATAAAATTGTATTGTTGAATATGCTTAACAAAATTTGGATTGGAAGAAGCAGCAATGTCTTCCAATCCAATGGACCTTTCCGGTTTTAGCTATGCCCCGCCAATCTCTGGCTAAGCTCCACCCACACCTCGCTCGTGTTTGGGATCGACCGATCTCTGAACAGACTGTCTATCAATTTCTGAAAAACTACACAGGTAAGCTGTTGAATATTTTGAAACTAATTTGACTGGGTGCTGTTGCTGCCTAAGGCAGCAACAGCGCCCAGTCTAATTAGTTTCAAAATATTCAACAGCATGTTTATTAAATAGCAAAGAATTACAAAGACATACAATTCATACAACGTGTCGCCCATTTGAGATTTGGTGATGGTCTATATGGAACCCTTTGTGGCGTAATGATTATGACATCATCATACATGCGCTGAGCTGATTATAGTGTCATACGAGGTCTGACGATGGATGGATACTCTGGAAAGGTGAATTATGTTTCAAATATTCAACAAGACGTTAGTTACTAACTAACCTGCTTCTATTTTTGTTCTGGAAACAGAGCTGTACTTGTAAGATATAAATTCAAATGTATGTTGCACACTAATGCTGTCCCCAGTTTATGTGAGGAAGTGAATTTTCAGTTTAAATCCTCACAATATCCTAGACCTTGTAATAGAAGCTGCTAGGATAACTCGTTCACTAGGCCACCTCCATGGCCCACATCACCTGGATGAGATTGACATCTCATAAATTTGTGACCATATTGAAATTGAATGAAAGCTTGAAGAGTTTGTAATTTATTATGCTGAAGGGCCAAACCAGCTTATGCCATGCCGGCCATCCATCATTCGTTCGTCGTTCCTCTGTATGTCTGTCATCCATCCATCAAATCACTTCTCAACATTTTGACTGATTTCCACCACATTTGGCTGGAAGGATCCTATCCTGGTAACGTCTCTTCAGAATTTTGATTCGTCAATTTTTTTGGTGGAAATCTTAGATTTTTAGCCCAGATGGCCAGAATGTCCAAGTGAGCTTATGCCATGGAGACCGTCCATCATGTGTCTTGCCATCTGTCTGTCTGTCTGTCTGTCCATCAACATTTGCTTTAAAACTTATCTCCTAAACTGCTTGGCAGATTTTAGCCAAATTTGCCTGGAAGGATCCTATGGTGGTAGGCTCTAGAACCTTTATTCAGAATTTTGATGGATCAATTTTTTGGGTGAAAATCTTAGATTTTATGAAAAATGTACCAGAAGTTGTCAAAACACATCTTCCTTGGCCTCTAGATGGATTTCAACCAAATTTGGCTTCAAGGATCCTATGGTGATAGGCTCAAGAAATTCTGTTCAGAATTTTGATTGGTCAATTTTTTGGGTGAAAATCTTTGATTTTGTGAAAATTTTACTGGAAATTGCTTCTTCTCCATAGCTGTTTCACAGATTTCGATCAAATTTAGCCAGGACTCTATCATGATCGGCTCCAGAACCTCTATACAGGATTTTGATTGGTCAGTTTTTTGGGTGAAAATGCTAGATTTTATGAAAAATTTAAAGAAAATTGTCAAAACTCCTCCTCCTCCTCCTCCTCCTCCTCCTCCTCCTCTACCGCTTGATGTATTTCAATCAAATTTCGCTGGTGGGATTCTATTTTGCTAGGCTCCAGAACTTCGGAATTCATAATTTTACTTGTTCATTTTGTTAGTGAAAATCTGAGATTTTATGAAAAAATTATCAAAAATTTATCAAAAATGCTTCTCTGCCTTAGCTGCTTGAAAGATTTCATTCAAATTTGGCTAGACAGACTATCTTCGTAAGCTCCAGATCTTCTCTTCAGAATTTGGCTTGGTAAATTTTTTTGTGTGAAAATCTTAGATTTTATGAAAAGTTTGCTGGAAATTGTCAAAATGCATCTCCTCTTTAGCGCTTGGTGGATTTTAGCCAAATTTGACCGGAACTATCGGGCTACAGTGGTAGGCTCTAGAAGTTCTAGTCAGAATTTTGATTGGTTGAATTTTTGCTTTTTAAATTACTACCCGTTAATCAGTGGACCGATTTCAATGATACTTGAGTGGAATGATTTTATCACGGTAGGTTTCAACAGATCAAAGGGAAATCTTCATTGGTCAATTTTTTGGCAGGCCATCTTGTATTTTTCGGTAATTATCCAGAAATCTGTTAAAACATCTGAACCGCTTATATTGCATGCATTCAAGAGACTAAAATAGCTAAACACTCAGAGCAGCAACTACAGATAGGCCCTAAACTAGTGCTCATGGAGCATAAACAGGCCACATACCAGGACTTAGGCTTCGTAATCGGACCAAGGGTCTTTGATCATGTCATTAGTTTTGGATACGTCAGTAATCGCGTTGCATTCATCGACCTGGCTATACCTATGAGAAAACACACCACTTCTACATGTGTAAGTGTCGAATTGGCAACGCATCTGGCCTAACTACCGAAAAAGCCAAAGAGAATCCAGCAATATTAGATTCCTTCTATGCAGAACTGAGCTCTGCCATTACAGTCCCAGCTAGATGGCAACTGTTCATGTGTGGAGATTTCAATTCAAAGCTGGGTAAACTCGGAATTGCGGACAAAGGTTCAGGACTTGGCCTATGCATGGGATCCTCTGGAGAGGGCACACGCAACAGCAATGGAGATGCACAGTGAGTGGTGGTGTGTAGTCAGTAGCTCTCAGGGCTCGGGCTGCCCGAAACATTTTGTGACAGTCATCCGTGGCAGTGATTTCATCTGCTAGGGAGTCTGCCCGTTGAATAGCAAGATCTTGTAAGCGTTCGCTAATGTGGCGCAGAATAATATTGCGCTCCCGGCGTAGTTTGGTGCGGTCTTCACTTTGGCCACTTTGATAGATGTGCAGCTGTAACGCTTTCAGCTCTGCTAACAGTTTTACTACTAGAGGGTCGTCAGTATACCTAGTTTGGTTGTTTTTAAGAATACCTATGGTGCTGGTAGTGGATGATTCCATAGATTTCAGTATTTTGGTTAGGGCTTCGTTTGGATCGGAGCTGACATCGATGTTAGCTATCTGCTCCCCGAGGTCTTTTTTATATGATATTTGAGTCTCAGTGTCGCTGATGAGCTTGGGTAGGTTGTAAGTGACTACCCTTTTGCCGGGTATGGTGTTTATATATTAGGTAGAGATTGTTCATCTGAAGGCATGTAATGACTAGCTTATGGTCAGAATTGAGGTCTGTGCCTCCATACGAACGAGCATTCCGGAGTAAGGGTTTTGCTTCTGTCTTGCATAGTATGAAGTCTATTTGGTTGAAGACAGCTCTTGTAGCCTTAGAACCTTTTGGGGCTGTACGATCAGTAATGTGTCCAGTCCATGTTGTCCGGTGACGGCATGGGTGTTTGAAAGCCGTATTTGTGACAAATAGGCCATTGGAACTAAGGAATGCCACCAGTGAAATTCCATTGCTGTTGCGTGTGCCCTCTCCATAGGATCTCATGCATAGAGGCTACGTTTATACAATGCAACCTGCGTATCCTTGATGCTGTATAACTGTAACAGCTGTGCAGCTCCAAAGGCAGCTTTAGAGAAACTCGATGCCTGCCACCGCAAACACCTACGCACCATCACTGGACACCGATGGCCAGACAGCATAATTTCCAATGATGAACTATACAAGATGTGTAATATGTCGCCGCTGTCTGTAAAAGTCGCCCAGCAAAGATGGTCCATGTTTGGCCATGTGCTAAGGATGCCAGAAGAGACACCAACGCAAAGAGCCTTGGAATTCGCCCTACTCAGAGCCAGCAGATACAAAGCCAAGAGAGGATGTCATTGCATAAATCTGCTAAGCGTGCTACGAGGTGACCTCAAGAAAGCAGGACTCGGTACACTGAAGTCAAGAATGGACCTGAGGAAATTAAGGATTTCGGCCGAGGACAAGACACAGTGGGCAAAAGCGAAGACGGACTGATAGCAGCTGTAGGATGTTTCTACTACTACAGCCGCAGAATACAGTAATCATACATAAGCCGCTTAGCAGATTTTGACCAAATTTGGCTGGAACGATCCTATATTGGTAGCCTCTAAAAGGTCTGTTCAGAGTTTTGATTAGTCAATTTGCTTGGTTGTCACCATGAATTTCTGAAAATTATCCATCGTGTCTGTTTAAATGTAATGGCTCAAATGCTAATGGCCCATGTGCCTCTTGTTAATAGATTATATTCATGAGACATGCTATTGTTAAAATTCTGTCTATTTAAGCTCCGCCCACTTTCCCATGCGAGTGAATCAATTTGAAACTGAAACCTAAATTACGGTACCACAATCTAAATTTTATGGTAACTATACAGGGAACCTGTTGAATATTTTGAAACTAATTTAACAGGGGGCTTGTTGCTGCCTGTAGCAGCAAGGGGCTGTTGCTGCTTATGGCAGCAACAGATCCCAGTCAAATTAGTTTCAAAATATTCAATAGAATGTGCGTTAAATTTCAAATTTATCAAGACATACAATTCATAGGATTTTATGACAGACTTCGATTTTTGTCATGGAGCTACACCATTTTGATTGTGACAGCTGACATATATATTTGATTATGACACTAGATGCTTGACTGACAGATCGGATCTATTAAACTGTTAATGGCTTATGTTTGATGTGTGTATCAATACAGATATGTCACCTGTTGTGCATTTTCACCCGATGGGACGAAATTGGCAAGTGGATCAAATGATAAGAAGGTCTGTGTGTGGGGAATCATGCCGGAGACTGAACTGGCAGGTACAAATAAACCCTGTAGTGGTCGATATTGATAAAAAAAAAAAGGATAGAAATATTCTCATAGTGCAAGGCAAGAAAAGATAACTTTTAGAAAACTTACAGCTAGAATGCCTGGCATTGTTGGACAATGCTAATGGATTTGTCATTCCTAACTACTGAACCAATGAGTGCATTCTTGGTGCATTCTAAACCTGTTCTCTTTCCATTTTGGTTGTAATCCCTTCATGGTCAAGTCTAACTAAAGCCGCTTCAGCAGTGGTCTTGAGGAATGTCCATTTGCAGGCCAAGAGATGACTTTTAGAAAGTTTATCACTGGAGTGATTGGCTCCATAAGCAAGTCAGTCATTCCATTGGTAAAATTAAAAAAAAAAGTCTTGGTCTATAAATGGTCATTCTGTAATGTAAATGGCCATTCTGTATTGTAAATGGACATTCTGTAATGTAAATGGACATTCTGTAATGTAAATGGACATTCTGTATTGTAAATGGCCATTTCACTTCAAGAGTATACTTACCTTCCTAATACTCTTTGATATTGCTAAATATCGGCTTACACTCAATAAAACACTCAGATTAAAAAAGTTAGGTGCCCCTACTGGGCAGGGAGTCAGAGGGCAGTCCAGCGGATGCCAGCCCCACCACCGCGCATGCGCAGACTAGCACTTCCTCTTTGCTAATTTATTGGCAGAGGGTCAACACATGTTTCCATGCTTAAAGCTTTTCTAAGCAATTCTAAGTCATTTAATAAAAATATTAGAAGTGTAATGACCTGTAAGAGATGGCAGAACACTCTAATGCGCCAGAGGAGGGCCCAGGACCTATCCATCCGGTGACTTCTAGTATATTTTAGCAAGTTTATCCCGTTGTAATGTGTTTCCGGGACTCGCGTTTATCGAGATAAGCGCCTAATATAGTTGGGGTTTTTCAAAATGGCGCTATGTAATACTAATCTCTCTTTGTGTTTATGTCCACAGGTATCTGTCTATGATTGTACAGGACATCACATCAACAGAGGGTTTGTTTTCTCTCCACCAAGGTTCCATTTCCTACTAATACTGTTAGGTTATCTAACCAAAAAGTCTATGTCCAGTGATTTGGAGACCTCGTAAGAAGGTCTTCTCACTTTGCCCTCTTGGTCCAATTCCTTTCCCCTTAAGGTGGAGAGAGTTAAGAGGTCATAGTCTTGGTGGAGTGTTCCAGTTCATCAGATTGGATGGTTTGTCTATGCAAAGAATCAGGTATTCTAGTTAATGATATGAGGCACTTCTCTTATATTTGAGAATAATTATATAAACTTTTGCCATTTTATCATTGTTTATCTGATGTTTGTGTAGCCTGAATATTCTATCCTTTCTAGTCAGGATGTTCTGGATATGAATACAATTCGTCCTTACACCTGGATGTTTGTTTCGGATCGATTTAATTTCTTTTTTGAAATTATGACGTCATAATCAGCCTTGCACTTTATTAACAATTAAAGTTTTGCCCAACACTGTTTTTTTAATATCTGTTAGGTGCTCTTTATGAACACCTTTTCCTCTCGTTTTATTTTGGTTTTGAGTTTTCTAACCTTAACTAAAATACTCATTGTCTTCGTCTTCTGGCCTGTTTCAGAGACCTGGTTGTCTGTCTTGTGGTCGCTTCCTCAAGGAAAGATTTATCCCACATTTATGTTTCCAGTGTAGTCCATGTGGCCCGTTACTTAAATGTGATGTATGTAAGCAGTGGGGGGGGGGGGGAAGCGATCTAATGGCGGATTTTTTTTTCATTACAGGTGAAGGATAAGATCGTGGAGGAAGAGCGAAAACAAAAGAGAGAGGTAACGAGTAAAAAGGGTAAGAGAAAGGCCTCGTCCTCAGTGGACATGGAGGCCTTCTGTAGTGAGATGTTGGGAGAGATGAAGAGGACAATCAAAGATTTGGTTCCAGAGTTGCTCCGTAGCATGCTTCCTGGATCAAATCCTTTGTTGTCCTTCATCTGCTTCGGAGCAGATGATCTCCGCCTCTGAATCTGGTTTCTTTAGGGCTCTACCAGTTTTCAATGATTTAGAGGTGGCCCCATTAGAGGGGGCGTTCCAGGACACTGGCAGCAGGCTTGCCGCGCCGGTGGGTCGTGGACGGTTGTCGCTGGAACCTGGTGCCTGCTTATCAGCCCAGGGGTATCCGCACACCGCAGGTGCCAGTACCTCCTATAGCACCTTTCCTGGCCAGTCCGGGTTAGCTCTCTTTGCTGACCCGGAGTCTAATCTTTCTGGCCAGGAAGAAGAGGATTATCTGCTGGGTTCTCCTTCTGATGTCGTGACAATGGACATTGACGTCTGTGCACCCCTCGCGGGGAATACAGGCGACATTGTCCACTGTTCTACTCATGCAGGAGTAGAATTCACGGCTCAGAAGGTGGCCCGGGTTGGACATGACGGCCAGTTGTTCCGCATACTTCGGCTTGCCGAGGGTATAGCTGGTTCTGGCCAGGGGGTTGGTGTGGCAATAAGTGCCCCACGCAATACAACGGCGCCTACTCCTGGACAAGCCAGTCAGATTAACATGCCTGCTCTTTCGGGCCCGCATGCTTTCTCTGGCTTGCCAGGAGTGTCAGGCTATCCAGCTTCAAGCTCGCCTGCGAATGCTCAGGAGGAAGACGAAGGCCCTCGTCTTGTAGAGCCTTCGCAGGTAGCCACGGAGGAGGATTGGTCGGACGCTTGTCAATGGCTTATAAGCGTCAGGCCAGACCTGCCCGTGGAACAGTTGGCTAGCCAGCGAGACCACCGGCCGTGGTTAGCTGGTAAGTCGACTGTTAGCGCCATGCCATCTCTGCCGCTAGCAGAGCATATCGTTGATATGTTCTCGGCGGCGGAGACGTCCATCAAGGCGAATGGACGTCTCGCGAAGGCTCCTCGCAAGGTTGCAAGGCGCTGCCGCATCGTACCCGTGGAGTATCAGAGGTACGGTGTGGTACCTAAGCCCAGCGTTGATGACTGCGCGGCTTTAGGTGAAGATACGCAGCCAGGCTCCCGTTCTGACACGGGAGCCCTATGTTCGAATGCGCTGCATTCGGCCAATACCGCGTTGCATGATGCGGAGGAGAGTGGGAGAGCGTCTATTGCGGCGCTTTCTCATGTCTCCCAGCTGTTGCAAGGGGTAGTGACAGCATCCGCATCGCGCCAGCCTAGCCCGATAACTGTCCAGAGAGCCATCCAGGATGGAATCAACCTGGCTCTGGATTGTTTGACTCGGGCTGTGACCAGAAGTGTCCGGGCGAGGCGCACGTTTGCATTGGACAACCTGTGCCTGTCCCAGGACCTGTACAATAGGCTGCTGCGTACGCCTATGGCAGGTCCTTGTCTCTTTGGAGGTGAGGGATGCAAGCACCTCCAGGAGACGGTCACTCTGGTCAACAACCAGCGGGCACTTCGCGAACAGTTTGAGGTGCTCCGTAGGGAGCGCGTTCGCGCAGCACCCCCTGCGTACCATCCCCTGCAGGCTTGAGGTGGAGGTGGCCATGTCAGAGACCAGCCACCAGCGCAACGTCGGCCTCGGCCACGTGCGATTCGGCCAACAGTGAGGGGGGTTGCAGGCTCCTCCAGCGCAGCCAGCCAGGCAGCCACCCGCGTACCGAGGTGCGTGCGGTGCTGGTCGTGGCGCGCGAGGATCTGGTCATGGTAATCGTGCTTGATGGGCCGGTTACCATGGTGAGAACCACTCCGTTGTTTCAGGCCAAGGAGACAGTGCCACTCTTGCACTTCTTATGTCCACCTCTCTCCCTAGGTGGTCCAGTGGGAGGCCGGTTGGCCCACCACAAGCAAGATTGGGAACGGTTAACTCGGGACCGTTTAGTTTTGCGATTGCTTTCAGTCGGGTATCATCCCGATTGGATGACAGGCCCACCATCGCGACTGTCTCTGGTGCCAATCTGGACTCAGATCCCAAGAGATCCAGATCAAAGGTTGTGTATAGAGGAAGAGATAAACTCCCTCATAAAAAAGGAGCAATTCAGCCGGCACAGAAGTGTCCGGGCTTCTATTCAACCGTGTTCTTAGTAACGAAAAGCACCGGAGGGTGGAGACCAATTCTCAGCCTCAAGCCATTGAACAAGTTCATAGAGACACCCAGTTTCAAGATGGAGACTGTGAAATCGGTGTTGACAGGGTTGGAGAGGGGAATGTGGACAGCTTCAATAGATTTGAAGGATGCTTATTTCCACATTCCTATAACGAGGTGTTTCCGTCGCTTCCTGAGATTTGCATTCTAGGGCAGACAGTGGGAATTCAAGGTGTTACCCTTCTGAATTTCCACGGCTCCTCGGGTCTTCACCAGAGTGGTTCTTGTGATAACAGCATACCTCCACAGGAGAAGCATAGCAGTCCACACGTACATAGACGACTGGCTGTTAAAGGCACACAACCAGGAAAGTTTATCGGCGAATCTGGAGATAGTTTTGAAAACTCTCACAGACTTAGGCTGGATAATCAATTTCCAAAAATCAGAGCTGACTCCATCCCAGAAGTTTGTTCACCTGGGAATGTTCTTCGATCTAGAGACAGGATATGTTTATCCTACTCAGGAGATGGTTCAGATACTCATCTCAGTAATACAGTCAGTGTGCACCAGTCGTCATGTCCTGGCACAGGTTTACTTGAGAATGCTGGGGTTGATGGTTTTCACTTCAAGAGTATACTTACCTCCCTAATACTTTTGATATTGCTAAATATCGGCTTTCACTCAATAAACACTCAGATTAAAACAGTTAGGGGCCCCTACTGGGCAGGGAGTCAGAGTGTAGTCTGGCGGATGCCAGCCCCACCACCGCGCATGCGCAGACTAGCACTTCCTCTTTGCTAATTTATTGGCAGAGAGTAAACACATGTTTTTGTGCTTTGCGCTTTTCTACTCATTTTTAAGTCGATTTAGCCTGTTTAGTAGAAGTTTCAAGCCTGTTGGGAATGTCTGAGAGAGTTGCTTCACCGGAGGACGGCCCAGGACCTATCCATCAGGTGACTTCTATTAAGATTTAGTGAGTTTTACCCGGTGTAATGTGTTTCCGGGACTCGCGTTTACCGTGATAAGCGCCTTGTTTAGATGGTTTATTTCAACTAGGGGCTATATAATACTAATCTCTCTTTGTGAGGATATGTAATGGACATCACAGCATCAGAGGGTTTGTTTCTCTCCACCATGGTTCCATTTCCTACTAATACTGTTAGGTTATCTAACCAAAATTTTTTGTGTTCAGTGAGTCGGAGGCCTAGTATAAAGGTCTTCTCACTTTGCCCTCTTTATCCAGCTCCTTCCCCTAAGGTGGAGTGTTAGGAGGCGTAGTCTTGGTGGAGTGCTCCAGGTCACGTTGAATGGTTTGTCTATACAAGGTGTCAGGTATCTAATTATTGATATGAGGTGATGTTAATTATTTAAGAAAGAATTAACTGTATTTGCCATTGTTATCAGTATGTATCTGATGGTTGTGTAGTCGGAATGTCCATTCTGTAGATGTTCTGGTTATGGATACAATTCGTCCTTGCACTTGGATGTTTGTTATGGATCGATTTTTTTCCTGTCATGGGATTAATGACGTCATAATCAGCCTTGCTCTTTATTAACAATTAAAGTTTTGTCCAACGCTGGTTTCAGATGATTGGTGATCTTTATGATCATTCTCCCTCTCTTTGAGTTGGTTTGAGTTTCTAAGCTTAACTATTTTGCTCATTGTCCTCGTCCTTTGGCCTGTTTCAGAGACCTGGTTGCTCGTCCTGTGGACGTTTCTTAAAGGAAACGTTTGTTCCGCATCTCTGCTATCAGTGTAGTCCCTGTGGTCCCTTGATTAATTGCGAGGACAAGGTGGTGGAGGAGGAGAAGAAGAAGCAGAAAAGAGAGGGTGTGAGTAAGAAGGGTAAGAGGAAGGCCTCGTCCGCGGTGGACATGGAGGCCTTCCGTAGTGAGATGTTGGGAGAGATGAAGAGGACAATAAAGGATTTGGTTCCAGAGTTGCTTCGTGGCATGCTTCCTGGACCAAATCCTTTGTTGGCCTCATCATCTGCTTCGGAGCAGGTAATCCCCACCTCTGAATCACCTTTCCGTAGGCCGTTTCCGTTGTTCGAAGATTCAGAGGTGGCCCCATTAGAGGGGGCATTCCACGACCCTGGCAGCAGGCTTGGTGCCGCGCCGAGGGGTCATGGACGGCTGTCGCTGGAACCCGCAGGCTGCTTATCAGTCCAGGGGTATCCGCACGCCGCGGGTGCCAGTACCTCCTATGTCACCTTTCCTGGCCAGTCCGGGTTAGCTCTCTTTGCTGACCCGGAGTCTAATCTTTCTGGCCAGGAGGAAGAGGATTACCTGTTAGGGTCGCCGTCTGAGGACGTGACCATGGATTATGACGTCTGTCCACCCCTCGTGGGGAATACAGGCGACATAGTCCATGGCTCTACTCACGCAGGAGTAGAGTTCACGGTTCAGAAGGTGGCCCTGGGCGCTGCTGATGGCCAGCGTTACCGCATACCTCGGCATGCCGAGAGTGTCGCTGGTGCTGGCCAGGGCCGTGGTGGGGCGGTATCTGCCCCGCGCTCTACCACGGCGCCTGCTCCTGGTCAGGCCAGTGAGATTAGCATGCCTGTTCTTTCGGGCCCGCGTGCTTTCCCTGGCTTGCCAGAGGTATCAGCATATCCGCTGTCAAACTCTGCTGCTTGCGCTCAGGAGGAAGACGAAGGCCCCTGTCTTGTAGAGCACTCGCAGCTAGCCACGGAAGAGGATTGGTCTGACGCTTGCCAGTGGCTGGTAAGTGTTAGGCCAGGTCTGCCCGTGGAGCAGTCGGCTAGCCAGCGTGACCACAGGCCGTGGTTAGCTGGTAAGGCTACTGCTAACGCGATGCCATCTCTGCCGCTGGCAGAGCATGTCGTTGACATGTTCGAGGTGGCGGAGACTTCCATTAAGGCGAATGGGCATCTCGCGAAGGCCCCTCGCGAGGTAGCACAGCGTTGCCGCATCGTGCCCCTGGATTACCAGAGGTACGGTGTGGTACCCAAGCCGAGCGTGGATGACCGCGCGGCTTTGGGTGAGGATGCGCGGCCAGGCTCCCGTTCTGACACAGGAGTCTTGTGGTCGAACGCGGAAATGCCGCGTTGCGTGATGCGGAGGAGAGTGGGAGAGCTTCGATTGCCGCTCTGTCCCCCGTCTCCCAGCTGTTACAGGGGGTAGTAACGGCATCCGCATCGCGCCAGCCGAGCCCGGTCACAGTCCAGAGAGCCATCCAGGATGGTATCAACCTGGCTCTGGACTGCATGACTCGGGCGGTGACTAGGAGTGTCCGGGCAAGGTGCACGTTTGCCTTGGACAATCTGTGCCCGTCCCAGGACCTGTACAATAGGCTACTGCGTACGCCTATGACAGGTCCTGGTCTCTTTGGAGGTGAGGGATGTAGACACCTCCAGGAGACGGTTACTCTGGTCAATAACCAGAGGGCGCTGCGCGAGCAGTTTAAAGTGCTCCGTCGGGAGCGCGTTCGCGCCGCACCCCCTGCGTATCGTCCCCTGCAGGCTCAAGGTGGAGGTGGCCAGGTTAGAGGCCAACCACCATCGCAGCGTCGGCCTCGGCCGCGTGCGATTCGGCCTGCAGTGAGGGGGGTGCAGGCTCCTCAGGCGCAGTCAGCCACCCGCGCACCGAGGTGCGCGCGGTGCTGGGCGTGGCGCGCGAGGATCTGGTCGTGGTAATTGTGCCTGATGGGCCAGTTACCACGGTGAGAACCACTCCGGTGTTTCTGGCAAAGGAGACAGTGCCACTCTTGCACTCCTTATGTTCACCTCTCTCCCTAGGTGGACCGGTGGGAGGCCGGCTAGCTGACCACAAGCAAGAGTGTGAACGGTTGACTCAGGACCGTTTAGTCTTGCGATGGCTTTCAGTCGGGTATCATCCCGATTGGATGACAGGCCCGCCATCGCGACTGTCTCTAGTGCCAATCTGGACTCCAAATCCGAGAGATCCAGAGCAAAGGTTGTGTATCGAGGAGGAAATAAATTCCCTCATACTAAAAGGAGCTATTCAGCCGGCACAAAAGTGTCCGGGCTTCTATTCAACCGTGTTCTTGGTAACAAAAAACACTGGAGGGTGGAGACCAATTCTCAACCTCAAGCCGTTGAACAAGTTCATAGAGACACCCAATTTCAAGATGGAGACTGTGCGCTCGGTGTTGGCGGGGTTAGAGAAGGGAATGTGGACAGCTTAAATAGATTTGAAGGATGCTTATTTCCACATACCCATAAGCGAGGAGTTTCCATCGCTTCCTGAGATTTGCATTCCAGGGCAGACAGTGGGAATTCATGGTGTTACCCTTCGGAATTTCCACCGCTCCTCGGGTTTTCACCCGTGTGGTTCTTGCGATCACAGCATACCTCCGCAGGAGAAGCATAGCAGTCCACACGTACATAGACGACTGGCTGTTAAAAGCACACACCCAGGAAAGTTTATCGACCAATCTGGAGATTGTTTTGAAAACGCTCACGGATTTAGGCTGGATGATAAATTTTCAAAAATCAGAGCTGACTCCATCCCAGAAGTTTGTTTACCTGGGGATGTTCTTCGATCTAGAGACAGGATATGTTTATCCTACTCAGGAGAGAGTTCAGAAACTCATTTCAGTAATTCAGTCAGTGTGCGACAGTCGTCATGTCCTGGCACGGGTTTACTTGAGAATGCTGGGGTTGATGGTTTCGTTGGAACCAGTCATTCCTCAGGCCGCCTTACGCAGGCGGCCGATCCAGCTTTTTCTCATGACACAATGGACTCAGAGTACAGGTTCACTAGACTCGAATGTGTCAGTGTTGGCGCCTCTAATTCACCACCTGCAATGGTGGTTGAAGATAGAGAATCTCCTGTTGGGGGTTTTGCTAACCCCTCCCCACCCTCAGGTGACTGTGTATACAGATGCATCGATGGAGGGTTGGGGAGCTTGCCTGGAAGAGTCCACAATATCAGGGCTGTGGGATCTGGATCAGTCAAAGGAACATATCAATCTACTGGAACTAAGAGCAGTAGTCCTGGGCCTGGAACATTTCTTACGGAAAGTTCAGGGTAAGATTGTTCTTATTCGTTCAGACAACTCAACTGTAGTGACTTACATAAACCGCCAGGGCGGAACGAAGTCGCCCAGTCTCTGTATGATGACATGGAGACTGCTTTGTTGGTGCCTGGATCACAGGATTACCTTGAAAGCAGTTCATATTCCGGGAAGGTTAAATCTGCTAGCAGACTCATTGAGCCGTAGGATGAGTGTTTTACCCACGGAATGGCAACTAAATCAATGTGTGGCGGATCGTCTGTTCGACCATTGGGGGGAGCCCAACATCTATTTGTTCGCAACGAAGAGGAATGCGAAGATGACGACGTACGTCTCTCCGATTCCAGATCCAAGCGCTTTCGCAACAGATGCGTTAGCTATCAGCTGGGCGGGACTGTATGCATACGCATTCCCTCCAGCAATCCTGATTCCAAAAGTTCTTCAGAAAATCCGGCAGGAGGAGTGCCAAGTGCTCCTGATCGCCCCGGATTGGCCAAGCCGATCGTGGTATACGGATCTGCTGGACCTTCTGGTCTGCAATCCGGTTCCTCTGCCTCTGATGGACGACATTATCTTCCAGGGCAAGGCCCTTCACAACAATCCGTCAATGTTCCGATTGACTGCGTGGATGTTGTCAAGGAATCTAGAATTAAGGAGGGCTTTTCTGAGCAAGCAGCCATGTTTATGGCCAAAGCCAGGAGGGGGTCAACCTCCAGAGCATATAATTATAAAATCAACAGATTTGCTGAGTGGTGCTCAAAAAGATGTATTGATCCAATGGATTCATCTATTCAGGAAGTAGCTGATTTCCTCTGTCACCTGTATGATGCCTATAGCCTCAAGCCTAACTCTATTGCTGGTTATAAGTCAGCTTTAATGTCTGTTATTCCTTGCTTGGCTAAGAGGGGAAGTGATGAAGTAAGTACATTAAATGTATTAATTAAAGGCATGGGCAATCTAAGACCAAGGAATCCCCCGGTGATTCCGTCTTGGAGTTTATCGCTAGTGCTTCAAGTACTAGGTGATAAGCCTTTTGAACCACTTAGTTCCATTTCTATGAAAATGTTAACTCTTAAAACTGTATTTTTAATTGCTGCGGCCTCGGCTAAGCGTAGGAGTGAAATTCATGCCTTATCATCCGAGGATGACCGTTTTGTGGTTACAGGGGAAGGCCTTAAGCTGCTACCTAGGATTAATTTCTTGGCTAAGAATCAGTCTTTGAAATATCCAGGTCAACCTATTGTTTTGCCAGCTTTAGCTAGATATGATCCTAATTCTAAAGCATGGTGTCCTGTCCGGGCGCTGCTCCGGTACAAACAACGTACATCGGAGTGGCGCACCGACCAGTCAGCGTTATGGTTGTCATATATTGAACCCCATGGCAGGGCGTCGAAGGACACCATTTCCAGGTGGATTGTAGAATGTATTCAGTTTTGTCATAAATCCGCCACCGGGAAGCAGGTTGACGTGGCCAAGGCTCACAGTGTCCGCGGCGTAGTGACATCCACTGCCCTATTTAATGGGGTCCCTGTGGATGACATTATGTCGGTTGCTCAGTGGCACTGTGAGTCAAGTTTTACAGACCATTATCTCCGTGACACCTCTAATCCTCTCGCCTTGTCGATTTTGAAAAAATAACTAGGTGTACATTATTTGATGAGGTTTCCTCATTGCTTATATATTTCACAATTAATTATTGGAAACAACCACTTTTTTGGCACTGCATCAGTCTTCACCACTGGGAAGATGATGTCAGCACCCAAGTTCAACAAGGTCAGTCTTGTTCATGTGTTGTCCATTGTTGATTGTATTGTCACGTTACCCGTTGTTATTAGCATGATGATGGTTTGTGTGTTTATGTGGTTCATTATTGAGAGTATACGAAAATGGAGTTTTTTCGTCTCTGTCCTGTAGTACATGGCACTTGTACGTAGAGAGCGTATGGGACATTGAGGTCATTCGAGTCTTCCTCCCAGGAAGGGGGGTGGGGGGAGCGCATATGACATTCGGTCATCTCTCTTAAATCGGTTGTGTTATCCGATGGTTGGTCAAGTCCTGACTGTGTTTCACACAGTTTCAGAAGTTTAAGTGCCTTAAACGCAGAAAAGCGTATAGGGATGAGCTGGTCTTTTGACCTCGCCTCCCTCCCGCCGAATTCCCTGTCGAATTCTGGCAATATCAAAAGTATTAGGGAGGTAAGTATACTCTTGAAGTGAAATAAACGAAATCTAGGATTTCTTTTTTCACGAGAGAGTTGATACTTACCTCCCTAGATACGGACCCGGCCTCTCCACCCCACAGAGGCTCGGTCTTCAGGCTCTTAGTAGTTGCATGTGTGTCAGCCAATAAATTAGTCAGAGGAAGTGCTAGTCTGCGCATGCGCGGTGGTGGGGCAGGCATCCGCCAGACTACACTCTGACTCCCTGCCCAGTAGGGGCACCTAACTGTTTTAATCTGAGTGTTTATTGAGTGAAAGCCGATATTTAGCAATATCAAAAGTATTAGGGAGGTAAGTATCAACTCTCTCGTGAAAAAAGAAATCCTAGATTTCGTTTATTCTCTGGAACCAGTCATTCCTCAGGCGGCCGATCCAGTTATTTCTCATGACGCAATGGACCCAGAGTACAGGTTCACTGGACTCAAACGTGTCAGTGTTGGAGCCTCTAATTCACCACCTTCAATGGTGGTTGAAGACAGAGAATCTCTTGGCGGGGTTTATGCTAACCCCTCCTCACCCTCAGGTAATGATGTATACAGATGCATCGATGGAGGGGTGGGGAGCTTGCCTGGAAGAATCTACGATATCAGGGCTTTGGAATCTGGAACAGTCAAGGGAACATATAAATCTACTGGAATTACGAGCAGTAGTCCTGGGCCTGAAACATTTCTTTCAGAAAGTTCAGGGCAAGAGTGTTCTAATTCGATCAGACAACTCAACAGTAGTGACTTACATAAACCGCCAGGGCGGAACGAAGTCGCCCAGTCACTGTATGATGACTTGGAAACTGCTTTGCTGGTGCCTGAATTACAGGATTACCTTGAAAGCAGTTCATATTCCGGGAAGGCTAAATCTGTTAGCAGACTCATTGAGCCGAAGGATGAGTGTTTTACCGACGGAATGGCAACTAAATCAATGTGTGGCGGATCATCTGTTCGACCACTGGAGGGAAACCCAACATAGATTTATTCGCAATGAAGAAGAATGCGAAGATGACAACGTACGTCTCTCCAATTCCAGATCCAAGCGCTTTCGCAACAGATGCGTTAGCTATCAGTTGGGTTTGTAGTCGTCTGCATCATAATCATCCTCCTCATCATAGTCCTCGTCATCTATATCCTCGACTGGATCAGCCTCTGGTTCATACATCGCTCTGGGGATCCGTCGCTGGGGCAGTTATATAGTAGCTTTAAACTGTAGTCTATAGCATGGCCTCCGCAATCTTGAATGCGGGCGTGTTTGCCTTAGCGAACTGGGGACTCAGCTTCGCCGACAAGAAGGCGGTAGAGGTCGAGCGTGAGCGTCATAACCAGGCGATGGAGAAGCTATCTAAGGAGAAGTTTGAGTACAGCGAAGGACTCGACCATATGCGCCAGAGGGAGGCACGCCGACAACAACTCCGAGCTCAGGCCAACCAGAACCTCAAAGAGGCAGATGAGAGTCTCGATGAGTACTACGAGGCTGTAAAGATATCTGAGCCAACGCTCGACTGCGAAGCATCGACAGGTCAGAAGATAGCAGAGCTTATAGTAGTGGTGGCAGCTGCAGCGGTGACGACAGGAGTCGTGCTCTACGCACGCTCAAGCTGAATACCTGATGTGTTCGACACGCATACCTTAGCATAGCCAAAGTAAAGTACCGTCACACCTAATGAGCGAGTCCCAGCTATGAGGGTTCCGATGTTGAAGCTGAGTCGGTTGCCCTGATTAGGTGGGATGTCCCTGCCCCGAGGTGCTGACGGCCCTCAAGTGCCGACTTGAGGTCGTTGCTTCCACTGGTTTAGCGCAGAAGTGCATATAAGTTAGTATTCTGTCTGTAAAGTTGGCAATCAGCCAGCTCGCGTACCTCACCAAGAACATTGGTCCCAGCAACCACAAGCTTGAAGTCGTCTAGCTTATCACCTGCTGGATGGCTCCTCCCTTCTGAACCAGGACCGCAACAGCAACACAGTCCGATGCACCACGATGCAATGTCAGCTCTACCCGTTGGTTAGCTGTGGCTTGAAACTGCTGGTGTTCTCGCTCCACATGCACGATCCGCTGTTTGGAACCCGTTTGCTTCAGCTCCTGGTCATTCTCGTCATGCCAGACATGAAGTCTTGGAGAATTCATCGTCGCATCTGCGAGCTGCTCAGTGTACACCCGGAGGAACAGCCTATCCTGCATGGCAGCCAAATTCACGTGTGTGTTCTCGAGGAGGGTTAAGAGTGGAACTGCCACAGGCTTCTCGACACCTGCCCGTAGTTCGAATTCCGTGAACCCCTCATTGCACCCCACAGCGTAGTACCCCTTTCCCTTCGCATAGAAGGTTGGGCCAGGGGACCTAGGACTCGGTACTCATTGTTCACATAGGTGGTGTCCACGGTGCTGTTGCTCTGCATGATCTCCCACCTGTTCAGAACCTGCGGGAGCTCTACCGTCTGTTCTATTGTGATCTGAAGCTTGAACTCGAGTGTCATGCTCTTGATCTCATGGATCTGTGCCAAGATTGCAAAGTCAATGTACTTCCCAGCAGCGGACAACGGGTTCTCATCATGTATACTGGGTCGAATGACCATCAGGCAGTCCTTCCGAGGATCAGTGCGGTGCGATGTCGCGGGTTCAATGGCCCCATCTGGATGTTGCACATACTGCATCATTTTTAAGGTCTGGGTATATAGAGGGGTTAAACGGCTGCCATGTTGGGTAAAGTTCTCCAGCAGCAGCAGGACAAGTTGGCACGACAGCCACGGCATGCACTGTCCCACTGTGACAGGGTCTGAGGACTGCTTCATGACATCAACATTATCCACGAGCGAGCCAAGGTCACACCTCCGTCTGATGCGGAGATACTGGCTGCCATAGAGGAAGGAGTGCCAGCTCGTAGTACAAAAGAACTCCTGACTCGGATACTCTACCGGAAGTTTGACAGCACCCAGGGCAGGACACTCGACCTACCTCCTGTGGCCCAAACCAACAGTCCTGTTATTCTAACTCTCCAAAGGGCGAGGGTCAACCCCAAAGATCTAACGGTCGGGAAGTGGGCTGCCGTATTTAGCCTCCATAGCCAGGAAGAGCGAGATATGCTGGATAGCCTCCAGTCTGGAGCAAATAACTACTTCAGGGAGGAGGTCAGTGCTGCTGTAGTGGAGAGCCATGACATCGGTCATGCAGAAGGTACTCAGGAGGTGTTCAGTGTTGGCCGCAAGGAGGCTGTTGAGCACATCTTCAACGAAGAAGGGCGCAGGAGATTGGCCAGTGATCTGGCAGCATTTCTGAAATTCCCAGATAACTACCAGGACTACCTCATCAAATCCACTCGCAAGTCAGATGCTAGTCGCGCATGGAAAAAGTGGATCTTCTGTGAGAAGTTCCACAAGAAGAGAGCCCTAGACTCTGACCCTCAGTGGGTAGAGTTTAAGTGACAGGCTTCCGACGAAACTGACGAAGTTCTTCAAGCTTCTGACGAAGTTCCTCAAGTTTCTGATGAAGGTCTTCAAGCATCTGACGAAGTAGCAGAGACCACGGACGAAGTTCCTCAGCCTTCAGATGAATGAAAAAAAAGTTGCGGCATCTGCGACAGTCTGTCAGCGATGATGCATAGAGCCGGCTACTTTCCTGGCTGGATTCAGGTTATAGGTGAAGGTCTGCGCCTTTTCCAAAGATGGCTTGAAGTGTGACAGCTCACCTATCTCCTTGTTGCTGAATATGAAGCGGTACAGCTCAACTGCCCTCTGTACACCTGCGATAAAGTCCCCTTTGGTCTCCTTGAGGGTTAGGCTGTCGTATATGGTCTCGAGCAGGGCACGTCCACACTTGGAGCTGAAGTATAGCAACTGGGCATTGTGGCGGATGTCTGGTGAGATTTCGCGGGTGTACTTCTGAAAGAGGATGAAGACAGTTATCTTTGTGTGCCGGATGCGCCTGGTGATGTTGCTGAGGTAGATGACTGTCTTCTGGTCCATTGCAGTGTCATCGATAACTAGAACAAGTGGTTCTGTCAGTCGGGCTGCCAGCAGCTTCTCCATCAGTGCTTGCAGGTTCTGCGTCTTGGTGATTGGGCCATTGTACCATTGATCATTACTGTCAACCGCCTCAGCGGCGGAGTCAGACACCAGAAGGATGTATTGGGAGTGTAGATGTTCGGCCAGGAGAGCCCGCAGCAAGATGTTTTTCCCGTGTCCTGATGATCAATGATCAGCACCACCTGGCCAGCATCGGCCGGCCTACTGTCGAATGGTACAGACATGCACGCGGAGGATGGCTAGCACTTGGTCGGCGGTAGCCTCGTCTATATCTTGGAGACTAAGCGGCAGTACTTCCTGCACCAGCACTTTCGCCTGCAGAGCGGGGAATCCTGCACCTCCGGCGGATATGAAGGATGCGAAGGAGGCAGCAGCTGAGAAGATAGCGTAGAGGGCCTGTGTCAGCACCCACAGTGTCTAGTACAGCCAGTATCTGTATGATACATGCATGGGAAGCCATAACTATCCTGTGGTCTTAAACGGCAAACCAAATAACCCTGACTTCTTCACCTCTGGTAGCTGGAGGCTGTCGATAGCACCTGCACCTGTTTGGCCGTCGACAGTGATACTGTTCTGGCTGAGGGTGCCTATCTTGAGAAATTTCCATCCTGTCGGAATGAGCTCCGCAGTTTCAGGAGATCCTTAACCCGGTCCTGTGCATAGCCCATCCCCTTGTATACAGTCTTGGCCTTGTTAATGGCCGATTGTCCTACCGTATCAGTGTTCCCGATGAAATCTTGGGCTGGGATGATACCTCGGATCTCCTGCGGGTCTCCCTTCTCCTCGAAGTCTAGGAAGGAGATAGGGGCAACAGTGTCCTCTGAACCGAGGCATGCCTCGCCCAAGTGAGCAAGATCGCCTAGCTCTGCTTTCTAGGTCTGTGAGTGACAGAGTCATAGTCATATACAGACGGCTTAAACCTACTAGTCATACCACCAGTGAAATAGTTGGGCATAGGATGACCACGCAGTCGGCCAACGGAATAGGTAGCAGTGCTCAGGGTACTGGCCCTCTGCAGGGGCATGCCTTGTGGGCGGTCCACCATTCCCGGGCATTGGCGATCCTCAGTCCGCGTGCTCGACTATGGGCTACACACCGCCCTCCGGCGCGCCATGCCTCATATGCTGCAGGGGTCTCGTGATCCATCTCTTACTATTCAGAGGGGTTAAACGTAGGCGACGATGATCTCAGCCATTGCACTCGTTGCTAGCCCTAGAACTGTGGCCTCCATTAGTGTCACACGTTCACCCATGATCTTGCCGGCAACAGTGTAGGAGGCACCACTGAGGGCGATCTTTGGGATGGGGTGAGTTATTCCGAGACAGTGCCCGGCCACCCCACCCACCACTGTAGCGAGGACAGCCGCAGTGGCGGCAGGAAGAACCTCATTTCCCCCTGTCATCTTCACCACGGCCACATTCGCCGCCACGTTACTGGCGACATGGACTGCCAGAGGTTTTGCTTTGGTCAGTAACTTCTGTGTCTTGGTTCGCAGCAGGTTCTCCACCTTCTGAAGACTCGCCTGGCTCTCAGGCAGTTGCTTCACGATCTGTACCGTTGACGTCATTGTTTAAGCACTGAGTATACAATGCGGTTAAACGTCTGCGTCCTCTGTCGAGAGAGCTAATAGGATCTTCCCAGTCTGCGTCTGCCAAGTGGCTGGGTTGGTACTCAGGAATATTCATCTCTCTATTGAGACATCTTAAACATGTCCGGGATGACGCTATGCGAGAAGTACTATGATGTCTTCCGGAGGGAGGTGAAGGACTACAAGAAGAAGACACCAGATGAGCTTGCTCAGCTCTCCGGTGCTGAGCTGACAGCTGTGAAGCTCTATCTAGGATTTGGCAAGGGACAGATCTGCTTCCTCGAATACCTTATCATGGGCGGGAGTATCGTCGAGCAGCTCTTGCGAGCTAAAGGTTGATACAAGGATCGGGAGTATCTGTCAGATGTGTTCCAGCAGTTGCAGACCGCCATGGCCTCACCAGACTCAGAGCTGAACAAGGCTCTGCGATACTACAAGCTGGATAAAGGATGTGCTGCCGAACCCTCCATCCCTTGGATGTGCATGTTGGCAGCGGGTATAGGGGCTGTAGGCCATGCCAAGCTGGTTCAGTGTCTCACCGTGGTCCCCACTGCTACTGTGGAGTCAGGATAGTCTTATAGCTGATTTGCTAGCGGCGGAGTAGGCTGATCCAGAGCGCCACGATAGCAATGCCTGACACCACACGTAGAGCTACCACGGGAAGCGGTGTCATGTCGACTGGCTGCAGTGTCTGGGAGCCTGGCGCTGCCGTGTCGACTGGCTGCAGTGTCAGGGTCGGAACGACTGTAGGGCTCATACTACGCGTAGGTGCGTTGATGGCAGTGTTGAAGCCATAGTGGACACCGGGGGAACTCCCGTCGACTATCATGTTGTTATAGCCCCTGACTTGGAGGTCCTCGATGTTCACGATCATGTTGCTCGGAATCAACTGTAGGTGTGGCGAAATAGCAAAGTCAAGTTTGCGACGGGCCTTCTGCAACCCCTGCTGGAACTTAGCAATAAGACTACTGGGGTCTGCCACGATGATCATATCCTCAACGAGACTGATGAACGTGGCCTGGACCTCTGCTCCAATGACACCATCTATGGAATGCCGCAGCTGGGTCTGTGCCGTAAGGAGGCAGTAGCACAGTGCTTCCAGGGACTGGTTGATCCGAACGATCCCTGCTGGTGTGAGGCCTGAGGTGGTGTGTGGGACAAAGTACTTCCACACATCTGGATAGTCGTGCCGCAAGCCAGTGATGTGGGGTGGGGGGGGGGGGGGGGGGGGGGGGGTGGGGGGGTGTTTGATAGGGGACTCCTGAGTAGTCACGTCTCGTGTCACCGTACATAACCCCTAGACCGCTGTTGTCACAACCATGTCACCGATAGTCTGGGTGAGCGCTGAACTCTGTCTGTAGTCTGCTGGCCGCTAAGACGCTATGACTGTTGAGCTGTGGGTGGAAGGCGTTTGTATCAGGGAGGCTTGCACCCAGCTCATGGAGGATTCGTCGCACCGTGAAGTACACGTGGAATCTGAGACAGCTGGCGATGAGCACAGCTTCAGGAGTACCAGAATAGGAGTGAAGCAGGTTGGAACACCACACGGCAAAGTTCAGCTGCTGATTCCAGTATGAGAGACTTGGAGCAGCCATCCAAGTATGAGCTTACTTCGCATCCTTGATGGTGATGGGGCGGTTGGTCAACGGTTGTGGGTTGACGGAGAAGCTGGTTCGGGACCGTCCATCCACTGTGATGGAGAATGGTGTTAGCTCTGGTATATCATCCAGTAGACCTCTCAGGCCAGTCAAGGGTGTACCCAGGAGGGGTGGTTGGCTCCGGATGACGGTCGTGAGGTTCAGTGGGAAGGCCATGTATACTGGTGTTCTTAAAGCTACTGTACAGGCAGCACACTATTTGTAGTCGACTCGACTCCAGAGACCAGCGAGGCGACCTCGCCGTAACATCTCGTTTTTTATCAGCGTGCCCGCTGGAGCCTTTGAGGTATTGCTGTCGCACTTTAGGTTTCTCCATGTGGTACAGGGCTTGGACCTTCAATATATGATGGTACGCTTCATCGGTTACCTGGCCATCCTCGAGACACAGACTCGTCGATAGTCCGTAGCATACTCTGTGCCAGTGCCACGTACTTAGCCTGCTTCTCCAGCCTCCTTGTGATCTGCCGCTGCCCCACTCCCAAGCCTGTGGCCAAGACAGTGATGGCTAGTGTCACGCCACCCAGCGGGATGGCGATGATGGCCCCCACCCCTGTAGCGAGAGTGGCAACAGCTGCCACCCCAGCACTGGCTCCAATCACACCTGCAGCAGTGGTTGTACGCGCGAGGACGTTGTAGGCTGTCTTATATCGCCTGCGCGTTCTGCTGTACTTTTCTGCCTCATGGCCGAGATTCTGTCTGATGGTATCCATCTGCTGGAGTCGCCAGCCGTGGATGGTACCGCCCTCGTCAGCCGTCAGCGAGGAGTATATTTCTGGTTGCTTCCGCCACTCTGATTTTGCCATAGTATACCTGGAGATTAAACCTGCATCACTTGCAGAATCTGCTCACGAGTCCTAGAAGGGTACATTTTGGAGAGCCTGGCGAACCATGCCAGCTTGCTAGTTTCGAGACAGATGTCTCTTAGACAGAGGTCATCCAGCACTATGTTGGGTGCCAGTAGCTTTCTGAGATGTGACATCTGGAACGTCACCTTATAACCAAGATTGTAGGTCCGCCGCTGGATGGCTTTCTTGGTCTTACACTTCTGCGCCATCTCTTCCCACTGTATGACATCTGGCTCATCCTCGTCTGTGAAGACACCTGGCTCATCATCGTATGTGAAGACATCTGGCTCATCGTCCCGCTTACTCGCTGGCTCATCCTCGTCTGCGGTCTCTGCTGCATCGTCCGCGATCTCTGCTACATCTGGCTCATCATCGTATGTGAAGACATCGTCCCGCTTACTCTTCTCCAGGAGGGCCTGCCAGTATCGGGAACCTTCACTGTTCCTTCGCCTCCTTGCAAGGCTCGCGTTCTGTTGATACCAGCTCTCCCGCTGTAGTCGCTGTCCTTCGTGTTGCAGTGCGAGCATCTGTTCATTTAAGGCCTTTATCTGTGCAGGGGTCATGAAGGGGCAACACTGTAGCAGGCTCTTCATCATCCCGGCAAAGGTCAGATATTCCTGGTGTGATATCATGTTGTCGTCAGGTCAATGAGTAATAAGAGTGGGCGTCCGATATCCCATCCGTGCTGGCATATATGTTAATGGAGCTTCAATATATGGTGGTACCGATCTCCCCTCTAGAGAAGGTGAGATTACGTTCTCACCACTGGAGAGCAGCAGTTGGACAATCAGCATGGTTATATGTCTTGTTTAAACCCCTCCTATAGCGTGCTATGTCAAACAGGTGATTTACAGGTGTGAACAGGCTAGGACTGATAGCTTTCCATAGGTTGCTGTTGGCACCTGGGAGATACTCTATCACGTCCCCACCGACTTCTACCAGTGAGCTGCTGTGTGCACTGCCCGGAGGTTGATGTAGCACATCAGCGTGTATGTATGTTGTGCCCGAAGAGGACCCATTCTACACGGTACTGTACCACCGATCTCCCCTCTAGAGAGGGTGAGATTACGTTCTCACCACTGGAGAGCAGCAGTTGGACAATCAGCATGGTTATATGTCTTGTTTAAACCCCTCCTATAGCGTGCTATGGAACCCATATTTGCTCACTCGACTGGTCTTGCTGATCTGGCAGATGTGTACGCAGTTGATGCTGCCAAGGTAGAAGAGAGCGATGGCAAGTCATTTGCCCTACAGTACGAAGCAAACTCAAAGGCATTCTCCCTCCACCCCATTGGTGGTGATGGGGTGGAGCTGCTCACAGACCTCAAGGATGTGACGAAGGAGCGCCTGGGTCGGAACATAGATAGCCACAAGATCGTGTTTCGGTACGATTTCCCGAAGAGGAAGTACATCCTCGAGCCGTTGATTGAGCTGTCGGATACAGAGGTGGCAGACATCAACACCCTAAATAACGATCTCGGCTTTCATCTGGTCAAACCCTATTCGAGCGGTGCCCCGCCGATGGCCCATGATGGCCTGCTATTGACCCTGGCAAAAAACCTGCAGTTCATATTTGAGAAGAATGAAGTGTGGTACCGCGCTGGACCTGGGGGTGACTGGCAAACATGGTTGCCCCTATATAGGCCTCCCGCAGTCATTGACATAGAGTTTACTCCCCTCTCCACTGTGGTGAAAAAGGATGGGGCAGTTCGAAAGCTCTACAATCAGGGATCATCCTTCCTCACCTACATAGGTGAAGGTGTCTCCCTGACGAGGGTGGGTCACCGGATCGGGGTTACAGGTGGAAAGCTCCTGCTGTGTCGTCCATTCGATGGACCAGAAGAAGCTGTTAACCTCCAGGAGGGCACCCTATGGGTAGGTGGTGTGTCACATGTCTCCAAAGTCAAGGGTGCTGTTAAACTGCTTCAGCGAGTCGGACTCACTAGTCCGCAAACGACTAGAACTACATTTCTTAGCCGGCGGCAGAGTGAAGCAGCTAACCCCTGCCCCTGAGGGGATGAAGATCACTATCGATCCGGATGGAACAGGGCTCGATCTGGCACAGATATTTCTCGAGGGGTTCACGCTGTTCAGTTTAACTCTTCATATAGAGCCATTATTCTCATCATACTGCTCGTGCTGGCATCTACAGCAGTGGCACAGGGCGCTGAGACTGCCATGATATTGGATGCCAAGTGGACCCACTTCCGGGATGACCCCCAGTACAATCCTTGGGTCGACCCCTTGCGGAGAAACATTTACGACCGCTTTCACCCACATGAAGAGATCAAGTCTGTCTGCCACTTCTATGAGGTGGAGAGGGTAGGCCGTGGTTGTCTGCTGGAGACCCCTGCTCAGCACCAGATTCTCTGCATAACATGTGAACATGCCAGAGTCTGCCATGGTTCACATGCTAATCACTTTAGCCTCCTCCCAGGTGAGCATTGTCAAGGTAGATGGAAGCCCCTATGGGTGGTCCCGTCATGCCGATGTGACTCTGGCAGAGACTATGTGTTTGTCTGAGCCTACACAGAATAGAGAGAGAGGCCAGCCCTGTGGTTGATGGCGATCAGTGGTGTATATCACTGTGGAGCCTTATCTCTAAATGGGCGTTCAGCCCCTGGTAGTAGTAGTGTGATACTACCTCCCTGGCAGCCGTTCGGCGATCCGTGGTGGCCCCCGCAACCTATGCCTGGATTGAGAGGGCAGTGGGGGCTCATTTGTCTAAATGGAAATCCAGTTGAGGGAGGTGGGGGCTCATTTGTCTAAATGGAAATCCAGTTGAGGGAGGTGGTATCATTTTACTATCGACACTACTACTGCGTATCATTCCCTGAAGGCACGGGGTGACGGTGGCCAGGTCAGAGGCCAGCAACCCGCGCAGCGCCGGCCACGGCCACGCATGCTCCGGCCAGCAGCGAGGGGGGCATAGGCTCCTCCAGCGCAGCCAGCCAGGTAGCCGCCCGTGCACCGAGTGCACGCAGTGCGGGGCATGGCGCGCAAGGATCTGGTCGTGGTAACCATGTGTGATGGGCCGGTTGCCACAGTAAGGACCATTCCAGTGCTTCTGGATCCAGAGACAGTGCCACTCTTGCATTGCTCATGTCCACCTCTCTCACTAGGTGGACCAGTGGGGCCCTGGCTGGCCCACCACAGGCAAAAGTGGGAGTGGTTGACTCGGGACCGCTTAGTTTTACAATGGCTTTCAGTCAGGTATCATCCGGACTGGATAGACAGTCTGCCATCGCAGCTGTCTCTGGTTCCGATCTGGACTCAAAACCCAAGAGATCCTGACCAACAGTTGTGTATAGAGAAGGAAATAAATTCCCTCATACAAAAAGGAGGAATTCAACTGGCACAAAATTGTCCGGGCTTCTATTCAACCATGTTCCTAGTGACAAAAAGCACTGGAGGGTGGAGGCCAATTCTCAACCTCAAGCTACTGAACAAGTTCATAGACACGCCAAATTTCAAAATGGAAACAATGAAATCTGTGTTGGCAGGGTTGGAGAAAGGAATGTGGATGACGTCAATGGATTTGAAAGATGCATAATTTATTTCCACATTCCAATGGTGAGGAGTTTTCACCGGTACCTGAGGTTTGCATTCCAGGGCGTCAGTGTGAATTCAGGGTTTTGCCCTTCGGAATTTCAACAGCTCCTCGGATCTTCACCAGGGTGGTCCTTGTGATAACAGCACACCTTCGCGGGTGAAGCATAGCAGTCCATACGTACATAGACCACTGGCTGCTAAAAGCACACAATCAGGAAAGTCTATCAGCAAATCTGGAGATAGTTCTAAAAACTCTCACAGACTTGGATAATAAACTTTAAAAAATCAGCTGTCTCAATCCCAGGTTTGTTTACCTGGGAATGTTCTTTGGGAATGTTCTTTGATCTAGAGATAGAGATCTAGAGATAGGCTATGTTTATCCTACTCAGGAGAGGGTACAAGTACTCATCTAAGTCATACAGTCAGTGTGCAACAGTCATCATGTACTGGCATGGGTTTACTTGAGAATGCTGGGGTTGATGGTTTCATTGGAACCAGTCATTCCACAGGCAGCCTTACTCAGGCGGCCTATCCAGTTGTTTCTCATGACACAGTGGACCCAGAGTACAGGATCACTGGACTCAAATGTGCCGGTATTGGAGCCTCTTATTCACCACCTACAATGGTGGATGGAAAGAGAGAATCTCCTGGGTGGGTGGGAGGGGAGGGGAGGGGCTCACCCCTCCCCACTCTCAGATAACGATGTATACAGATGCATCAATGGAGGGATGGGGAGCTTGCCTGGAAGAAGCCACAGTATCAGGGCTTTGGAATGTGGATCAGTCACAAGAACATATCAATCTACTGGAATTACGAGCAGTAGTACTGGGCCTGGAACATTACTTAATGAAAGTTCAGGGCAAGATTGTTCTTGTTCGATCAGACAATTCAACAGTAGTGACTTACATAAAGCGCCAGGGCGGAACGAAGTCACCCAGTCTCTGTATGATGATATGGAAATTGCTTTGCTGGTGCCTGGATCACAGGATCACCTTGAAAGCAGTTCATATTCCAGGAAGGTTGAATCTGCTAGCAGACTCATTGAGCCGAAGGATGAGTTTTTACCTATGGAATGGCAACTAAATCAATGTGTGGCGGATCGTCTGTTTAACCACTGGAGGAATCCAACATAGATTTATTCGCAACGAAGAAGAATGGGAAGATGATGACGTATGTCTCCGATTCCAGATCCGAGCACTATCGCAACAGATAAGTTCCATTTCTATGAAAATGTTGGCACTTAAAACTGTATTTTTAATTGCTGCGGCCTCAGCTAGGCGGAGAAGCGAAATTCATGCCTTATCAGCCGTGGCAGACCGTTATGTGGTTACAGGGGACAGCCTTAAGCTTCTATCTAAGATAAATTTCATGGCTAAAAACCAGTCTTTGAAATATCCAGGTCAGCCCATATTTTTACCAGCATTGACTAAATATGATCCTTATTCAAAAGCATGGTGTCCAGTCCGTGCATTAAACAGGTACAAACAACGTACCCAGGAATGGCGACGGACCCAACAGCGTTATGGTTGTCGTATATTAAACCTCATGGTAGGGCTTCCAAGGACACCATTTCCAGGTGGATTGTAGAATGTAATCAATTTTGTCATAAATCCACCACAGGTAAACAAGTTGACTTAGCTAAGGCTCACAGTGTTCGCGGCGTAGTGGCTTCCACCGCCCTGTTTAATGGGGTCCCTGTGGACGATATTATGTCAGTAGCCCAGTGGCACTGTGAGTTGAGTTTCACCGACCATTACTTCCGTGACACCTCAAATCCTCTCATTTTTTATTTATATCACAATTTATCAATATAAACATCCATTTGTCTGGACTGCATCAGTCTTCACCAATGGGAAGCTGATGACAGCATCAAGCAATTCACAAGGTCAGTCTTGTATATGTGTTGTTCATTGTTGATTGTTTTGTCACATGACCCGTCGTTATTAATATGGTGATGGTGCGTGTTTTATGTGATTTATTCTTGAGAGTATACGAAAATGGAGCCTTTTTCGTCTAATGTCCTATAGTACAAGGCACTTGTACGTAGAGCGCGTATGGGACATTGAGGTCATTCTGTCTCCCTCCCAAGAAAGGGGGGTTTGGGGGAGCGCATATGACATATGGTCTTCTCTCAGCCATCGGCTGTGTTATCCGATGTTCAAATCATTTCTTGGTTGTTTTTTCTCACAATTTCAGAAGTTTAAGTGCCTTAAAGGTAAAAAAGCGTATAGGGAAGAGCTGGTCTTTTGGCCTCGCCTCCCTCCCGCCGAATTCTCTTAGGAATTCTGGCAATATCAAAGAGTGTTAGAGAGGTACGTATACTCTTGAAGTGAAATAAACGAAATCACGGATTTCTTTTTTCACGAGGGGGTTGATACTTACCTCCCTAACACAGACCCGGCCTCCGCCCCACAGAGGCTTGGTCTTCAGGCTTTCTTAAGTTGCATTGTGTCAGCCAATAAATTAGTCAGAGAAAGTGCTAGTCAGTCTGCACATGCGCGAGGTTGGGGCTGGCATCCGCCGGACTGTCATCTGACTACCTGCCCAGTAGGGGCACCTAACTGTTTTTAATCTGAGTGTTTATTGAGTGAAAGTCAATATTTCGAAATACCAAAGAGTGTTAGGGAGGTAAGTATCAACTCTCTCGTGAAATAGAAATCCATGATTTTGTTTAATTTGTGTTTCTCTGTAATGTGTGTGTGTGCGTGCGTGCATGCGTGCGTGCGTGCGTGCGTGCGTGCGTGCGTGCATGCATGTGTTAGTCTTCAAATTTGTTCACAAAAGCTCCTCAGAGAATGTCCATTGGCAGACCAAGAGAATACTATTTTTTTTAATTGACCACTGGAATAACTGGCTCGGTTATCGAGCCAGTTATTCCAGTGGTAAATTTTCAAAAATAGTCTCCTCTTGGTCTGCAAATGGACATTTCTAAAAACGACTAAAGAAGCTGTTTTTGGCTGGCATGAGTGTAAAATGGTTAATTTGATTGAAAGCCATTGCTGGCTTGTCTTCCAATCCAATTATGTTAAAAATATTCAAAAGTATGTATGTTGGTGGGTTTCTTTAACACATTTTAAAGTTATTTCTGAGCTGTACTGGATGTTTCTTTCTAACCAGATGATTCAACATGCGATAATCTGATACAACTGTTTGATGAAGCGGCCGCCCAGATTCATAATCAAGTTGAGAAATGGAGCGTGGAAGAAGTCACTCAATGGTTGAATCAGATCGGGATGGGACAGCCACAATTCCTCGCCTCATTTAAAGCGAATGCAATTGATGGCACAGAACTTATAACGTTGAATCATAAAACACTTGAACGCGATCTCGGTGTAGGTGAGTAATCCTTTTACCTGGTTTATTATGTTCAGGTAAGTCCAGGAATTGTCATTGAATTTAAGATGTTCAAATTAAGGCCTCGAAATCCTGGGATAGGGGTATTTATTGTGTCATGTTATGAAAAACGTGTGTGGTATTTGCTCAAAGGTGATTGAGAGTCTAGTAATTTAGCTGGATTATAATATTTTACGGTTTTCTCACAATGGAGAAATCCAGTATTAACTATGCCCGCCCATCTCTAGCTAAGCTCCACCCACACTTCACCATGTTGGGATTTACCAATCCCTGCACTTTCTGAATCTCAATTTCCAGAAAACTGTACAGGTAAGCTGTTGAACAGCGCCCAGTCAAATTACTTTCAAAATATTCAACAGCGTGTTTAGTAGATAGTAAAGACATACAATTCGTACAACAACGCTTAGTCCATCATCAATTAATCGTTCATGACATCATTGATTATGACATCATCCTACACATCACATAGTTGATTATGACTTCATATGATTGATGGATAAACGTCAGTAGTAAATTAATAGCCACTGAGCTTTTCCTGCATAATTTTATTCTAATTTGACCGTTTGAACTCGAAAGATCAAAATATCTCACCCCTTTACGATTTAAAAAATATTCTTTTGAATATTTTAAAACTAATTGGACTGCTTCCAAATTAGTTTCAACCTGGTGTTGGGAATTGGTATTATTTTTGTGATCGATGATTGGTTTTATATACTAACCGATGATCAATTAATGATTGATCATAACAGGTTCTCATTTTTTACCCATTTTGAATGCAGTAATTATAGCATGTTCAAGGATAATTACTTCTTTCAAACCAAGTCACAGGTATGACAGATTCTTAATAATTTAAGAAATAATTTGTTGAATATTTTTGCTTGACCAGTTAAAATATATTAATAAATTCAATTTAAAAACAACCAAAATCGATTTCTGAAATCATGATCAATCGGTTGGTTGAACATGCAAATGAATCAATCATCGATCAAATCGATTAATCGGAACAACACTATTTAAGCCTATTGAATATAATAAAGCATATATTGTATAGGCACCTAATGTCATACACACTATCGCTTGATGAGACAAAATGCCGACGATCACAGTTCAACATTAGGATGATGTTTAAAGGCAAACTATTGCGATACAGATAAGGGATTGTGCCAGGACGTTAATAATCTGGAATCTATATGCAATAATCAATAAATCCCTGAAAAAGTATATTCTTTATGATATAAAACTTATTCCTACGGCAGCGACTGCTTCCAGTCAAGTTAATATCAAAATATTCAACTGTTTTCTTGAAAATGAAAACGTGATTTCGGGAATTCATTGGTAAATGAGTTAATAGGTTGTATATAAAAGCTTTAATATAGGTTAGAGAATGGCCGCTGCAAATAGCATTTATTATTGATACAATTTCACTAATATCATTATTTATGAATCTCAATTTTCAGCGGCTTTGGGCCACAGGAATAAAATTTTACGAGCGATCGCTAGTATTCAAGAGCACCCGTTTATCCAGGGCAAAGCCAATGGTAAGTCAGATGACTCATTCCAAGGCTAGGATACAGACTAACCGTTTAAAGGCTAAATTTTTTCAAGAAAATAAAATTATTAGCTTATTAAATGTCCATCCATTTGCAGACCAAGAGACGAGTGTTATTGAAAATTTACTCCTGGAATGACTGGCACAGTTACCGAGCCAGTCATTCCAGTGGTAAATTTTCAAAAAGACTTCTATTTGCCTGAAAATGGGCATTCCTCAAGACCACTGCAGAGGCCGATATTTGGCTGGATTCATCATAAAAGTTGTAAGCCTGGTTCCTATAAAATCTGTAACCTGCCATAAGCGATATGCAGTTTTTACATATTGTCGGAGACAGTCTGCGATAGGGAGCCAATTTTTGGTTCCCATAAAAAAACATTTTCTAATTGTGTGTGTATTGCATTCAGTGATGAAGGTCTAGTCTTTTGATTATGTAGCCACCTGGACCCCTAAAATCAAAACTTACGGGAACCAGACAATTTTACGGGGGCCAGCATTTAGAACAGGGCTCCCGAAACAACCATATTGTCCGGACATGTCCGTGAAAGATTCTCAATGTCCGGTAGCGTATAAGACCAGCCAGACATTTTGCCAGGTTTTTGCGATCTTGCAGAGCAAAAAATCAATATTTACAGTCGGAAATATCATCGAAATCGCGATACTTCCTTGTGTAAACCGACTCATATCAACAACAAAACTTTATCAAACGGGTAACCATTAAGTGGATTGGATAGAATGCATAATACTTGATCACCATCACGTTATGATCATATATAGAATAATTTCTGAGTTCCTGAGTCCAGTATATTAGATCCGTAAATCATAGGCGACTCTACCGAGTACTCGTTCTAAATATTGATACTTCAATTTGTTAAGTTTAGGCCGCCATCTAGTAGCTACTCGAGTATGTACTCGAAGCTACTGCTCAAATTATAACGTGTAGAAATCTTCACCTATATAGGATAACCGCGAAACGTGTGATAAACGTCCTTAACTTAAGTGTCATATCATTGCCAGCACCAAAACGCTTATGTATGAGGTGTTTATATTCATACGGCTACAAACATAAGAACCCAACCATATCATATGAATATATGAGTTTTGGCGCTACTCGAGCAATGACCTAAACTCGTCATTAGCTGATTATATTTTCACGACGCCATTTTATGTCAGCTTGTGGATTAAATTTGATGTAATAAACGGTAATAAATGTCGTTTATTAAAGTGTAGGCAATATTTAGGCGGTCCCATTTAATAATTTCACTACCATGATGATGTATATGAGGTATACATTAGTCGTAAGACCGCAAGAACTTCTACCATATATAGCGTGAAAATTTTGTCTATTACCACTTACCGAGTTATTCATTTTAAAGAAGCGATTTTAATTTTGAAATATAGAAATATACGTAATACAAGTAGTGAATATTTGGTTTTAAACAATTTACAGCCTTATCTTATTAGAATCCGGGATTGAAAATATACAATTTTTGGTAATTAATTTCACTTTCCTTAACACCCCCTCCCCCACCACCACCACCAGGTCGTCACCTCACCCCATGTCCGGCTGGTAAAAATCTGTTTTGGGAGCCCTGATTTAGAAATATGGGATATAATAATTTAGGATTTACTAATGTAGAAAGTGTTAAAAACGTTGTTTTCAAGCTTAATAAAATTAATTTAGCTCAACCTGCAATAGACTCGTCAGATAGATAAAATTATTTTCTGTTCGTAAACTTTAAAATATGGATTGAAAAATTTGGGTCGCCACCAGCTAGTTAGTTTGAAATTTTGGTATCCCAGCCTAACATCTAGTAGCTACAGGCTTCCAGGCCCCTGCTAATCTTCATCACTGGCATTCTGTGATAGCATATCATCGCAGGCAATCGTTGACAGCGTTCCTATTGGGGAAAAAATGCTACAAACCGCCGCTGATTGCACAGATAATCTGTGACAAATTTGGAAAGTTTAACCCAATGTCTCCCCGATCAGTTGTAGATTATCTACGACAATCAGGAAATTATGTTCCAATAAAATCTCTAACCTGTCATAAGCAATCCACGACAAGCGCAGCTCGCTTATGGCTGGTTACAGATTTTATGGGAACCAAGCCATACAAACTTTCACCGTAACTCTTTCAGCCCAGGAAGCCCTAGAATCCTGACACTGACCCTTGAATTTGGTCAGGAAAATTTCAAATTTTCTCTTAGAAAATGCCATTTGCAGACCAAGAGAAGACTATTTTTGAAAATTTACCACTGGAATGACTGGCGTGGTTACCAAGCCAGTCATTCCAATGGTAATTTTTTTTAAATACTTTTCTCGTGGCCAGCAAATGGGCATTCCTCAAGACCACTGCAGAAGCTGTTTTTGGCTGATATGAGTGTTAAAGGGTTAATTTGCTGACAATCATACAGATTTAGGTTGTTTATTTCTTTTAAGCTAAAATCGACACAAACTGTATTCTAATCGAGGAATCCAGTTTTGGCTATGCCCCGCCCACCTCTTGCTAAGTTCCACCCAAACTTCACCATGTTGGGATTTATCAATCCCTGCACGCTCTGAATCTCAATTTCCATAAATCTATACAGGAAAGCTGTAGAGTATTTTGAAACTATTTTGACTGGGTGCTGTTACTGCGTATTGTATGTTTAGTTGTGAATTTGAATTAGGGACCCGTACCCCTAATTCAATTTGACAACTTAAAAAATGTAATTAATTTATACATTATGAAGTCATCATATACTAAGATTTATTTAGTGTCATTACATCTAGGCACATAATATAAGCCTCTTATATAATTTTAACCATTTTATTTTGAACCATTCTGCTGTGATTATGCACCTGTCCCAAATACCAATTTCACAACACTCATCATACAGGTAAGCTGTTAAATATTTTAAACTGATGTGACTGGCTGCCTTAGAGTGTACCAGCTCCCTGTCAAAATATTCAACAGAATATTAATTAATTAATTAATTAATTATTAATTATATATTGTTGCTAATTTCAGGTATTTCATTTTCAAACTTTGAATGCGTATTGCTGATTGCTAGTTATAAGTTGCTTGTCAATATTGTACAATTACTTCACAGACACCTGCTTCCCTGATGAGTTTCTATGCCCAATCACACGTGAAGTCATGAAGGATCCAGTCATTGCTGCAGGTAATTCACTATTCCAGAGTATCCATCCATCATCTGACCTCGTATGATGTTCTAATCAGCTCAGCTTGTGTATGATGACGTCACAAAGGGTTCCATATAGACCATCATCAAATCTCAAATTGTCCGACGCGTTGTATGAATTGTATGTCTTTGTAATTCTTGGCTATTTAATAAATATGCTGTTGAATATTTTGAAACTAATTTGAATGGGCGCTGTTGCTGCCTTAGGCAGCAACAGCACCCAGTCAAATTAGTTTCAAAATATTCAACAGCTTACCTGTGTATTTATTTGTAAATTGATCATCAAGGTGTTCAGAGATCGATCGATCCCAACACGAGCGATGTGTGGTTGGAGCTTACCTAGAGATGTGCGGGGCATAGCTAAAACTGGAAAGGTCCATTGATATGAGCATGTGGGTGTGTGTATGTGTGCGTGCATGTACATGCGCATGCATGTGTGTGCACATGCGTATGTGTGTGTTTGCGTGAAACATCAAAAGAGGACTTTATCAGGAAAATGAATCTAACACCCGGAGAACTCCTAAACGGAGGACATCTTCATTTGAAAATAATTTTTCTAATTATTATTAAACGATAACTAACCTCATCTCTTGATAGCTATTCAGGTGATCTAATATGACACATAAACTATGCAGGTAATTTTAAGCTTTTTATCATGCCGCTAAAGAAAAATATTCAGGCTTTAGTAGCTAAATGTTTGTTAATTTCTACACCATATTATGGCTGTCATGATTTACTTTTCAACCAATCAGAAAAAACCTAGTGTGTCTGCCTCGGTATATATGCTCAGTCATAGAGGTGCCATCTATAGTTTGACAACGTGGTGTAAAAGCAACCATATAGGTAAGCTGTTGAATATTTTGAAACTAATATGACTGGAAGTTGTTGCTGCCTTAGGCAGCAACAACTTCCGGTCAAATTAGTTCCAAAATATTCAACAATATGAATGTTACGTAATAAAAATGTAATGCATTGGTACGTACATGACATCACATACTATCGCTTGAGGAGACAAAATGGTGTGGGTCACTGTTTAACATTTATGCGATATTACAAAGCAGATAATTATGATACAGACAAGGGAATATGACAGAATATGAATGATAAGGAATCTATTAAACATAATCTATCAGTACAATAGAATATTTGAGATGAGATTGGCATCGCTTTAAGGTCTCAACCATTTTGCAGTGTTATTGTGTGTATGTGTGCATTCAAAACGTGGAAAATTGTATGAATACACTTACACTCTGGTCCACCTAGAACTTTGTCTCTTGTGTTTGTTCATGTGAGATTGTATTGTGTGTTTGTCTGTTCATGTGAGATTGTGTAGCGTGTTTGATTGTCTGTGCGTCTGTTCATGTGAGATTGTGTAGTGTGTTTGTTTATGTTTGTCTGTGTGTCTGTTCATGTGAGATTGTGTAGTGTTTGTTTGTCTGTGTGTCTGTTCATGTGAGATTGTGTAGTGTGCTTGTTTGTCTGTGTGTCTGTTCATGTGAGATTGTGTAGCGTGTTTGATTGTCTGTTCATGTGAGATTGTGTAGTGTGTTTGTTTGTCTGTGTGTCTGTTCATGTGAGATTGTGTAGTGTTTGTTTGTCTGTGTGTCTGTTCATGGGAGATTGTGTATTGTGCTTGTTTGTCTGTGTGTCTGTTCATGTGAGATTGTGTAGTATGTTTGATTGTCTGTTCATGTGAGATTGTGTAGTGTTTGTTTGTCTATGTGTTTGTTCATGTGAGATTGTGTAGTGTATTTGATTGTCTGTGTCAGTTCATGTGAGATTGTGTAGTGTTTGTTTATCTGTGTGTCTGTTCATGTGAGATTATGTAGTGTGTTTGTTTGTCTGTGTGTCTGTTCATGTGAGATTGTGTAGTGTCTTTGATTGTCTGTGTGTCTGTTCATGTGAGATTGTGTAGTGTGTTTGATTGTGTGTGTGTGTTTGTTAATGTGAGATATTGTGTAGTGTGTTTGTTTGTCTGTGTGTCTGTTCATGTGAGATTGTGTAGTGTGTTTGATTGTCTGTGTGTTTGTTCATGTGAGATTTTGTAGTGTTTGATTGTCTGTGTGTTTGTTCATGTGAGATTGTGTGGTGTGTTTGATTGTCTGTGTGTGTGTTCATGTGAGATTGTGTAGTGTGTTTGATTGTCTGTGTGTCTGTTCATGTGAGATTGTGTTGTGTTTGATTGTCTGCTGTGTCTGTTCATGTGAGATTGTGTAGTGTTTGTTTGTCTGTGTGCCTGTTCATGTCAAATTGTATAGTGTGTTTGTTTGTCTGTGTGTCTGTTCATGTGAGATTGTGTAGTATGTTTGATTATGTCTGTTCATGTAAGATTGTGTAGTGTGTGTTTGTCTGTGTGTCTGTTCATGTGAGATTGTGTAGTGTGTGTTTGTCTGCATGTTTGTTCATGTGAGATTGTGTAGTGTTTGTCTGGGTGTCTGTTCATGTAAGATTGTGTAGTGTTTGTTTGTCTGCATGTTTGTTCATGTGAGATTGTGTAGTGTTTGACTGGGTGTCTGTTCATGTGAGATTGTTTGTGTAGTGTTTGTTTGTCTGTGTGTCTGTTCATGTGAGATTGTGTAGTGTGTTTGTTTTCTGCGTGTCTGTTCATGTGAGATTGTGTAGTGTTTGTTTGTCTGTGTGTCTGTTCATGTGAGATTGTGTAGTGTGTTTGTTTGTCTGTGTGTCTGTTCATGTGAGATTGTGTAGTGTTTGTTTATCTGCGTGTCTGTTCATGTGAGATTGTGTAGTGTTTGTTTGTCTGTGTGTTTGTTCATGTGAGATTGTGTAGTGTGTTTGTTTGTCTGCATGTCTGTTCATGTGAGATCATGTAGTGTTGTTTGTCTGTTCATGTGAGATTGTGTAGTGTGTTTGATTGTCTGTCTGTCTGTTCATGTGAGATTGTGTAGTGTGTTTGTTTGTCTGTGTGTGGGTGTATACACTAGTAGTTATCCCCAATGCTGTGCAGTTTTGGTGGATTAATATTGACATAGTTTTTGGGGAAAATGATTCGCAATACCACAAAATTAAAACATATTTTAACGGTGGACATAAATCTGTAGTGATAATGTCCGATGTAATGATAGAGGATGCAGTGAAATTATTGCTTAAATTGTTTTAAAAACATTATGTTTTGCGCTTAGTTTAAAATTATTGGGATAGAAATCATTTCTAACGTTGTAGTCATAATTTGCCATTGCGCAGTTGCAGTCGTCTATAAGATTCCTAGAGAATTAGCAATTGATATTGTCAAATTTACCGAAAGATATAGCGGCCGATTAGTCATTCGTGAAGTGGAAACTATCTTATAGGATGACAAAACTACAGTTAGAACAGTTTAATGGAATTTGCTAAATATCCTACTTAACACTTATTCAGTTCAAGTCTTGGAAGCGACGAGCCGGTGATACATTTTGAATAATGTGTGCTGATCCGACTGGTACATTGACTCTGTTACGGATGGCAGCCTAATAAGGAGCTATATTAGAAACTAGTTCCCGAATCCCATACGCTATACAGGCTGAGGTCAAATTTGGTTAAAACCTTCGAAGTTTTGGAACAATCTGCCTATTGCACTGCACATGTACACATGCACAGTAAATCAAATTTCTTGATCTAATTAATCGAATATGTACTTTATTATTAGACTATTTACTAGCATACATTTTTCGCAAAATGTTAATCAGACTTATTTTAATAAAGATCATAAGCATGATTTGGCCATGTAACATTTCTTTTCTGGTGTTAATATTGTCTAATCTCTGCATGCTGAGTGCTAAATTACAACGAAAATTCTCCCATTATATCGTCCGACATAAGATGGGCCAGCTCCAGAAAATTCACGCAAGATTATGCCTAGTCACCCGAGAGCTTATCAGAAATATTGCATCTTATGTTGGAGGGTTAGATCGCTCTCTAGTTTCCAGATAGTAGTGAATACCACATGCTCAGAATTCATAATAGCCATAGATATCATTAACACAAGATCGCTCATGATGCCTTCAAATGCATATCATAAAGTTTAATAAAACACTAGCTGATTACAGTTTCTGATCGCATTTATCAATGCAATTGGGCAACATACTCGCGAAATATGAATGGAAGTGAAAGTGTCCCCTTCCACATTTCAATTTCAATTTGGAGCCAAAGTTAAACATATATGCTTCTTTATGATGAGTGGCAATGATACATGACATCTTGGAGTCAAAAGGTTAGCGGTCAAGATCACTGTGTCCTTGCTGAAACCTTTTTTTTATTTTATCAAAACTAACATTTTGCATTTTGTTCAACAGTATATATCTCATGTTTGTTTAAGCAGGCTTCCTTATAATGCGATGGCATAACACTCACCTTGGCATCAAAGTGTCAAGGTTAGTGTGATAATGTCAAAACCCAAGGGTTTTCTTAACAGTAACACTTCATTTACCTCAACTTAGCAATTCATATCCCATGTTGTGATAATGACATTCATACTGCGCCCACACTTGCCTACTTGCTAATGATAGGGGGGATGAGACAATTACTTTGGGGTTGAAAGGTCAAAGTTCATGGTCATTGATAAGCTTATTGATAAGCCTGTTATATTTATTTTATGTATGAAGTCCAGCTTTATAGTCCATTGCAAAGTCATAAAGTCGAGCTTCATGGTTGCATTGCAATCACATTTCTGGTTTATTACCCACACAACGTACAAGGGGAACATGGTATTGCATTCGTGTCTGTCTCTTCGTGTATATTTGTGTGTCTGGAGCTGTAGCGCAAAAACTACTGATCTGATTTGGCTCAAATTTTAACATAGCAAGTGATCTTATGTTGAAAGGGGTTTTTCAGACTTTGGCCGTAAGCTAGATTAAAAAACTTGGATCCAGATCGGATAAAATTCTGGATCTATGGATATTTGGAAGCTACTGGTCTGAATTGGTTCAAACTATTAATGAGAGAAAGGGGGTTTACCATACACAAGGATTACCATAATTTCTTGAATAAAGGCTGCCCTAGAATATAGGACGCTGTCCCAAATTTGACTAAAATCCACCCAAAAAACTCTTGTATTCAAGTATAAGACGCTGTAAAATTTTGAAAAAAACGTACCTTTAAAAAATCGAAAATAAAAAATAACCATCACTCAGCGCTATGTTTAATGCATGACTAAAGATTATCATGTTGGAAGAGAAATTATTAAATAGGACCGTCTAAATATTGTGTATCTTCAATAAAGATTGTTTATTACATCAAAATTTTGGATAAAATGTCTCCTTGAAAACATCTAAATCGTGTGATAGAAACAGATTGTTATGGCTCTTTTGCGTTTGGAGGCGCTGTGTGATCTTATGCGCTAACAGGAGTTGGTTATCTGGCTCTTTTGTGATTGGAGGCGCTGTGTAATCTTATGCGCTAACAGGAGTTGGTTATCTGGCTCTTTTGCGTTTGGAGGCGCTGTGTGATCTTATGCACTAACAGGAGTTGGTTATCTGGCTCTTTTGTGATTGGAGGCGCTGTGTAATTTTATGCGTTAACGGGAGTTGGTTATCTGGCTCTTTTGTGATTGGAGGCGCTGTTTAATCTTATGCGCTAACGGGAGTTGGTTATGAAACGGGTATGGGAACATTCAGATCCTATCGCGCAATGATGATATATAGCAATTTCCGAGTCCAGAATATTTAGATCCGAGTACTCGCTCTAATTAGAATAAAGATCTTTTGCGATTGGAGGTGAATCACGTGATTTATACACGTATCTTTTCTCGACGCCATTTTATGTCAAATTATGGATTAATTTTGATGTAATAAGTGATATGTATTAAAGAATAAACAATATTTAGGAGCCCCAATTTAATAATTTCACTCCCGCTTGGTGTTTTTGGAGTATACATTAAACATAGTCGTCAGGCGGCGCGAATTGTCTAGGGTAACATTTAGTTCAATTTCCGTGGTATAATCTGTGACTTTTTAAGAAAAATTTCGAGCCAAAAATGTGCGGAAGGAGTTTTCTCGATTATAATACACACACCCCTTTCTAGTACATTGTATTTTGACCCAAAAAAACTGCGTCCTTTAGTCGAATTTTAACGGTACATAGCTTTTGGTTATGATCCAAAAAATCTGGAAAATTTGAAAACTTTACAATATGATAAAAATGGGAGGGCATTTATTTTGCAGTCTCTAATAGGACTTGCTATTTTTACATTCCTAAAGTTTGCGAGGAAACTAGTGACGGATAAATGTAGGTACATGGTATGCACTTGTGCTAGTACTGGTTTTGTTGTCTTATCGTCGAGTTTGTGTTGAATTCTGCACATGTTCCATAAAGATTTTAGATGGCATTAATAAATCATTTAACTCATTAATGACAGAAATTGGTTTAAGAGAATCAAATTATTTGCTCATCAAATGTCCAATTTCCCAGAAAAGACTATTTTGGAAAATTTACCACTGGAATTGCTGACCTCGTCAGTCCATCTGTCCGGACATCAGATTTTGCTTTAAGATGTATCTACTAAACTGCTTATATGTATGATTACTGTATTCTGCGGCTGTAGTGGTAGAAACATCCTACAGCTGCAATCAGTCCTTCTTCACTTTTGCCCACTGTGTCTTGTCATCAGCCAAACTGCTTGGCGAATTTTAATCAAATTTGGTTAGAAGGATCCTATGGTTGTAGGCGCTAGAACATCTATTCAGAATTTTGATTGTTTGTTTTTTGGGGGTGAAAATCTTAGACTATGAAAAACTGCCGGAAATTGTCAAAACGCAGCTCCTCCTTCGCCGCTTGACAGATTTCAATCAAATTTGATAAGAATGACCATATGGTGGTAGGCTCAAGATAATCTATTCTGAATTTTGATTGGTCAATTTTTTTTGGTGAAAATCTTGGATTTTATGGCAAATTTACCAGAAATTGTCAAAATGCATCTCCTCCATAACTGCTTGATCGATTTTAACCAAATTTGGCTGGAAGGATCCTATGGTGGAGGCTCAAGAACCTAGATTGTTCAACTTTTTGGTGGCAATCTGGGTTTTCTGAAAAAATTTCAGAACCATTTAGAATGATACCCGTTTTTAATCAGTGGCCTGTTGTTATTACACCACAAAAACATCTTGACCATTCAATCACTACTTGCTAAATTAATAATCTGCATTTAACTATCAGAATAAGATTTTTATGCTCGCTTACATACCCCCTTATGCCTATTCCATCATCATGCATACCCTTAACCAGGCTACTGGTAGGGATCACCCCCAGCATACGCCCTGATAGAGACTGGCACCAGTCTGTACTCACTCCTAGGTGATGCCTGTCACTAAGCATGCCCGCGCATGCGCAATAGATCCCAACTAGGAAACAGATTCATTAAAAAAAAGGAAACAGATTCACTTTTCAAATATTCTGCAAGCCGAACAGTTGACCTGCTATCCAAGTCTAAGTTTTTATAGCTTTGCGCTGAAGTTCAGCTACATATTTGATTGATACTGATACAGGAATCATGCCTACAATGACATTTTCAGAACCATTTAGAATGATTGCCGTTTTTAATCAATGGCCTGATTTCAATGAAACCTAAATTGGAAGGATCATATAATGGGGCTTCAACATATCGAACAGGAATTTTGATTGGTCAACTACTTTTCTCCAAAAATTATCCATCATGATATTTAAATGCTAATGGGACAGGTGAACATTACAGGCCCTTGGGGTTCTCATTGGTATGTTTTTCATGAAATCTTTAGGCTATGCATGTTATTGTCTACAACACAAGCTGCTATTCTGTGTCTCTGTGTTTCTCTCATTTATTTGTATTTGTCCAACAAAGTGAGCTCACAATAAACTCTAGCATTCTACTTATACATTCATTCTATAAGTTATCTCCATGTACTTGTGGTAAATTTTACTGTGGGTGGGAACATCCCATAAGAATTCATGAATCCATTTCCTCATTCAATCATATGACATCATAATCAACTACATGCCGTGTAGGCTGACGTTATAATCATGATGCGTCATGAATGACTCGATATAGTTTGTCTTTAATGCTTAATAGTCCAACGCACTGTACGAATTGTATGTCTTTACCATTTAATAAACATTCCGTTGAATATTTTGAAACTAATTTGACTGTGCGGGCGCTGTTGCTGCTTTAGGCAGCAACAGCACCCAGTCAAATTAGTTTCAAAATATTCAGCCGGTTTCCGTGTATAGTTTTCTGGAAATTGATAGTCAAGAAGTTCAGAGATCGATTGATCGATCCCAACAGCAGCGAGGTGTGGGCGGAGCTTAACTAGGGATGGGTGGGGCATAGCTAAAACTGGAAAGTTCCATTCAGAACATTCCTTTAGATACAGCAGTGTCTTATGGGCTCATGTCACTTGGATTGGAGGAATCCAGTTTTAGCACTCCCCGTGTTGCGATCGATCAATCCCTGAACTATCAATTTCCAGAAAACTATACATGTAAACCGTTAAATATTTTGAAACTGATTTGACTGGGTGCTGTTGATGCCTATGGGGGGGGGGGGGGGGGGGGGAGGGGGGTTAGCGACTTCTATTAGGTATACTTCATGAAAAAATTGGAAATAAAGACAAGATAGCAGGAAAATAGAACACATTTTACGCTAGAAAATCTTACCATCTTATGCCTATGCTTAATGTATACCTTATATCCATCATAGCGGGAGTAAAATTATTAATTGGGACCGCCTAAATATTGCGCATACTTTAATAAACATTGTTAGCTCACCTGGCATGAAAGGCCAAGCGAGTTTATGCCGTGGCGACCGTCTGTCGTATGTCAGTCCATCATCCATCCATCTGTCAACTTTTCCTTTAAACGACTTCTCAAGAACCACTGGGCCGATTTCAAATATATTTGGCCTGAAGCATCCTTAGGACATAGGGGTTCTAATTTGTTCAAATGAAGCCGATCGACCAATTTGCCCGGCGGCCATCTTGGATCTTGTCAGATTTTAGGAAAAATCTTTAAAAATCTTCTCCGAAACCGTTATGGGCGATTGATGCAAAACTCGGGCAAGAGCTGAACTAAGTTTGTTCAAGGGAGCTTGATTGGTCAAATGGTTTGGCGGCCATGTTGGTTGACCTAGTTTTAGCGAAAACAACTCCAGAACTGCTGAACGGATCGGGTCAAAATTTGGCTGATATGATTAGGGATTAAGGGCCAATAAAGTTTGTTCAAGGGAAGTTGAACCGTCAAAAAACATGGCCACCGTGGGCCAATCAAAATATAGCCTGTTTGGCGGCCATATTGGATTTTTTTTATTTGATGGATTTTGAGGCCGAAATTGGTGTTATATATATTTTTGGGTATTCTGATCTCAGATTTGCCATTTTCGAAACTGTTGGATAAATGGTTTGGCGACCATCTTGGATTATTTTCCTGCCAAATGTGCCCATACTAAGGCAATGGGAAATTTAAAATGTCTTCTTCTGGCGAACTACTAGGCCGATTTCAATTATATTTTTGCAGAAAGTATTCACGGGAAAACGATCCATCAAAAAAACATGGGGCCCCGTGGGCCAATCAAAATGTAGTGTGTTTGCGGGCCATATTGCACTTGCAAAATTTGTCCACAAACCCATTTAAAAGACTGCTAAACCACCCACCAACAATTTTTGGAAAAAGGTTGATGGTGCTCCAGGTGAGCGACACGGGCCCCTTGGGCCTCTTGTTGATTTCATCAAAATTAATCCAAATTTTGACATAAAATGTCGTCAAGATAAAATAGAAATCCTGGAATTTATCAGCTGCCGCTTATTGTCTCCCCTTGTGTGACGAGTTTAGGTCATTACTCGAGTAGCGCGATGATGCTAATATTAGTACCCGGGTAGAGACTTGCTCAATCCACATATATAGGAAGGTATCTTCGAGTAGCTACGAGAGTGACAGTGTAAACTTGTCCTATTGCGGAAGATGATTAATACTCGTTATATATATAAAATCATTACATGATGGTAACCGAGTATTATACATTTAATCTGATCCGCATATGTGGTACCCTGTAAAATAACTTTTCCCGTTGATAGTTGTATCATACAAGGAAGTGACGTAATTTGGATGGTATGTCCGTGAAGTTATTGCAAAATCTCGTTTTATTTAACATTTATACGTTATTTAGCTCACAAAATTTTGTTACTTACACAAACTGCTGAAATTTGGATGCAACTTCTATTAGATACATGTGCTGGGTTTTTTATTCACAATGATTTAACAAATACATACATTGGTGTCCGACTGGACATCACATTTACCGGTCATCGAAGACAATTTTCGGACCTGTCCGGACAATATGGATATCTTTGTAACCCTGATATATATATATATATATATATATATATATATATATGTCTATATATATATATATATATATATATATATATATATATATATATATATATATATATATATATATATATATATATACTGAACCAAAAATGTTTAGCAACACTGAGAATATTACTGTATAAATGTTATTTAACAAAAACAATAAATTGATTCAAATATATGATCATGTCGATAGTCACTTACAGGACTGGCGGTATGATCAGCGAACGAAAAGAAGAACATTCAAATATATTATTTAATTGATAGGTCATTTTTCAATTTGAACAACAGTCTTGTTACTGTAATGCTAACATAAAATTTAACAGGGCATCATTCAACGGAAGGGTCCAATTTAAATAATGACACTGAGCTGTCAATACCGGTTGTGACCTCCGTGCGCATTAACCACCGCCGTACATCGCTTTCTCATGCTTCGAATTAAGCACCTGATGTCACGAAGAGGAATCGCATCCCATTCCTGGAGCAGTGCAGCTTCCAGCTCCCGTACGTTGTGAAGATGTGGATGGTTCTCACTCACCATATGGCCAAGTGTCCCACGTGTTCGATAGAAGACAGGTACAGTGATCGCGCTGGCCAGTCCAACACCGGAACGTTGTTAGCCTCAAGGAAATCACTGGTGACCCTAGCTGAATGAGAACGGGCGTTGTCTTGCTGGAACAGTCTGCATGATGACAACAGGGGCGACAACTTCTTCACAGTAATGTTGAGCCGTTAAATTTCCGCGAATCACAATAAGATCTGTTTTGCCATTTTCATGGATTCCAGCCCACACCATGACACTGCCGCCACCGAATCTGTCGTGCTGAATGATGTTGACTGCATCATACCATTCTCCTAAACATCGCCAAACCCGTTGCCTACCATCCGCCACATCCACACAAAACCTCGACTCATCAGTGAACAAAACGTGGCTCCATTGTTGAGCACGCCATCGCTGATGAGTTCTTGCCCATGCAAACTGATTCTCGATGTGACGCTCTGTAAGCGGAACAGCAACAAGTGGACGACGGGCATGCAGTCCAGCATCATGGAGTCTGTTTCGCACAGTTTGTGCATGCACTGTAGTGCCGGTAGCGGTGTGCAAATTACGGGACAGCCGCGGCACAGTCTCAAACCTGTGACGTCGTGATGACATCACTAAGTAGCGGTCTTCTCGTGGTGTTGTTGGTCTTGGTCTGCCAGATCGTGGTCGGTCATTAACATGTCCAGTTTCCTGCTCACGTTGATGGAGACGGGAAATGGTTGAGGCATGAACATTAAAATGTCGAGCAACAGCGCGAATGCTCTGCCCAGCAGCGAGTCTTCCCATTGCTTCATGGCGCTGATTTTCGGGTAGCCCTGGGCGGCGGCCCATGTTTGGTAGGGTAAACTTTTAAGCGTTTTCTGTTACCGTTCGTTATCTGCTTTTGCAATATGGTGAATTTTTGCCTTCGCTACCCGCCAGTGTGGGCCAGTGCATGAAAAATGTATTTTCACATGCAGTAAGCGTGCGGCCGAGAAATGCAAGAAATGATTTGCATTTCTTCATTATCAGCGAGACATTACATTGACGAAACATGCCTGCAAATTTGGTTATAAATGGATGCATAGTTTTAATACAACAAACCAAACTTCACTGTTGCTTAACTTTTTTGCCTCGGTATATATATATATATA